>JAWZYV010007758.1:0-465264 GCA_038373885.1 Cheiracanthium punctorium
TTTAAAAATACTAAGTTTCTTTATCTCACTTAACTTTATTTTTGAAAAACCTGTAAAATCGATTAAGTTATAAAATTATGGAAACTAACTTTTTTAGCTAAGTTCATTTTATAAAAAATTAGTACTTTGGGAATTCTCATGTAACACAATTTACCTATCACAATTAAGTTTATGATTTTAATCAAAACATTTTATTTCTATGTAGTAGATTAATGTTTCCATAGTACATGCTTCAATAAATTTTGTTAAATTTCTAACTTTCTACCTTGTAGTGTGTAAAAGATAAGTATAAAACGTGAACCTTAAATCGTGACCAAGTATGCTAACTTTATCACTTTTTATTTCATAGATTTTTATTTTGCAAGTAATCAACACACACACATACACATGAAGAAAACACAGAAAAGTTTTGCATATGTAAACTGTTTTATTTACAAAAATATATTTTACATTACACAAACTATTTATACAATTAAGAAAATAATAACTTTTCAATGAGTATTCTATAACTAAGCACGCATAAGTCAGTAAAATCTTACTGTTGTAGAAGCAAGCATACCTTTTCTACATAATCACAATGGTTTTAATATATTTTTTACAATCGCAATACTAGTTATACACCAATAACATCACATAATTACACATGTTTTGTCATCCTTGGAATTAGCAAAATATGAAAACGGTTGAAAAAATCTGATGTGTCCAACACATGACTTCCTTGCACGTCCATTAGATCAAAAATATTTTCGACGCACTTCCTCTAAATTTATTTGTTTGAAAGAGATAAAATATCAATAATAGTAAGGTTTAGCAATTTCTAGCCAAATATTTCGATATCGCCAAGCTGAGTTCAATTTGAAAGATTTCCTTCTGACACTTTATTTGGCGATATTTCACCAAAAGCCGACAAACTTGAGATAGTCAGCGAGATTTTGGGGATAGCCAAAGTAGTCAGTGAGCACAGACCTTCAATGGATTGAATGCATCTATACACCTCAATATATTCAAAGTCATTTGGCTCACCATGTAAATAAATTCTCAGTCGATTGCTGTCAAAAAAGATATTGAAAACAGTTAGATATTACAATAGTTCTAAATACAAAGTTAAAAAAATCTACGGGTTAAAGTTTTAGAGT
The DNA here is from genome assembly GCA_038373885.1 of Cheiracanthium punctorium. Lineage (NCBI taxonomy): Eukaryota > Metazoa > Arthropoda > Arachnida > Araneae > Cheiracanthiidae > Cheiracanthium > Cheiracanthium punctorium. The sequence goes on from JAWZYV010007758.1 coordinate 1,137, forward strand.
TATACAAAATAGAAAATAATTTTTGGCGCCAAATTTGGCGATATTTCGGCGAAACTCGTCAATGTCGACGACATTTGGCGAGATTTTAAGCATAAACCAAACAATGACAGATTATCGCCAAATTTGGCGATTTTTCGCCAAAACTCGCAAAGAACGATGACAAATGGCGATACTTTGGACATGGACGAAATGACTGACTATCGCCAAATTTGGCGATATTTCGCCAAAACTCGCCAAGGTCGAGGACAGACGGCGAGATTTTGGGCATGTACCAAACAATGACTGTCTACAGTTGTGTTATAATGAAGATGTCCATAGACATTAAGGTACTGAAATTCTTTTCGGTGGTCCTGTAAATAAACTCTCCAGTAGATTGGAACCAAAAATCGAGATGCACAACTAGATGTTACAACATTCTTATATATGAAATTTCATAATAGTTTTTGAGATTTGAGAGTTAAATATGCACACACGTACTCCAAAAGTCGCCAAGCTTGGCGACTTTTGGCATAGTTCTTGAGGGAGGCACGTGAACGTGGTCGGACCATTACCTAACTTATGTGGTAGGACGGTATTGTGCTTGAAATGGATGAATGCCCCTAAAATTGCTATTGACCGTAATGTATTGGAAATCTTTTGAGTGTTCCTGTAGCAGAACTATAAATGATAAAGACACTTTTTTACTTCCTTGTACGTAGTATAAGGAAGTAATGTGATCCCGAAAAATTTTGGGGGCCAAATTTCGACAAAAAAACCGATTTTGACTACCTATAAATTTAATTAAAAAATTTTTTTCGATGCATCCTATCGTAGGCTAGCATGCACGATCATATTAACGCGTCTGCAACTCATTTTGACCAGCGGCGAGTCTGCTGTGGCCAGTTTTTCCATGCCGTCTGTACGTACGTACGTACCTACGTACGTACGTATGTATGTAACTCGCATATCTCAAAAACTATTGGTCGTAGAATGTTGAGATTTGATATTTAGGATTCTTCTATGATCTAGTTGTGCACCTCCCCTTTTGGTGGCAATCGAATGGATAGTTTATGTACAGGACCGCCCAAAAGATTCGAAATACATTACGCTCTATGGGCCGAAATTCATTAAACTCGCCTAACTCAATTGCTATTAGGCGTAGAATTTCGAAACTTCATATTTTGGATAGTTGTAACATCTAGTTGTGCACCTCCCCTTTTGGTTCCATTCGACTGGATAGTTTATCTACAGGACTGCCCAAAACATTCGAAATACATTACGCTCAATGGGCCGAAACTCATTAAACTCGCATATCTCAAAAACTGTTAGGCGTAGAATGTTGAAACTTTATATTTAGGATTGTTGTAACATCTAGTTGTGCACCTCCCCTTTCGATTCCATTCGAATGAATAGTTTATCTACAGAACCGCCCAAAAGATTCGAAATACATTACGCTCTATGGGCCGAAATTCATCAAAGCGTTTTTTAGAGGTATTGGGCTATTTCAAACGACTCAGAAGTGATGTATGCTGTAAAGAGTTAGAAAATGAATTTCTCCATTAAAAAAAGTGTCTTTATCATTTGTAGTTCTGCTACAGGAACACTCAAAAGATTTCCAATACATTACGGTCAATGGCAATTTTAGGGGCATTCATCCATTTCAAGCACAATATCGTCCTACCACATAAGTTAGGTAATGGTCCGACCACGGTCACGTGCCTCCCTCAAGAACTATGCCAAAAGCCGCCAAGCTTGGCGACTTTTGGTGTACGTGTGTGCATATTTAACTCTCAAATCTCAAAAACTATTATGAAATTTCATATATAAGAATGTTGTAACATCTAGTTGTGCATCTCGATTTTTGGTTCCAATCTACTGGAGAGTTTATTTACAGGACCACCGAAAAGAATTTCAGTACCTTAATGTCTATGGACATCTTCAATATAATACAACTGTAGACAGTCATTGTTTGGTACATGCCCAAAATCTCGCCGTCTGTCCTCGACCTTGGCGAGTTTTGGCGAAATATCGCCAAATTTGGCGATAGTCAGTCATTTGGTCCATGCCTAAAGTATCGCCATTTGTCATCATTCTTGGCGAGTTTTGGCGAAATATCGCCAAATTTGGCGATAAACTGTCTTTTTTTGTCCATGCTTAAAATCTCGCCAAATGTCGTCGACATTGACGAGTTTCGCCGAAATATCGCCAAATTTGGCCGCCAAAATTATTTCGTATTTTGTATAACTCTAAAACTTTAACCCGTAGAATTTTGAACTTTTGTCTTTAGAACTATATTATAATATCCAACTGTTTTCAATATCTTTTTTGACAGCAATCGACTGGGAATTTATTTAGAGGGTGAGCCAAATGACTTTAAATACATTAAGGTGTATGGATGCATTCAATTCATTGAAAGTCTGTGGTCAATGACTACTTTGGCTATCCCCAAGATCTCGCTGACTATCTCAAGTTTGTCGGCTTTTGGTGAAATATCGCCAAATAAAGTGTCAGAAGGAAATCTTTCAAATTGAACTCAGCTTGGCGATATCGAAATATTTGGCTAGAAATCGCTAAACCTTACTATTATTGATATTTTATCTCTTTCAAACAAATAAATTTAGAGGAAGTGCGTCGAAAATATTTTTGACCTAATGGACGTGCAAGGAAGTCATGTGTTGGACACATCAGATTTTTTAATAGAGAAATTCATTTTCTAACTCTTTACAGCATATATCACTTCTGAGCCGTTTGAAATAGCCCAATACCTCTAAAAAACGCTTTGATGAATTTCGGCCCATTGAGTGTAATGTATTTCGAATGTCTTGGGCAGTCCTGTAGATAAACTATCCAGTCGAATGGAACCAAAAGGGGAGGTGCACAACTAGATGTTACAACTATCCAAAATATGAAGTTTCGACATTCTACGCCTAATAGCTTTTGAGTTAGGCGAGTTTAATGAATTTCGGCCCATACAGCGTAATGTATTTCGAATCTTTTGGGCGGTCCTGTACATAAACTATCCATTCGATTTCCACCAAAAGGGGAGGTGCACAACTAGATCATAGAACAATCCTAAATATCAAATCTCAACATTCTACGACCAATAGTTTTTGAGATATGCGAGTTACATACATACGTACGTACGTACAGACGGCATGGAAAAACTGGCCACAGTAGACTCGCCACTGGTCAAAATGAGTTGCAGACGCGTTAATATGATCGTGCATGCTAGCCTACGATGAGATGCATCGAAAAAATTTTTAAAATTCAATTTAGAGGTAGTCAAAATCGGTTTTTATGTCGAAATTTGGCCCCCAAAATTTTTCGGGATCACATTACTTCCTTATACTACGTACATGGAAGTAAAAATGTATTAAATAGCTCATTTTGAAGATACTTCATATAGTCTTCAATGAAAATGTTTGAAAAAAATTCTCCGTCATAATGACAAGTGCATTTGTTCTCGCATATCTCTCTTGCAATATACGGCATGTCAACCGTAAACCATGCTTTACTACTTATAAGACCCTCTCGCTCATCAATATGTGTTCTATTCGAACAGGCATGTATCTTTTGCGAAGAATGATCCTGAACCCGGCCTATGTTTTTAAAAATTTCCTGATGTACTATATCCGTTAATTGTTGTTTCGCCTCATCATAATTACAATGGGGTTCACGGTTACATTTTTGCGACTTTAATTTTAAAATTAAATGAGGTAGGGTCGTCGTATATAGCGTTTTTAGAATACTCTCCAATATTTTATTTCTTATTTCACAAAGTTTTAATACTTGGTCATTTAAAAGTATCAAGGAAATTGGATTTAACGTAAATGAATCTCCGGTTTTATAAATTTGTTGTAAGATGCATTTTCCATCATCATTAAATACAGATAATCGATTATTACAAATAAAAGAGCTATTGTTATGACATATATTAAAATCTAATAGTTTTACAATAAATTCGATCCATGTGGAAGGGCTCATCTCGACTCCCTGACCGGTTGGTATATAGTCTAATTGGGCGTTCTGAATAAATTGTCTAATATGAATCTTCAAGTCGGTTCTTTCATCGTGAAGTGAAACGTAGATAAGTCTTTCCAAGTGCCATGTACTATTTACAGAAGCATATAAGCTGTGGTAAAGATTATCCGTCCAATCGTCCAACTTTGCCCTTTTCGGGGAAGGGTCATAAATGTACATTTTGGCAAACGTTAGGTTAATGTGCAGGTCTGCCACACTAAGTTCAGAAGGAATACCATGCGTTAAAAGTTTGTTTGTTGGGGGATATATCTTACACATTGAACCATGTTCTAGTTTAATGGTGGTGGTTTTACAGTTCGCTGGTTTAAAATCCAAAGTTCGTTTAGATCCGAAACTTAGAATGCATACACGTGATGATAGGTCTAGATTAAAATCTTCGTAGTTACCGTCTTCAATTTTAGGTTGTTCTTCAGAGCCAAAGTTCACGTGTACCATATTAAATTCATAATTTGTCACTTTCTGTAGATCTTCACGTATTTTTTGCAAAATGGGTATCCAAGAGTAAACAGAGAGTGTTGCTCCAGGTAAACTGTAATTGATTCCTTCATCAGCAAAAGTAATTACTTTACGGGTCGAGGAAATTTTCTTTTCACTACTTTGCAGGGGTAATTGAAACAATTCTTGCTGTAGCACATCAACATCACTTTCAGTACAAAACTCGGGGGAAATTTCCTTTTCAATACTTTGCAGAGGCTTTACATCTAAAGGCAATTGTATTATTTCTTGCAGCAACACATCCGCATCACTTTGAGTATAAAACTCGGGAGTGTATTCAATGTTAAAGTTATTTTCGATCGATTCAAGCAAAGACATTTTTGAAACTCGGCGAAAAATCAATTAAAACACACGTCTTAAGTATAGGCGCACACAGTGTAAAGGGAGTCTCGCAACACACACCTGACCACTTTATCTAACTAAAATGTCTTTACTGGTTCTTTAAAAAATCACGTGATTACCCGAGCGCCCTCTACCTTAAAACTTTCTCAACCCAGTAGATATTGCATCATCTAACTTGTCTTAGCCTGTTACAGAGAGTTGCCACTCAATGTAAATAGCACATCCTGCCAACAAACCTACCGGATATTGAATCATCACAGATTTGCACACGTCACTATCAGGTGTCTTATGCGCATGTCACTTCCTTATCTCTTATCTGATCTGTGATACCTGATAAGAGAAAACCAGTTGCCGTTAAATTTGTAGAGTTTGTAGGTTGGGCGTAGGTAAGTTCTCCTGCAACGGATACCTAAGAATTCTTTAGCCGTGCAAACAGATTTTTTGTCCGCATGCAACAAGAGTGTTGTCCGGTATTTTTCAAGTATTATAATTGCTTATATTTTTTCTGATATATGTTGTGATTAGCTATCTTTTAGAGTAATCAGTTTAATTTATTAACAGGTTTTCATTAATAATTTCAGTTTATGACTTTATTAAATAAGTATTTATTTTATTATTGTAAAAATTGTTTTAGTTTATGAATTTATTAAAAGGATATCTTTGTAAAATTTAAGTATATAAAAAAACTGAGTGTAAAAATTTTTATATGTTTAATTTATTAACAAGTTTTCATTAATAATTTTAGTTTATGACTTTATTAAATAAAAATTTTAGCTTATTATTGTAAAAATTGTTTTAAACAATAAGTTTTGTTTATGAATTTATTAAAAGGATGTCTATGTAAAATTTAAGTATATAAAAAAATTGAGTGCCTTTCATCGCAAGTAAAGAATCTTAACCCCGTTTTTCATATTAGAATAATCATAATGTATTTAATACGTGTTCAATAGATATCTTATACAAAATTCCAATGCATTTGTTAAAATTAGATCCTGTTTTTTAATAGTAAATACCTATTTTATACGTGAATACTCATTCATCTGCAATGCCTGTAATTTATTACTGTTATTTATCAAAACTTAACAAAAATAATTTGCTTTAGTATAATGATCTTTGCTAATTGTGTCACAGAAATTAATTTAATGATTCATTATTTTCATAAACTATATAAAATATATTAATCGTTGCAGCTTAACTTTGATATTTTAATTTAGGATATAATGTCGATCAGAAGAATAATCATAATGTATTTAATACGTGTTCAATAGATATCCTATACAAAGTTCCAATGCGTTTGTAAAAATTAGATCATGTTTTTAAGTAGTAAACATCTTAATCCATAAGTCCCCATTTTTGAACGTAGAATGAAACACGTGTCCCCAATTGCATACCCCTAACAGCCTCCATGAGTTTATCTTATCGGCAAACTTGCCTACTGTTATTTAACCGGATCTGTAGAGCCTCAAGGCACTTTCTTATCTCTCAATTTCTGTTATCAGCAATGTGCCGAATGAGTTTGCAATATGGCGTGCACGTGGATTTTACTTCAATCATTCTTTTGATACTTATTTAAGTATTTTTATTATTATTATTATTTCGCGTGTACAAGTACAGGGTAAGTTGTTTATCATTATTTTTGTATTATATTAGTTACATATAAGTTGATACTGTAATTCTAATTTGATTTGCCTGATTAGCTCTTACTTCTTAATTTTTTCAAATTGCTTTAATTGAAAATAATTATGTGGTTCTTATAGTTTGCAGTTTTGATGTGTTGTACTTTTAAGTGTGATTTTTTTGTTACTGTAAAAATATTTTTTCCTGTATTTTGATGTTTTGCAAAATTTTAAGTTGGTAAGCCAAAGAGTATAATTAATATTAATAGCATTATCAGCCAAAGTACTTTAAGTATTCATGCAGTTTGTATACAAAAACTGGGGTTTGAAGGCTATATGGTGAAAGAGCTTCCTTCAAGTGGCAGCTGGGAGGGAATTTAGAGATAATGTGTTTTAAATCATTACTCTATTTTACTAACTTGCTAGCCTAGTTTTATCATCCAAGAAAATTTGCCGGGAGACTAGAAGATTTAGCACATTACAATTAAAAACATTTGATTAAAAAAGCATTTGTTGTAAAATTAATTATTAACTTAAAATTAAAACTTGGTTAAAAAATAAATTTAGAAAAATATTTGTTGTAAAATTATTTAACTTAAAATTAAAACTTGGTTAAAAAATAAAAATAAAAATAAATTAACTCTTGATTTTAAAAAATATTTGTTGTAAAATTATTTAACTTAAAATTAAAACTTGGTTAAAAAAAAATAAAGAAATAAAAATAAATTAACTCTTGATTAAAAAAATATTTGTTGTAACATTATTTAACTTAAAATTTAAACTTGGGTAAAAATCTCTGAAGAAAAAAATGTTTAGATAAAAAAGTTCATACACTACATTATTTGTAAAAACTATAAGTACTAAAATCGTTCTATGGTATAATTTTCTCACTTCCCAAACAGTAGAAGAAATTTGTAGAAAATGTATGGGTATCCTAAACCCTACTATAATATTCTAGTAAACTATTACTTATTAAATATATGCTATAATCAGTCTACAAAAATTAGCTTAACACTAGAAGTATGTATTAAGCAACATTTATTCAATTTACATTGGTTCTATTACTAAATGGTAAAGAAAACTAAACAAATAAAAAAATAAACTTCGAAAAATTAATCAAAGTCCCAATTCATTTTGAAAAGTAAAGTATAACACAATACACCTACAATTTTATACCCGAAGGATTCTCGGCCTAATGGTTTAAGCCAACAGTCATTAGCCTATGAATTCTTTTGTAGGTTACGCGTTCAAATCTGAAAATTTTTTCGAAGTCCCCTTATTTGAAAAATATCTTAATGTCTGAAAAAATTACAAGTCCCCTTATTTAAAGAAAGGAAAAAAAATTCTTATCAGACCTTCCAATATCCGGTCAACTTCCTCTCCCCACATCCGGTCCGACCACGCCCCCCTTCCCCGCTCAGCTCAGGGAACGCAGTTATACAGTTGCCCACGGCTGCCCACAATTAACATGGGCTGCCCCTGGGCAGAACTGTCCTTTTTACACTACTTATTCTTTATTTCAGATGTTTATAGATGGGTGCATCGATTTTTTTTTTCCAAAATCGAAATGAGGGTGTTGAAGAAAATTGTTTAGTTGGATCTATAATACTGTTTGAATTTCCCCCGAATTTTAGCTTAACCATAAGGTGTCCCGCCATAACATGGAAAATAGTAATTTTTGCGAAAAATTCAGAGTTTTAGGATTTTGTTGCCTGTTTTTTTAAACGAAATAGGGCTGCAGAAAAGTGGCCATTTCCGTCCCTAGCAATTTGTAAATTTTCTAAGAATTTTAGTTAGACCCTAAAGCAGGAAGACAGGGTAATAAAAAACAGTAATTTTAGCGAATATTTCAGATTTTCAGATTCGAATATTTCAGCTTTAAACAATTACCAGAGGCTTTGCCGTTATTCTACAGGGATTTAAAGCATTTAAATGCATTTCAAAAACCAAATGATTACGATGACACAACTCTTGCAGATATTACACAGCCACTTTTGGCATTTAACCCTTTAGCGCGCAGTGTTCCCGTTCTGGGAACACAAAACTCTGGTGTTTTGACTGTTGCCAGTCACGAAGAATAGATTTCATTTCTATAAAAATAGTTGCGGGTGACCTAGTTCCACGAGAATCCATTACTTTTTAGCACGTCATTTCCCGTAAAAAATGGTCACGATTATTTTCAACAGCACTGACATCTGCTGAAAAACGAAAGAATGCGAGAACAGCTGGATAGGTTGCACAATGCTGAAAAAAGGGTAGCCGTTGCCATCGCTTGACTTAACTACCAGCAAGATGGTGGAAGATCGAAACGTTCATCGCGTGCCACAGATCTAGAGACCCTTTTTTGAGGCAGTAGGCCGTGCCGCACAGCCAGCTGAAACTATGTGCTACCTTGAGGTTTAATTGTAATACAAAGGAACAGTCTTTACCTATCAATGAAAGTGGTTTAATATTTTATATCTCTCAGTAAATTAACTATTAGACGTCGCATTTGTATATTTATTTTTTACATAATTCTAGAGACCCTTTTTTGACGCAGCTGGCTCTGCCCCACAGTCAGCTGCGTCAAAAAAGGGTCTGCGCGATGAACGTTTCGATCGTCCGCCATCTTGCTGGTAGTTAAGTCGAGCAATCGCAACGGCTGCCCTTTTTTCAGCATTGGGCAATCTATCCAGCTGTTCTCGCATTCTTCCATTTTTCAGCAGATCTCAGTGGTGTTAAAAATAATCGTGACATTATTTTTACGGGAAATGACGTGCTAAAAAGTAAAGGATTCTCGTGGAGCTAGGTCACCCGCAACTATTTTTATAGAAATCCAATCTATTCTTCGTGACTGGCAACAGTCAAAACGTCAGAGTTGGGTACTCCCAGAGCGGGAATACTGCGCGTTAAAGGGTTAACAAGCTCCACACACAAAATAAATAAAAACTTTGTGAAAAAAACACACATAAAAGGTTATTTAAAGGTGCGACGATCGTTTCGACCGAAAATTCGTTCGGTCTTCTTAAGACAAACCCTTTCGTCAAACAGTGCAGAGGGAATTGAAAAAGAATCGAGCATGATGCCACAAGGAAACAAGAAAAGGCGAAAAAAAAGAGAGTGGGGATAGAGATACAAAGAAAAGAAAATAAGGACAAACAAACAAAAAAAATAAAAATAAATAATAAAATAAATGTTTGTCCTTATTTTCCTTTCTTTGTATCCCTTCCCCACTCTCTTTTTTCCCTCTCTCCTTGTTGTTTTCCGCCTTTTCTTGTTTCCTTGTGGCATCATGCTTGATTGTTTTTCTTTTGCAGTTCCCTCTGCTCTGTTTGTCGGAAGGGTTTGTCTGAAGAAGACCGAACGAATTCTCAGTCGAAACGATCGTTACGCCTTGAAGTAACCTTTTATGTGTGTTTTTATTTATTTTATCTTATAACACCAGTTTTTTGAGTGTTTATTTTCAAAGCTCCACACACCTTTCCACTTCTCTAGTATGGCATGGAATGTCAACAACTTTTCCTTATCTCAATATGTGTCCGGTGGAAAAGAACTCTTCTACCTGCTCGTCCGTAAAAATTGTAGTCAGCGGTGACTGGGTGATCCTCGAAGTCCATAAATCCACGTAGTCTTTCGCGTCCAGACTGGTAGTAGACAGGCGAAACTCTCTAATCTTTATAGTTAGGTCTGTTCACGTATTTGCTTTCTTAACACTTCTCTAAGCTAAACTTCGAAAATTCTTTCAGGTATCTGTCAGCATTGGCAATAAAAGGTTTTCCGGGTGGTCAAAAAATGCATTTCGGCAAAGAAACGGATCATTGATGGCTTTAGTTGTTTTTATCAAGTCTCCTACACTCGACCACACAATAAGCAAATTGCTTCTGACTCCTTCTGTATCGGATGAATTTTCCTTTTTGTTGAATCATGATTGAGCGCACATTTTCATTGGAGAGAGAAGTGTGATAGAGTCCTTAGATTTCCCCAAGGATTGATGGTAACGACGGTGAAGAGCATTTACAAAAATGCTCTTCACCGTCGTTAACAAGCGAGAGTATAGTAATTTACCTGGGCTTCGGACCTTCAACGACGGATAATTATTGGCAGTTTAAACTGCTTTGCGAATGTCCAAAAGGTAATGCTGATCGGTACTTACGTCATTTATTTGATTGCTTTCTGCCCATAGCGCGTTAAAAGATAGAAGTTGATAACATGTTTTTTTTTTCTTTCATAATTTGAAAGTTTCTTTTTTCAGCCAGAGCAATTCCCACTATTTCTGAAAACATATTCGGACAAGCAGTTTTTTTTTCCAGGCCACTTAAAAGATGTTTGAGGAGCAGGTCGTTGAAATATGGAGGGATGAGAGTAGGCGGAAAAGCATTAATACTCGCTTTTCTTTATAAGCTATGAACTGTTTCTACAATTATAAAGCATTTAAATGCTCTAAATCACTATAACATAACGGTAAATCCCCGACCTTTTTAAAAATTTTTTGCCTTTAATTTTTTTTAAATTCAAAAAACTTTACTTTACTGGTACTTTAGAAAATCTGAAATACTGTATTTTCTTACGTAGATAAATATTTTTAAATTTATGGTCATAGCTATCTATTATTTTTTTAAAGTGGAACAATTATGATTATTTTAAAAAACCAAGTAAGAAGACTTATTCTGACCATGAAAGATACATATTTTTCTTATATCAGAAATAAATATATTCGATATAAGAAAGTTATGTTGTTAAATGGAAATTTTGTGAATAATTTAATATTTATTAAAATTTTAAATTTCTCAAAAATAATGATACAGCATTTTCAGCTGATCTAAGTAATGCATTTAAAAGCACCAAGAAAATAAACCAGAGCAAGATCGCGTACACTTTTGTTTTCATGATCGATGATTCATCTGTCCATGAAGACTAAGTTTCTTGAGAAACCAAATTTACATCCTCTAGTTATATTCATTAGAATTTTCATTATTTTCTAATCATATCAAAAAGAATATAGAATATTGAACAAGGCACCCGTAATGAATAATTTTATGTCTTTGGAGCCCACAAATTTAATATGCCAGTGCGATCCTGCCAGAGAAGAGTTTGTAATAAAAGTAAAGAGATGTAATTGCAAAAAGAAAGGTTATAGTATAAACACTTTTTCTAATATCAATACTTTTTTATAATTAAAATAATTTTAAGACTTGTACCTGAAAAGAAAAGAAAATCATTGTTATTGCAAAAGTGCATTTTACTTAATACTTTTCTATACTGTTTTCTCTCAAAATAATTTTTTCTTCGTTGTCAATAAAAAGAAAATCGAATCAACGCGTAGATGCTTGTTTTTAGTTTGCACCATGTATTTTTATTCCAATAAAAGTTGAATGTTTAACTACCAAAAGAAAAAATAAAATAATTCCTACACTAATGGTCGCAGTTGTCCCGTTTTTTGCGATGTTTTGGTTTCATGGGATAATTATAACCGTACTTTTAATTTATAAATAAAGGGGGAGGGAGGAAAAAACATTGTATTTAGGCTTTTTTAAAATGTCAGTATTGCCTTTTAACACTAGAACGGCCCCACCAATGGCATAGCGCATAGTGCGCTGAATTGGGAGACGGATTGTACCTGGTTCGAAACCAGGTCACGTCCGGCGACTTAATCGTTCGGAGTTTTCTGTGGTTTCCTCCAAAACTTAGCGTATATGAGAATTAGGACCCCTTAGAAAGACCTCCACGGAGGACACACCAGCCCTCGGCCAAAGCCCTCATGTAGCAAATCGGCCGTAATCCCACAAACAAATTTAATTAATTAAAACAGTGTTTCTCCTATTACGAGAAGTGCTAAAAAGCAGAAAACTGAAAAATTGAGAAAGTGATGATAATTACCCCCTTTTTATTCTACTTCTTTCATAGAAACATAGGCAACTAAAGCTCTTAAAAATATATTATATTTTTGACTTATCTCATAAGTTAGACATAGTAGATGAGGAATCTTATATTGAATTATTAAAAAAAAACCTAGAAAAATATACTCAGCACTGATGTGTCTCTTAATCTAATATTTAATTACTTACGTTAGTTGGAAAACTTGAATGAAGAAAATGTATTTGAAAGTAGAATATTAGCGTTTGACATTAAGTTAATTTCTAAAATGTCAAGAAACGACATTTAAGATGAGAATGAATAAGTATTTAAAAAAATTACTTTCATCTTCTTTTTATATCAATACATTTTAATTCTTACTGTAACTGAAAAAGGATTGCTTTTAGCGCTTTACAACACAATTAAACAGTGCGATATCTGTCTGTCTATCCTTACTTTAATGCTTCAAATAGGCACCTATTATTACACAAATCACTAAAATAAACACATATGTCCTGTAAATGGAAGTACTTTAAGGTATGGTAAGGTACATCAAAAACTTGTGAGTAACTGAGCATTATGAATAAAAAACTATGTTCTCATACTATTAATAATCACTTCAAATATGTGTTGAAACTAACTTTCCTTATTAAGTTTCCCAAGAATTGGGTTCATACTCTGAAAACTGCGTCATAAAATTTGAAATAATATTTATAAATATCGTTTTTGGTTCAGTATTTTTTTTGCAATAATAAATGAAAAACAATGCTTGGTAGGGCACTTTACAAATAATTTACTGTGGGTTTTTTTTTTTCGAAAGTCATTGTCAACTGATAATTTAATATGGTATTTTTGTGTCTGCATGCAGTTCTCATTCCTTTTATGTGCTCCACTTCTTAAATTTTGTACTAAATGTAACTGTTATATGACCTTATTTTTGCACATAATCTTGAGGAACTGTCATAAGAATAGCTTGGATATTACTTATGTATCAACCTACCAATTTGCTAACTTTCATTCACATTTGTCTATAAATTTTGGTATCCTCTTGTTTTTTGTTTCGAGCTTATGCGTAAATTTATCTAAAACTAAAATCAAGTAGTTAAATAAAAATGCACAGCTTAATTCAGAATGACGCCATCCGGCCTTCTGAAAAAAAATTTGAGTGTCTCCCATCTAAAGTTATTGCTTAATTTTTGGAGGAGAAATTACTTAAGGGTGGTGATTATTGCTGAAATACAAATCTTCAGTCCAACGCCAGGTTTGTTGGTGTGAGCTGATATATAAAAATATATGACAGTAACGTTAACGCAACTTTCGGGTAAATCATCAGAAAGATTCTTTCACTTAATTATTTTAAGTTTACAGTAAATTTTATTACAATTTTTTCTAGAATTTTCAGAAATTCCTTAAACTACAGAAGACATTTTTGATATATATTTCAGTTAAGCACTGTGACATCGAAACATGCATACAGACACATACAGGGTGGCCATAATTAACACTAGAGCCGCGGGATGGGTCATTTTGACCCAAAACCAGATTTGATTCCGTTTTTTCCAAAATGTTACAAACTGATTTTTTTTAAATCGTGACTTTTCCTAACTTTATGTTATTAATTATCTGTAAAAAATTTAAGCTCGTAACTTTTATCAGTTTTTTGTTTTTAATACGTATACGTGATATCGCGAATGAATCATTTTGACCCAAAACTTCCCACGAGTCTGGAATCCGAAGTTCAAATTAAATAAATGTCATTATCATTCATAAAATGAACGGTAATGACGTAATAAATGGTATAATAGCATATCATTATGTCATTTTCATTGCAAAGTGAATTTTACAAGTCGGGTCCATTTGACCCATACCGCGGTTTTAGGTATACCTATCTCAAGCGACGCGGTTCTATTAAGAATTATAGCAACAATATTTTTGTGCTTTTAATGTAATATTAAACTTAATACGAATTTTAAGATTGAACTAATATCATTACCGTTGAAATATAACATGATTGTTGCATTGCAACATGAATTCTGCAAGTTGGGTCAATTTGACCCAGCCCCGCGGTTTTAGGTATATTTGAAACACCGCGGTTCTAGTGTTAAACTGCAAGTGTTCAAGGAGTGATGGAGAGGAAACTACCGAGAATATTCCAGTGAAATTTGGTATCTACACGTTTCAGAACATGCGCAAGCCAAATATGCAAAAAAAAAAAATCGTTATTTCACCCGATAGATGGCGCTGTACCGTATTTCAAATCTCACCGGTGGCAGATACAACTTCCAAAACCGATAGTCAGAGCATAGTGACATTCTAACAGGCATATAAATAATAAAAACCTCATTTACAGTTTATCAAAATTCCATACAATTCGCTTCAGTAATTAAATTTTTACAGTAATATGTAATCAAAAATTAACGTAAATTAAGATCACAAATTAAACAATTCATAAAGACGCTTTCGAAAACAATTAAACCATTATTTATTCTCATTGACACTCATTGCACCTCTTCTTAATCGTTTCATACGCCGGTATTCTTTCAGAGTAGCTGAATAATTGCTACAATTCTGATAGAATATCTTCACTAATAATGCACGTTCCTTCTTATTCAGAGTCATGATTGACCATTACTCAATGTGGTCTTATTTTTACACTGTTCAATGGGCTTAAAATTTGCATATATGACGTTCATAAGCATTGAAACACGGTATAGCACCCTCTATCGGGTGAAAATGGCGATTTTTTTTTTTTTTCATATTTGACTTGCGCATGTTCTGAAACGTGTAGATACCAAGTTTCACGGAAATATTCCTGGTAGTTTTCTCTCCAGCACCCCTTGAACATTTGCAGTTTAATTATGGCCACCCTGTCTCTGTTACGTCACATGTTTGTCACACTATGAACTAATTATCAATTACATTGCATCTCACTCTGCAACGTTACATGTATAAGCGAAGGATAGATAAGGAACGTCACAGATGGTTCGCATTTACTTCTCAATTGGGAAGTGGCGAACGTGACGAAATGTAACTTCGTCACTAACTTCATCGCCAATATGATTGCTGTATTGGTTAAGAAATTATTGTAATTATTTATAAATTTTGAAGGCGATAAAAATATATTCTGTAAAAAAAAATCATCATAAAAATTTTTAAATATAAAATTTCTGACGATGCTTTCATATACACTTTATGCCAGCACATTATCAGCTCGATTTACCCTTTAAGGAGCGGTGGTCGTGCCGTGAAATTATCAAAACTCTTTTCGACTGCTAGTCGCAAAAATATCGTTAAATGGTCACAAAGACTAAAAAGTACACTCGTTTCCATTTCTCGAGTTAACTACCATCAACAAGGACGGGTGATCGAATTGTCCGTCTCGTGTTTCAGTGCTAAAGTCTTTCTTTGACGCAGCTGGCTGTGTGGCCAGAGATATGGCAACCGGTGTACTTTGTCATCGTTGGGCACTGTTCAAAGTTGTTTTTCTGTATGTGAAAATGCTTGCGCATTAAAGGGTTAACTAAAAATTCAAATTTATCTTATATTTATTTTTAAAATATAAACTTTGTTCTTCTACGCAAACATATTTTTTTATGTTAGAAAATATTCGCTTTCCCCATACGAAAAACAGGTGTTTATATAACAAATAAAAAGTTCAATATTTTAGAAGTAAATGCTTTTCTTAAGAGTTTAAGTTTTGTTTTTCCGCTCTCTCACGCACTTTGCTTCAAAAACTTAAGCACATAAAGATGAATACCGTTATTTTCTCCCTTAAATTGTGATTTCTGTTTTCACCAGATGTTAAAAATCGATTTAATGATGGTTACATTTGCCGAGAGTGATTTTCAGGCTCCTATCTCTTTGTCAATACTAAAAAAGATATGAAAAACGAAAGAAAAATTTCCGATAAGTTAGTTTATACTTTACGTATTTTTGAATGACGTCGAAAATACATTTAGATAGAGAATATCGTGTATTATAATATTTTACTCAGAATTTCTTGTTTCATATTTATAAAATTTTGGTTTCATTTGATATGCATACATATAATGAAATTATTGTTATGTATAATGTGTTAAACTATATTACCTGTTGCAGAAGGGGAACTATAAAAGAGCTTTTAAAAAAGGCAGGAAAAAAAGAGCTTTAAAAAATAAATGCATGTCTAAATTTTTGTATCAGTGTTACATTTAATATGCTATTTTAAAATCGGGAGTTCAGTCTTAATTTGAACTTAAGAAATATTTAAACCTTAGTGCTTTGTAGCGGAAATTAGATGATTATTTAGATTGAATTTCATAAGGATAAAAATTAGTTTTCCCCCTCCCCCATACACAAAAAAAGGATTTACGAGGTTGATTAATTTTCTTTTCGTTAGTTAAAACGAGATAAATATTTCATTATCATAGTATTCGAAGCCTCTCCTTGCAGGTTCATTCATATCCATTTATCATTTTCGACGATAATTTCGGAGGAATCACCTGACAAGTGTAAATTGCCTTTCATTTCTGTTTCATCTAAAGTCAAAGTGTATACTGAAGATGAACAATTTAAGAACTATACGCCCGACCAACGTTTGATGAAAGAGTCTATCTCTAAACCGATGATTTATTCAGCGTGAAGGCTCGGTGAAAAATGTAAACGACAAGTACATTCATTGTTTAATTGGGGGGCCTCGTGTTTGGGAGAGATTGCGCACCCACAGCATTGACAGTGCACGTGAGGTGAAATCATCGAACTGGATGAAAATATCTAAACCAAGGCGATCAATCTAGATGACTTCTTCCGGAGTTATTCGCTTCGGATGCATATCAAAAATGATACAGTGTTAATCCCGCTTTAGATTTATATTCATCCATATTTTCAGCTTCCAAAACCCTTGTTATGATTTCTTCTCCGGTTCTGAAAGCAAATTCGTTTGCCCCATGATCTTCAGCCCATGCAAAAATACCAAGGTTATTCACTGAACGTAAGGAATTGTCTTTCTTTTTTTAATAAAATATCTTTTATTCCCTGACATCATAATTGTTGTGTAAAGCAGTGGCCAAATTTGTTGAAGCGGTGCCGGCACAGCCAGCTGTCGTCAAAAAAGGGTCTCTAGATCTGTGGCACGCGATGAACGTTTCGATCGTCCGCCATCTTGCTGGTAGTTAATTCGAGCGATGGCAACGGCTGCCCTTTTTTCAGCATTGGGCAATCTGCCCAGCCGTTCTCGTATTCTACCATTTTTCAGCAGATGTCAGTGCTCTTAAAAATAATCGTGACACTTTTTTTTACGTGAAATGACGTGCTAAAAAGTAAAGGATTCTCGTGGAGCTATGTCACCCGCAACTATTTTTATAGAAATCAAATGTATTCTTCGTGACTGGCAACGGTCAAAACGTCAGAGTTTGGTGTTCCCAGAGCGGGAACACTGCGCGTTAAAGGGTTAAATGGTAGCAAAATCTGTTATTTCAAAAGGCGCTCCATTTTACACTTTGAACTTACATACTTTTCAACACTTCTTCGTGATTTGTCGCGCGTAAAGAAGTAAATCTACTTTATTCCACTTTTTTGTTTCATTCGGATTAAAATTTATTGTAAGCAGTTAATATAAGGGACAAGCTTCGTCCATTAAGAAGTTTTATAAGTTTCTTCAAGGTAAACATAGCTTTTATCCCCTTGATCCAGTAACGCCTTTGATTTCTTCTCTTAAAACTGGAATGAATGTAGCTCACGTGACACTACCTAAAGTGAGGTGGGCGATAAAAATTCAGACTGTCGGGTACCCACACAGACCCACTCAGGTGGACATAAAACACACGAAGGGCAAACGAAAGAATTCGTAAAAATAAAGTCGTGTTTGCGAGAAAGCATATGCACGCTTTCGTCTCGCACCAACGAAGAGTTTTATAAAACCAAATGTTTGAATAATCTCTCTAAAAATTTGAAATCTCAAGCATAAAAGATTTTAAAAGGTTCTGGGCGATGTTTCGAAAAATAAAATCGCGATTTGTTCTAAAATAAGATTTTATTTCATATTTGCTGAGTGTATCTGTTTTTCGCAAGGGGAGGGCAGCTTATTAATACTAGAGTGCTGTGGCGTTCACTCTGGTATTTTCGGTCGGCATAATTATTGGACTTGCATGTTTTGGTGGACCGATTTTCGTGGACATATTTTTGTGGACCGATTTGCTTCGACACGTTTTCGTTGTATTTTTCAATAAGGTTTGCCAGATAGCGTGGTGTGGGGTGGGGGAGGATAAAATATTTAAAGTCGTTTAGGTTTGCAATCTTTGATGATTTATCGCCAGGTTTGGCGCCAAAAATAAGTCCTCAAAGCTGAACCCGTCGATACCTTCCATATATGGCAAGAAACTGGTAAACGTTCAGGTTATTACAAAGAAGAAGTATAATTAGAATAAGCATGACGAAGATTGTAAAACAGTTTTAGTAAGCGATTTTAATATAGATTTCAATTCTGAAAAAATGGTTTATGGAATAAGAAAGACAAACACGGCACACTCATGCGACCATGATGATTATGATGCACTTCCAAACAGTATTTATAAAGTTGAAGTGTAGTTAAAATATGCTTAGAGAAGATTGTAAAACATCTTTAGTAGGAAAATTTAGTGTAGAATTCGATTTCAAAGAAGTGTTTTATGGAAATGTGAAGAAATTGCGGCACGCTCATGATTAATCACACACTTTCCAACTTAAATGAATAAGGAAGAAAAATAAGGACGAAAAATGGATTATGATACGCTTTTAATATATAGCATTTTAATGTGTATTTAAAATATAAGTGCTCAGATATTGTATTTCTCTCCCTTTTTTTACTAACATTAAAGCCTTTTCTTAATGCCTTTAACTAAGATAAGCACTTCCCCACACACACAAAACAAAACAATACACTCGTCTTCAAAGGCGTAAATGAACCAATTTTTGGACTTTAGCGAATTTAAATCTAATAATCTGATAAAAAAGGATCTCTAGATCTGTGGCACGCGATGAACGTTTCGATCGTCCGCCATCTTTCTGGTAGTTAAGTCGAGCGATGGCAACGGCTTCCCTCTTTTCAACATTGGGAAAGGGTTGCGCCTCAAAGGGTTAAGTCGTAATGATGATTTGAGATGCACTAGTGTACTACATCGAATATATTAAGAGTGTCAAAAAAGTGTCATAAATTGTCATAAATTTCGCCAAGCTTCGTTAAGTTTTCAAGACTTAATTTTAGGCTCCAAACCAGGCAATAAATCATAAAAAATTTCAAACCACGGCGATTTCAATTTTTTATTCCTCCCCCCACCCATCTCCGTTATCTGGCACTTTTAAGTATTTCTTTTTACAGACCGTTATGTATGAGAAATATTTTTGTAGCCTGTAAAAAATCTTAAAAACCACGTAGCGTGTTTAAACCACATAAAATACATTATGTAACTCCAGGCCTTCTCTCAAATGATGATCCAGAGTACGGACAAAACAGTTTATTACACACAAATACACAAAACACTTTACACTGCGTTGAAAGTTCATTTTTGATAGATCTCTCAAGAAAACTTATCCATCCATGGAACAGCGGATTAAAAAATTTTAGCAACAGAAAGAAAAATAAGTAAGTCATAATCCTGGCAACGCGGAAGTCATAGATAAACACACCACAATAACGGGGGAAAAAATAACATTTGAAAGGTGCATCGCCGTGACAAATCTTGTAGACAAGCTATGTCGACTCTAAAAGACCTGATTGATTTTAATAGCACCATAGTGCTAACTATGGTATCGATTTAAAAAAAAATTCCAAATTCTATATAAATACAAAATTATATTTATGCGGTCCATGTACACAAAATTTCCTAATTAAAATACTTTGTATGAACATTTTATCTTTAAAAAAAGTGTCGGATATATTAAAATAAGTATAATGTGACTTAAACCATTTTTCAATGGCTCTCGAAGCTTAATCACATTGGATGATCACTTTTCAGAGATCGTACGCAAATAACGAAAAGAGTGTTTGCATAAATACGTAATACGTTTGCGATTAGTGGTATCGTATATCCCCTGTTCTAACTTTTTTAGACATATCCCTGAGCCATTTTATGATACAAAGCTGAAACATTCTGCATCTCCTCCTAAATAATGTACGGGGCATATTTCACTAATAGAGTATTTTTTTGTACAGAAGCAGTGTACAATTTTAATCTTTGTATTTATTTAGGTTTAATGTAAGAATTTTAATCGGTACCATGAAATTCTATACCTATTTTTATACGTAATCTGTAAGTAACTCTAATTTCTTCCTTTGTCAATCATATCTGAATGTTCTTTTCTGCCAGTATTTGAAAGCTTCCTGATCTGTGTAATTTGAGAGTGAATTGTGTAATCGATCGTAATACCATTATTTTAAGAGACCTCGAATCCATTCTTACGGGTTTAAACACTTAATTAATTTATTTTGTCAGTTACAAATCTTATTCTGATTATTTTAGTTTTCCCCCAACAATTCGATTTTGTATTGTTTTATTTTAATCATTATGTTTAGTTGTCCTGCAATGGCTTTCTACGTTTCCTTTAAATTTGATTGGACTCAGTAAGTTATGTAACACTGTGTTTGGTGACTTTTTTTCCTTGCAATGATAATTTCTTGGCATTTGTTACTTTCTCACCAATTTACTTGTGTCCACTATACGACTAACATGAAATTTTCACTCTTACTGCCACTAAATCTGTTGAAACAGATATATTTTTTTGTATTTTTGTAAATTCAAATCCAATGTTTGAATTATTTATTATTGTTATTTATTTTACTATTTATTTTTACGGCTTCACCCCTTTAAGAGATATTTGGACCTTTTCATTTCTACATAGTGTCCTGTAGTATAATATTTAATTATTTATATAACAGTTAATTTTGTGTCACACATACACATAATACATATCTGCTTATGAGTGTACAATGCTCACAAGATTCGTGTATTTATTACACGTTATTTTGTAAACGTATAATAAATATACGAATAAATACTCAATCTAATGAGTTAAGTAAAATAAATTTATTTTTTAAATATAACATACCACAAGTTGTACAAGAAATAAGTAAAATAAAATAAAAAATATCTATTATTTCTTAGAAATCAAAAATTCTCCACTGAATATTTATTTTTATTATTTAAGTCACAGATAATGAACCGAAACAAGACAGTATTTTTCATTAATTAAAAATGACGTTTAATGCAGAAGTCTTTTTATACGGGTGTTTCTGCTCTCATTGAAGAAATGAGTTTAATTTTTATTTTCGATGTTGACTTCAGTTATAAAAGCTAAATGATTTCTAAATAAATACAGTCATGTAACAGAGATACTTATATTTATACAGACGAATACTTATATTTATAATCTTCGTTTATCGTTTTTAGTTTAACGTGGTACATAAAAAAATTATTTATTTTTAGATGCATGCAGTATTAAAAAAAACAAAAAAAAACGAAGAAAATCTGAAACGCTTGCAGATTTTAAATACGCACTTAAATGAAACATATTAAAAGCGTATCATAATTTATGCGTCGTCCCTATTTTCCTTCCTTATTCCAGTAAGCTGGAAAGTGTATCATTATTCAAGAATGTGCCGTATTTTGCTTCCTTGTTTCATAAAACCTATCATTGGAATCGAAATCTATCTTAAAATCGCCTACTTAAACCATTTTACAATCATCGCCAAGTATATTACAACTCTACTTCACTGTTTTAATTATTGGTTCGAATGTGCATCATAGTCCATGAGTGTGCCGTGTTTGTCTTTCTTGGGTTGATTCCTACTTTAACGCCCCGACTCTCGCCCAGGTGGCGATCATTAAATATATGCAGTAACCATGCCGATTTTGTGTATTTATGTGGCAATCGTAATTTAGAATTAAAATAGCGATTTGGAACAACCTGTAAATACAGCATTCCGTTATATTTTTATTTATTTTGGGTTGCCAATTAATGCTTTTAATACTGTTTAGAATGGGCACCATAACCCATGACTGTACCGTGTTTTCCTTCTTTGTTCCATAAATCTGTATTAAAATTAAGAAATCTGTATTAAAATCTCCTACCAAAACTCTTTACAAATTTTCGCCAGGCATAGTCAAATTATACTTCACCTTTATAAATACCATTTGGAAAGTGTATCATAATCTATGTACCGTATTTGTCTTCTCTGTTCCATAAAACACTTCTTTGGAATTAAAATCTATATTTAAATCGCCTACTAAAACTATTTTACGATATTCGCCAGGCGTTTTCTAACTATACCCAATTTTTTTTATAAAAATTGAAAATTGTGTCTACACCAAAAACATTGATCGAGCGAAATAGCACTCAAGTACTTAAAAAAAAAGACCAAATGATATGCATAAAGATAAGTTTTTGAACATTAAAACTGTCTGAAGTATCATTTTTAAAATAAAGTTTTAAGATTTCGAAAAATAATGCATGTTAAACTAGATAAAAAATTCTAAAAGCAGTGAAAAGTTATAAATGTCTGTGCATTTGCATCTTCGACAGACAAAACAAACTTATTACTTACCAGAGCAAATCACACGCACACACCAAAAAAAAATTAAAAAAATAAGTGTAAACACCCGATGGAATTTGTTTTGCAATTGTACATTCTTTTACTATACCCACGGTGTGAGATGCATACTGCCACGTAAAGAAAATTTTATTCAGATTTCTAAGGAATGCACAGCAAAAGTTTTAACACTTGTGAGCAAGTACGAAAGAGTGCTGACAAGTTAAAGTGTTTCCGAGACGTCTTAGATGATACGTGCACAAACTGCGAGTTATGGAAAAAATTATTTGAATCAGATATGTATGACAAATAGAAAATATAAATTTTAGTTTGGGGATAATATTTACTTTTCTTCTTATTTTTATGCACCGCATAAAAAAAGGGACCCGTGGAATCTTGAAATAATATTAAACACGGGGTTGATAGATTTCTGTACCCTCGTGGCCATTTCTTATCAATTGATATATCCATCTGTACCTTATCGTTACTTTCTGTTTAACTTTCCATCATTGATCTTTAACCCTTTAATGCGCAGTATTCCCGCTCTTTGAACACCAAACTCTGACGTTTTGACTGTTTCCAGTCACGAAGAATAGATTCGATTTCTATAAAAATAGTTGCGGGTGACATAGCTGCACGAGAATCCTTTACTTTTTAGCACGTCATTTCCCGTAAAAAAATGGTCACGATTATTTTTAACAGCACTGACACCTGCTGAAAATAGAAGAATGCGAGAACAGCTGGATAGATGGCCCAATGCTGAAAAAAGGGCAGCCGTTGCCATCGCTCGACTTAACTACCAACAAGATGGCGGACGATCGAAACGTTCATCGCGTGCCACAGATCTAGAGATCCTTTTTTGACGACAGCCAGCCTATGTGTTTGCAGCATGTGATTTTGACGCAGTGTGTGATGTGTTTGCAGCCTATGTGGTTTTGACGCAGCTGGTGCCAGCTGCGTCAAAAAAGGGTCTCTAGATTTGTGGCACGCGATGAACGTTTCGATCGTCCGCCATCTTGTTGGTAGTTAAGTCGAGCGATGGCAACGGCTGCCCTTTTTTCAGCATTGGGAAAGGGTTGCGTCTCAAAGGGTAAAGACAAGTAAAATAAAACAGTTTAAACCTTGGATCTAGATGGAAATGGATAAAACCTATAATACACCTCTTTTGGTGTACCATTGAAGGGATCCCCACTACACTCTAGTTCTAACTTTAATCATATTTTTTATAAATCCTTGGGCTTGTTTGAAGGAAAAATCTATTGGAACAAACTTAGGATCGTGTTGTCTCCTGACTCGCAGTCTTTATGAAGGGGGTAAAATTACGAATTTACTGGTTGATCTACTTTCCTAAGCTTTTAGTCTAAATTAATGTTCTATGCTACAAACAATCGAAATTTGCAGTTTGTTGCATGTAAGGGGGATTACTAGATCGTGTTTCATGGACTATCAAATCCCTGTTGCATGGCATATGTGAAACTGCACCAAACTGGTCTGATGTTTCCAGATCAGGACAAAATTTTAAAATTTAATTTTTAGAGATATATGATAAAATTGAAAATATTTTATATGAAGTTGCAGAACTTGAAGAGCATTTATTGGGTTTCAACTTAACAAATTCTTAAAAAAAACTGAAAAATTTTGGAAAATTGCGTAAATTTTTAAAAACTTGTTATCTGTGTAAGTCCGTAGTACTTGTTTCCATGTAAGAAATAAGTTTATCTATCTGCAGGTATCTGAATAACTGCCTATAACTCAGGCAGATCTCATTTCTGTTGTTTTTAACTGATTTGTGAATTAAAAGGAACATCGTGGGGAGATATAAATGTTTTTTTTATGGTCTCTTTGGCTTTTTTAGTGAACAAAATGGATAAAATCGCAAACTTTAAAATTACTAGTCATTATATAAACAAAAGTCTTACCATTTATAAATTACTGACCGCGGGGATCAATGGGAATTCTAATAATTGTTACTTGATTGTACTGGCATTGCGCATTTTTTAATACACCTTCATGTACCTTGCACATATATTTTGAATAAGTTTTTTTGTTTGTTTTACTGATGAACTCTTAAGGTAAAATAATTGAACTTTTGCATTATGAGCATGTAATTATAAACAGAAACCTCTACGTTATTTATATGTTAATACATTCATAAAAAATGATTCTTAATGTATTAAAATATGATAAATCCCACAGAAACTTTGTTCATATATTTCGATTCGAACTTGGAAAGAAAAAAAAAAACAAGCCGAGAATTTTTCTATGGGCATGAAGATAAATAGTTCTCGACTTCCAGTTCCTTGCGAATAAGTTCATGAAAATGTAAAACTCGTCAAATGTTGATCAGTAGTACTGAAGTAAATTCATATTTCAAAGAGGTTTACTGCCACAAGAAAGGTCTGTATTATTAAGTGCGAGAAAAATAATTATATTAAAAAAACATTTTGCTTTTTAATCTATCTTTTCTTACCGAAAAATGTAATTTGAACCTTACTACTTAAACAGCAAAAGTAGAAATAATAATAAAGAAGGTAAAAGCTAAAAGCATCACATCCAATAATAAATTGAAAAAAATGCCTACATTTAATACTCTGGATGTCTTCGAAAAGCTCAAAATTTAGAAAGTATTTCCATTAAAGAAGTCTATTCTGCTGCGAATGAAATATGCAAGATATATGATAGATAATTCAGTTGAAAGTTCGGGGAGACTCAAGTTTGCTGGTAGTATTTTAGCATTTATTTTATGTGCCAACATATAGAAATATCGACCTGTTGTGTGAGGAGTCATGTCACATTGTACAGCGGATTGTGAATTTACCTTAACCCTTTAACGCCCAGTGATCCCGCTCTGGGAACACCCAACTCTGACTCTTTGACTGTTGCCAGTCACGAAGAATACATTTGATTTCTATAAAAACAGTTGCGGGTGACATAGCTCCACGAGAATCCTTTACTTTTTCGCACGTCATTTCCCCGTAAAAAAAGTGTCACTGACATCTGCTGAAAAATGGAAGGCGAGAACAGCTGGATAGATGGCCCAATGCTGAAAAAAGGGCAGCCGTTGCCATCGCTCGACTTAACTACCAGCAAGATGGCGGACGATCGAAACGTTCATCGCGTGCCACAGATCTAGAGACTCCTTTTTGACGACAGCTGGCTGTGCCCGCACACCCAACTGAGTCAAAAAAGGGTCTCTAGAGCTGTGGCACGCGATGAACGTTTCGATCGTCCGCCATCTTGCTGGCAGTTAGGTCGAACGATGGCAACGGCTGCCCTTTTTTCAGCATTGGGAAAGGGTTGCGCCTCAATGGGTTAATCCACCGCCTTTTATCACCGTTTTATTTTGAACCGTTATCTCATGAGCAGGTAAGTAAGGCCCTTATTATATTCCATAGGTCATATTTAAAGTTAATAAACGGTTGTTTAAGGGGACAGCCTACTTTTAAGAATGGGAAAATGTATAAATTTTAGATCAACTTTCATAATTTTTTAAAAAATAATGAATGCATGCAGAAACATAACTTTTTTTTCAGTTAACTACTATGACATTACTCTATTGATTAAAAATATTATTTTAGTTTTTTATAAAGGTGATAATTTTAAAAATATTATTTTACCACACAATATTGGAAAAAAAAATTCAAGGGTACTTTCCCACTGCGCGCAAGATATCTCAATTAGAATTCCTTTGAACCTCATAATTTTTTTCTAAATTAAACAAAACATTCAAATTAACAATCTAAACTAAAATGGTTTAATTATTTTCATAATTTAAATTTAAAAAAATCATTTAATCTCAAAATTTAAATTACCATAAAAATTTTGATAGTTTTACAATCATAACTTTTTTTCTATGAAACACAACCATTTCATTTTAGTTCATTTTGTTCATTATATTAGAATAAATGCCTGAGAAAAATTTCAAGTTGATATCTTAAATAGTTTTTAAAATATCATGCGCGCAAACTTGAAAAACAGTGTTTTGAGAAAACGCCAATTAAAGTTCAAATTGTTGTTTTGGAACATAAATTTTAATTTTTAAAAGTTAAAAACATTTTCTAATGAAACATTTACTATTTAAGAATAATTTTACGGAGTACTTAATATGATTAACCCAAAATATGTTGTAATATGACTTAAGAAACATCAGTCTAAAGAATAGCTCGACAATTGTAAATATGAAAATATATGTACATACCTTAACAAAAGATACATTTTTAGGATATAAAGGCATTAATATTGGTAAAGTACATGTTTTGAAGTTATTTTAATAATCTATATAAATAAAATTAGACTTTTGTCTGTACATTTCTTGGAATTCAAAAATTTTGCGATTTCTATCCGTTTCAAGCACCCGGGAATCCGATGCGACCCTCAAAAAAAAGTTTGTCTGTCTGTCATTCTGTCATTCTGTCCTTCTGTCCTTCTGTCATTCTGTCATTCTGTCCGTGACGCTTTTTTTTTTTAAGCATCACGTAAAAACGACTGAAGCGAATGATATGAAATTGGGTGTCATGATAGGTAGTCACTCAACTTAAAACATAGGCGTCAAATTTAAAAAAAATCTTGATTAGATTTTCAGATTTTGCGAAAATCGTTTCAAACTGAGTAAATTTGTGTTCAAGCATCACGTAAAAACGACTGAAGCGAATGATATGAAATTGGGTGTCATGATAGGTAGTCACTCAACTTAAAACATAGGCGTTGAATTTTTAAAAAAATTTGATTGGATTTTGAGATTTTGCGAAAATCCTTTCAAGCTGCGTAAATTTGTATTCAAGCATCACGTAAAAACGACTGAAGCGAATGATATGAAATTGGGTGTCATGATAGGTGGTCACTCAACTTAAAACATAGGCGTCGAATTTTTAAAAAATCTTGATTGTATTTTGAGATTTTGCGAAAATCCTTTCAAACTGCGTAAATTTGTGTTTAAGCATCACGTAAAAACGACTGAAGCGAATGATATGAAATTTTGTTTCATGATAGGTGGTCACTCAACTTAAAACATAGGCGTCGAATTTTTAAAAAATCTTGATTAGATTTTGAAATTTTGTGAAAATCATTTCAAACTGCGTAAATACGTGTTCGCACATCACGTAATAACGGCAAAGGTGAAAAAATGATATTTGGTGAAATGATAGGTGGTCACTCACCTTAAACTATAAGCATCTAATTAAAAAAAAATCGATCAGATTTCGAGATTTTGTGAAAATCGTTTAAAACTGAGTGAATCTTTGTTCCCGCATTACGTAATAACGACTAAAGCGAATGATATGGAATTTGGTCACACGATAGATGGTTGCTCAACATAAACTATAGGAGTCCAATTTTTTAAAAATTTTTATTATATTTTGAGATTTTGTGAAAATTCTCTCAAAATACGTTTATATTTCTTCAAACATCACGTAATAACGACTAATACGAATGATACGAAATTTAGTGATATGATAAGTAGTTGCTAATCTTAATTTATAGACGTTGAATTTTTTAAATATTTTGATTACATTTTGAGATTTTGCGAAAATCGTTTTAAAATGCTGAAATTTTTTTCCAGCATCACGAAATAAAGATTGCAGGGAATGAAACGAATTTGGTTGACAGGATAGGTTGTCACTCAACTTAAATTCTAGGCTTCCATTTTTTCAAAAATGTTGATTGAATTTTTAGATTTTGCGAAAATTATTTCAATATGCGTCAATATTCGTTCGCGCATCACATAATTACGACTAAAGCGAATGAAATGATATTACTTAGTTACTCTCTGACCTGTAATATTTTAACAATACATAAAAATTATAACTTCGCTTTCTTTACTTTGGCAAAATACTACATCCATTCTGTGTACTCCTGCAATGCAGACGAAAGATCTTGCTTTTTGGAAATTTGCATTCACTAACCCGTCAAGGACGGGTACTTCAGCTAGTTATCTATATAAATAAAATTAGACTTTTGTCTGTACATTTCTTGGAATTCAAAAATTTTGCGATTTCTATCCGTTTCAAGCACCCGGGAATCCGATGCGACCCTCAAAAAAAAGTTTGTCTGTCTGTCATTCGTCATTCTGTCATTCTGTCCGTGACGCTTTTTTTGTTTAAGCATCACGTAAAAACGGCTGAAGCGAATGATATGAAATTGGGTGTCATGATAGGTGGTCACTCAACTTAAAACATAGGCGTCGAATTTTTAAAAAATATTGATTAGATTTTCAGATTTTGCGAAAATCGTTTCAAAATGCGTTAATTTGTGTTCAAGCATCACGTAAAAACGACTGAAGCGAATGATATGAAATTGGGTGTCATGATAGGTAGTCACTCAACTTAAAACATAGGCGTCGAATTTTTAAAAAATTTGATTGGATTTTGAGATTTTGCGAAAATCCTTTCAAGCTGCGTAAATTTGTATTCAAGCATCACGTAAAAACGACTGAAGCGAATGATATGAAATTGGGTGTCATGATAGGTGGTCACTCAACTTAAAACATAGGCGTCGAATTTTTAAAAAATCTTGATTAGATTTTCAGATTTTGCGAAAATCGTTTCAAGCTGCGTAAATTTGTATTCAAGCATCACGTAAAAACGACTGAAGCGAATGATATGAAATTGGGTGTCATGATAGGTGGTCACTCAACTTAAAACATAGGCGTCGAATTTTTAAAAAATCTTGATTGTATTTTGAGATTTTGCGAAAATCCTTTCAAACTGCGTAAATTTGTGTTTAAGCATCACGTAAAAACGACTGAAGCGAATGATATGAAATTTTGTTTCATGATAGGTGGT
The DNA here is from genome assembly GCA_038373885.1 of Cheiracanthium punctorium. Classification (NCBI taxonomy): domain Eukaryota; kingdom Metazoa; phylum Arthropoda; class Arachnida; order Araneae; family Cheiracanthiidae; genus Cheiracanthium; species Cheiracanthium punctorium. The sequence continues at coordinate 30,761 of JAWZYV010007758.1, forward strand.
CACTCAACTTAAAACATAGGCGTCGAATTTTTAAAAAATCTTGATTAGATTTTGAAATTTTGTGAAAATCATTTCAAACTGCGTAAATACGTGTTCGCACATCACGTAATAACGGCAAAGGTGAAAAAATGATATTTGGTGAAATGATAGGTGGTCACTCACCTTAAACTATAAGCATCTAATTAAAAAAAAATCGATCAGATTTCGAGATTTTGTGAAAATCGTTTAAAACTGAGTGAATCTTTGTTCCCGCATTACGTAATAACGACTAAAGCGAATGATATGAAATTTGGTCACACGATAGATGGTTGCTCAACATAAACTATAGGAGTCCAATTTTTAAAAAATTTTTATTATATTTTGAGATTTTGTGAAAATTCTCTCAAAATACGTTTATATTTCTTCAAACATCACGTAATAACGACTAATACGAATGATACGAAATTTAGTGATATGATAAGTGGTTGCTAATCTTAATTTATAGACGTTGAATTTTTTAAATATTTTGATTACATTTTGAGATTTTGCGAAAATCGTTTTAAAATGCAGAAAAGTTGTTCCAGCATCACGAAATAAAGGCTGCAGGGAATGAAAAGAATTTGGGTGACATGATAGGTTGTCACTCAACTTAAATTCTAGGCTTCCAATTTTTCAAAAATGTTGATTAAATTTTGAGATTTTGCGAAAATTATTTCAATATGCGTAAATATTCGTTCGCGCATCACATAATTACGACTAAAGCGAATGAAATGATATTACTTAGTTACTCTCTGACCTGTAATATTTTAACAATACATAAAAGTTATAACTTCGCTTTCTTTACTTTGGCAAAATACTACATCCATTCTGTGTACTCTTGCAATGCAGACGAAAGATCTTGCTTTTTGGAAATTTGCATTCACTAACCCGTCAAGGACAAGTACTTCAGCTAGTATCCATATATATATATATATATTTTTACTTTGCAACATAAAAATTTGATTTTATTTCACTTTATGAAATTTCGATTTAAAATTTTCCGCTTTCATGCACAATGCCTTCGTTTTCTTTTATTGCCTCAAACTGAGAACTGATGAGCATTTTTCTGGCTCTTCGAGTTTCTAAATTAAATTCTGTACATTTCTATTCTGCCTCTTTTATGCTTTGAGTGACAACCTTAGTTGCACCTTCTACAGCATGCTGCCCAACTTGCGTTTACATTTTCCTTTTTATCTCAACAAATGAATGTCATACAGAAAAATGGTTGGTATCAATCTTTTTAGAATAAAGTAAGCTATTTAATGAGATAAAAATCTCAAAATCAATTTTTTGGGCATTTTAAAAGTAGGCTGTCCCCTTAATTCCAAATAAAATATTAGCAGTATAGCGAGTTCCGCAATCTATTACACAAACCAGGCAAGCCAAAGTGGCCGTAACCATGCATCAGCACAAAAACAAGTGCGTGTGACATCTTCACTCTATACTTGGGGGACGATTAAGAAATAAATTTAATGAACTTTAAATTTTATTTTTCATTTTTGTGTACTGTATATTATGGTTAAAATATAAATTATTAATTATAACTGTATTACTATAATGATTATCATTTTACATTATTTTAAGTAACAAAATGTTGAATAATGCATTATTTTACACTGCCTATAATATAGGGTGCCCAGTAATGAACAAGAAATTTGAATTGTTTAGTAAAAGAGTGTGAAGCGATAAAAGAAAAATATTTACTTCACGTATAAGTACACACTTATTTAATGCGCAAGACTTTCATGCGCAAGACTTGGATGCGCCATATTGTTTAAGTGCTTCCCATCACTTGGAACAAACAATATGGCGCATCCTAAGTTGTCCAAAACTGAACGAACAGTATGTAGTGTGATAGTCGAAATTTCAGCACAAAATAAAAAAACTCTCTTCGACGGTCAAATTTGGCATTTTACTACTGCAATCTGCTTGCAAAGACGCTAACTTTTACTGAAAACTGCTTGCAACTTCGTGTCTGTCTAGCGCTGCGTCACAGCACAAAATGGAAACTCATTTCGATTCAAACTCGTTCATACTCGTTTCGTAAATTGTAAATCACGTAGTGTTGCGTCAAAAAGTGTGATGTCACTACGAAGTCCCAATAGACAATTATTGTAGTTTCAAATTTTTGGTTAATTACTGGGAACCCTGTATATGTGTATTGCAGTTTCACATGTCTTCTTATGTTTATTTTTTAAGATATTAACAATTTTGAACAAATATAACTTTTTTTATTATCACGCAGACCATGCCTCAAAACTACAAAAGGGGAAAACAGATTAAACTTCTTGTTTCAAAATCAAGTTTAATTCAATGTAAAAATTAAATTAGTGGTCCGAACAAAATTTGTGCTGTATGTAAAAAGATACTTTCACGCCAGTGGCGTAGCCAGAAATTTTTCACGGTGGGGGGGAGGTTACGACTACTGCAACTCATATATATGCATACATGTGTGTGATAAGGGAGTGAAGAATGTACATTTTGTATGGCAAAAAAATTCCTCATGGGGGGGGATTATGACCCCAATAACCCACCCCTTGGCTACGCCCCTGTTTCACGCTAAAAAGGGTTTCAAGTGTGGTTTGGATTCACCCCCAGTAACAGAACTAGTTCAAATGACTCTTTTCTTTTGAAATAGTTGTGATACTGAAGAGTACATCAAATGCAAGAAATGGTTCTACGAATAATTTAGTAGTGATCATTTCTGCTGAATTAAGCGTTGTGGAAACTAACATTCAAACGTTAATTAACATTGAATGTGTTTTTATTAGTTTTAATTAAGTAGTTTTGAAAAAAAATAATTCAGTTCGCAGATTTGTTTGTTTCTCCATAGTTATTGTTAATTCATGGGAAAATCTGAAATGTTTCTCTAAGTTTTCTTGCACTACAACTATTGGCAGCTTTCTTGTATATATGGGGGAAGCTGTCACAATTCATACTAGTTTATTTAACATTAAATTTGTCAGTCATATGCATATTGGGAAAGCAATTAATAAGCATATTTAACTAAAGATCGATAAATATGGGATACTTTTTTGAACCATATCATTTCAAATTTGTGTCTACAAGAAAAAAAAAACTTAAAATGTGGCCAGCGTCGCACACAGTTTTCACTTTTGGAGGTGCTTCAGCTCATAAAGTTGTGACACCAACCAACCACCTTAAAAAATGAGGAACAAAGTGTTTTCCTATGGTCATGGCCAACTTTTATAAAGATACCTGGTACTTAAATATACTTACAGATGTTTCTGAATAACTTCAACTTATTTCTGAGTTATGTTTTTATTTATTTAACTGCTAAAAATAAGAATTTTATTTGAGTCTTTTAACGTATTAAAATGTCAAGAAAGACACGATGATTTTACGATGATAACTCTGATGGGATGGTCCAGAACCCCTGAACCCCTCCCATGTGTACACCACTGAATGCGGCGTCAGCCTCGAATTAACTTATCATACAAATTTATGTACTTGAAAAGATACTTTTATTCTACCACATGAATCGTATTTGTTCGCTTACAAAGTAAATAGTTATCTTACCCAGATTTTAAAATTAGGTAAAGAAATTGATATCGGACTGATTGCAAAATTCCGATCACTACAACCACGTTATTCTTTACAACGATTTAATAATACCAACATTTTTTAGTTGATCAATATTTACCAATATTTGGAAACTATAAAAAAAGCCTTACCATCCGACAAGCCCGTTCTTTTTCTGAAAATAATTTACTATATTCCCTATAATAATAAATAAATAAAGCTTTTCTCTTCTTTCTTAAACAAGAAAATAAATAGAAAAGGTATAGACAACAAATCCCATTAGTAGTGTGTCACATCCAACCACAGTGTGACGACCAACAATCATTAGTGGTAGCACTGGTGATGCTGCATGTCCTCACATTACAAATGTGGTGTAAATGCACTCCTGTGACTAGCTTTTATATCAAACATGTGACGTTGCAGAGTGACATCGCAGTGTAGCTTATCCATAAATGTAAGTCACTATGTGATGTCTATGATGGTAACCCTGTGACTTCAGAGAAACTGTCCCAGTCAGGCATAATGGTTGCGTGAACATAACTACTGAACATTGGTAGATAACTGAAGTGTGAAAGTCCAGTTTTCTGATATACCGCGCGGCTACCGATCTATCGGCCTGGGGTTTTAGGCTCCAGATCTAACGTGAATACGCGTTAGAAACCCTTAAACTGTCTTTCGCCCAATAGTCCAGTCATTTGGTGCAAAAAAAGGGGGTTACCTGGAAAGTTTTCCGGGAGTTTTGAAAATGGGCAATTTTATAGATTTCGATGTGCTCTTTCCGAATTTCAACTTTGCCCCCTCGTATCTTTGCTGCTCGCGCCGCTACATTCGAAAAATGGCTCCTAAAAGCATTCTTTTGACAATATCTCCTTTCCGAATCATTTCACGAAAAAAATAATTATAAAAAAAGAAACTAGGGAAAATTTCCTACAATTTACGTAATTACCTTTTGTTCGTAAAATCAATAGTTTTCGCGTACGAGCGCCGTAAACCATTATCCATATAAGCCAACCTGTTGTAAACAGCTGTGACGTGACCCTGACGTGTAGACAACGATGAGTTTAATGTATCACGCGCTGTATAAGTAATTATTTAATATTTATTTGAACTCTCGTGTTGCTGAAACTATTGTAACTTCCAAATATACCTGGAACCGGGTTTTTTGTAACCACTTTCGTTTTTCGATATATTTTTATGTGTTCGATGTTTCGCTATTGCGATGCCCATATTAAAATATTGTTATAATTAATCCGTTTGTCATTATTTGTATGTAAGGTTATATTATTTAATATTTATTTGAACTGCATAGTTGTGTGTGACTCCGTGTGTTCAACACATACCCGTGACTTTTAATTTTAACTGATTATATTTGTGAATGCGTCGCCTTTCGTTTTTTGAAACAAATATATTCAATAAAAAGTATAGATAAACCAGCCGCAGATCATATTTTATTCTTGGATGCCTTCAGCGGCTGCGATACAATATCCTCATTATTTAATCAAGGAAAAATGAAATTTATTATTGTACTCCGAAAAAATCCATATTTAAATGAGGTTATTCAGGTATTCCAAAATCCGAATGCTGATCCAGAGATCATGGCTAAAGCTGGAGAACGCTTCCTTCTTGAATTATACAGTTAGAGTAATGTGAAAAGTAAGAAAAGTATGTCTTTAAACGGCTATAGAAATGTATGCCTCACAACATCAGCATATAAAAGTAAATTTAATATTGCGTCGCTACCACCAGCAGAAGGAGCAGCAAGACAACATTTGTTCCGAACCTATCATCAGGTTCAGCAGTGGTATGGAAATGAACAAAATGCAGAGCAATGCGGGTGGACAAGAAACAAGGACGGGCTAATTCCTGTCACCACACTCGAGGCCCCAGCTCCGGAAAGCTTGTTAAAACTTATTTCTTGCAAATGAAGAAAGCGATTTCAGAAAGCCTGTGGATGCAGTAAGACTGGGTTAAAGTGCAACCGTTGTATGCATGAATTGCAGTGGTACCTGTGATAATTCGCAAGTTCCATTACAAGATAGCGATGAAGAGGAAGAATCGGTGACTTTTTTCGAGCAAACGTATGATAAAATCGAGAACGAAGAGGATTGCGATGAAATTGATAATCCCATCGCGGCTGATGTGGTAGAAATTTCGGGCTGTGGCATTTTGACCGGTACTAGGAACAATGAACTCGTAACACCTGGTCCATCAAGAACAGCGAAGCGAAGGACAATACGCTAAATTTTGGATTAGTTAAATACACGTGGATTAGGCCTACTGGGGATACCAGGATTTAAAAAAAAAAGTGCCGTTTACTCTCACAAGGTGGTGTGGAAATGCGTTTTTGGCCAAAACACATACTGAACTACACTTTGCGGCGCTCGTGAGCCAAAACTATTGATTTTACGAACAAAAGGTAATTACGTAAATTGTAGGAAATTTTCCCTAGTTTCTTTTTTTATAATTATTTTTTTCGTGAAATGAGTCGGAAAGGAGATATTGTCAAAAGACTGCTTTTAGGAGCCATTTTTCGAATGTAGCGGCGCGAGCAGCAAAGATACGAGGGGGCAAAGTTGAAATTCGGAAAGAGCACATCGAAATCTATAAAATTGCCCATTTTCAAAACTCCCGGAAAACTTTCCAGGTAAAACAACCAAATGACTGGACTACAAGGGATCCCCTCCTTATTTAGATAGTCCTCGTGAGGTGTAGGTCAATGGTCAATTCACTGAATACAACTATACGGACAGGACTTTTCACCGATATGGTTATTGCACCGACAGGGCATTTTATCTATATGAACATATCATCGACATCGAAATGGAATATTTTTTTTTAACATTACGTCGACAGGCCGTCCCACACCGTCATTAAACGCCAAATCTCTCATAAAGGAAGTAACTACTTATGATTTGAACACTTCTATACGATTCATGCAAATATGAGGACTGAAACCGATTTTCTAATAGTTCTACTGGTGTATACCTTAAAGAGCTCTAAAACAGAAGAATGCTGTAGAAAGCTTTTTGAAGAATTGGTTGATTGGGCAGATGCGGTCGGCTACGACCTTAAGCCATATTTCATATTATCGGATTTTGAAAAAGGAGCAATGAATGCTCTTAACACAGTAATAGATAGCATGCAAAGCAAAGGATGTAATTTTTATTTGTTTGAGGTTGTGTGCGAACAGATACAAAAAAAAAGTGGACTTACATCGAAATATGGAACTGACTGAAACTTCAGTATGCTAATTAGGCATATTCCAACCCTGTTCTTTCCAAGCCCATTAGAAAATCCAGATGCGTTTGAACGCCTGAAAACTTTTGGACCATTGGAAGCTGAGCCGATTCTAAAAGGGTTATAAGAATATTTTGTAAATGGCAAAATACGAAGAAGAAGCGAAAAGAACTGGTCTAGAACAAGGATTAGACGCCACTGCCCCCCCCCACGAGATCTGCTTAGTTTTTGAAAACTCTGAATTTTCTTTCTCTAGAACCCAAAAGACGATTTTCGGCTTGGCATCGACGATTTGAAATTTCAGTTAGGCGGCCACACGTAGGGACTTTTCATATTATCGGAGAGTTTAGAGCAAAATGAAGTGAAAAATATAATCGAAAAAATTATTAGAGGAGAACCTCACTAGAAGAAAAAAAAAATGAAGAGAGAGAAAAAAGCATTCAGACGGATCGTTTCTGATCGACGAAAATGACCCGAGATGGATTTTGTTTACTAAGAATAGCCCACAACATTTCTTTTTCGTATATTTATGTCTCACTTAAGTATTTTATAATAATTTTATATTTTTGCACTTTTTAATAAAAATAACATGGTATACCTTGGTAACGACTATTTGTCGGCTAAGTATTGAATATTCCGCCTTTTAAGCTTATAAATAAGTAGAGTCATTTTTACATATTAGTATAGGATATGATATCAGCAGTTTCTTGGGACAATCTCATGGCGGTGAAACATCCATGTCAGCGTAATGCCTATGTCTTTGAAATGTCAAGTCGGCGTAATGTCTATGTCAGTGAAACGGGTATGTCGAAACGGGTATCAGTGAAACGGGTATGCGAAATGTCCTGTCGGTGTAAATGATATCCGTGAAATGTCCAGGGACGGTCCTCGTGCAGCTTTGCCGTAACCAAATAGCTTTACCTTGTTCGTTGCCGCATCAACTCTGAGACGGACACATCACGTCGAACAAGGCACAGTGTGACAGTTTACATGTTTCGTCGTCACAATGCTATATGCGATGTTACTAAAAATAACTAATTACATATGAAAGATATGTACAATTGTGTCTTTTTTCTGCGTGATAGAAAGCATCTTTTCTCTGATTTAATTATTTTCACTCAAAAGTTTTCAGCTGGTACAACAGTGTAGAAAGTTCTATCAAAAAGTATCTATTTAAACATCAGTAATCGTCTTGAAAGTCGTTTTCATTTCATTCATTGTTTCTGTACCATGAATGAAAAGAACAATTTCTTAATTTCATCATCACGTACAAATGTTTATCCAGCACGTAATGTTTTGAGACAATGCAATTTTTCTGAAAACAAATAAAATGAATTATTTTAAATTATATCACGTAACGTTCCCAAATGTTATTTCATCCCTTATGAACGTGATTCGTAATTTATTTCCATCCAAAACTTGATGACCAAAATTCGATTTTCGGGGAAATGATTATTCAAAGCTGTCTAGCGAGTTATAATAACATACTGCTAGCAATTATTTATTTATGAATCACTATTAATCAACTTCAATCACCCGTGATACAGTCCTGTAGTTAATAAACTACTCGCTGTAGATCCAAAAGCTGTCAACCCTTAAGAGAAATCTCTCCTGAATATCAGTTTTCATATCAGTGTAACACATATAACAAATGCTCCGCAAAATTAACATAAACTTTTAGGAAGCAGTAACGTCGAAGATACATTTTTTTTAATCGTTGTGAATTAATGAACAAATTTAATATTCTTCAAAAGTGTTCATTTTCAGGGAAAGAATTTAAGAAAAAATACGGTTGCTTGAAACTATTATGTTGCGGTGTTTAGAACACAGAAACAATACGGATGTGTCACTTTGGGTGATTAATGATAATTTAAGACTTAGAGGGAAAATAAAAAAACTTATTTAATGTATGTAACCAATTCTTTTAACATATAACATTCGAGTGTTATGTCAGAAAAATGTGAAATAAATTTACACATGAAGAATAATTTAAAACAAATCGTTAAAATCTTGTATTTTGTTTTCTTTATACATAGATTGAGTAGTACTCTTAGTACGTACTTTATGTAAGTGCATCAGAAAACAAAATAAATTTATAGAAACACTGCTTTATGTTCCTAAGTAAATTATTTTATGAATGTGCATACCATTTGCCTTAAATCAATTTAGCTTTGCTGTGCTGTTTTGCTACTTGTCTTTGAAAAATCCATTCGATATAAACCAAAGCTTTAGTTTTATGTTTATGGCGAGGGAAATATAGTTAAATCGTTGAAAAATTTGGAAAAACACATAAAACAACTTGTACATATAACACCCTCTAGAGTAAACAAGAAACATGAATCATCCCAAAAACATCGATTATGAAACACTTTCCGACATAACAACCTTTCTTGCTCCAAATTTGGTGACGCATCGTCGTCGAAGTTGGTGAGATTCTAGGGATGGTCTCAAAAAAACTGTGTATCACAAAAGTTTAAAGATTTACTGAATTGTGCTTGAAAAGAAATGTTTTTCGCTAAACTGCTATAAACCGTTATGCATTGGAATTCTTTCGAATGCTAGTGTAGAACTGTAAGTGATATAGGCACTATTTTCGATACAAAGTTTGTAATCCTTAATAACATATGCCAATTTTGTTTTGTTTGAAATAGCCAAAAATCTCAAAAATACGCTTTAAAGAATGGCTACACAATACACATAGAGTGACTTTTATTATGTACTTTGCGGTTTGGGCCATAAACATGAATTACGAAATCATTAATTAAGGAATGCTTCCAGACATTAGAAACGGATTGCAGTGAATGTTGAAAGACATAATCTAAAGAAATCAAATGAAAGTTGAAGATTTACTGGAATTTTCATTCTTATTGTAGTGCTACGATAGAATTCAGCTTTTTCTAATTGGTTAGCATTAAAAGTCTGGGCCTGAGGATGAGATAAAAAAGCACTGTAAATGCAAACAAGGCAGTGGTCCATGCACACGAAATGTAAAATGTTAAAATGCAGGACTCAAGCATTTAAGTAATGTCTCATTTTAGATAACACAAATTCTATTAAAATTTGCATCTACCAATAGCAGATAATAACTTTTTTAAAGATTTGGTACAAAACCATCATAGAGAGAATCCTCGCATATGTATCTTTCCGTTGTTTCACACGATTACCCCAACAACCAGGAAAAAATTCTTACTACACCACTCCAAGGGCCATATTTATTTGTGATATCTAGCGTTTACAAGAAATTCACCAAAATCTGCAATTTAAATGCAATTGAAACATTAGCACACTGAATAAAAAATTTTGTTGATTCACAAAATTTTGGTTGACCTTTTTTCAAAGAAATATTTTTGTCGAATAAAGATTTTTTGTTAACTCAACGAAATGCTTTGTTTATTTAACAAAAAATTGTTAAAATCAACAAGCTTATTCGGTTGAAATAGCGCCAACCAAATTTATGTTGAATCAACCCATTAACGTCCAGCAATCTATTTTAGACCTCGCAAAATTTGTAAGTCACTCAAATATTTAAGTATTAGTTTATTTTACTAGTTTAATTTCTTGAATAATAAATCAGATTTATACAAAATACTCAGAGATAAAAAGTTTAAATGAGAATATTTCCCTGTCTTATTCACATTTTTAGAAAAAGAGTTACGTTCTTCATACCACACAGACGTCGGAAATTTATTTATCACTTCTTGCATCAACATGAATTTGAGAATGTGCTGAAAAAAGTTGAGCGATAATAGGTTAACAAACTTTTGTTCCGTTCAACAAAATATTTTTTTTTAGTCCCTAGTCACTCACTTTTAGTTCTCAATGAAAATATATAATATCATTTACTTCCAAGACCAAATGCTAGACACTACATCCATCATCAAAACCCGTAGAAGAATCCTAGCCAATAATTCTATAAAATTCGCAAATACTATTAACAATATTTACAGATGAATACAAACTCTCAAAGGAAACTGGATCATAATTTTTCGTTTTTTAACCTACGATTACGTCCGTCCATAACAGTCCCGTGTAAAGAAAGAAAATTTTCTTCATTGTCATTACAAGATAACTTCAAAGCGTGGTTTTTCTCGATTTTCTCAGAAACCAGACCGTATGTAAACACGTGATAGGTATAAAAAAAAATCGGGAAAAAATAAGTGACGCCAGTCAGCTGCTTTAAATTTTGATTATTTTAGAGTACATTAAAAAAAAAAAGAAAACATCATCGTTGCCATGCTTTTATCGGCCGCATAAAATGGTTTAGAATCTTGTATCTAATGAATGGACAGAAATGCCCTTCGTAAAAGTAATTGAATAATCTTGAGTCGCCATTTTTAATTTAAATATATGCATGCGAAAACAGAGCGGGAATTACTTGCTTTAGGTGAAAGATAAGGGTTTATTACAACAAGCTATACATAATTTTAGAGTTTTGTTAAAGTTTAAATACAGTTTGAAATGGCAGGTTTGAAAAGTTTAATAACGATTTTGAACAGGTAGATGGTACATGTTGTTGTTGTTTAAAAATGAAAAGATGTCAAGCGAAAATGAGTAATCCTACGTTAATAAATCTCGTAGTAGTTTCAATTTTAAGAAGACTATCTGAATTTTTTTTTTAATGTTCTACGGCATTTTGTGATTTTGAAATGAATAGAGGATGATTAAAGTTTACGGTAAGGAAGAAAGCTTGATACTTTTTTCTCCTTAATGAATATAGTTTTTACTGAAGGAATGTGATTATTTGAGAACGCTTATTACTTATTAATGAAGTAGAACAACTAGATAAAATAAGCTATATTATTATTTGCATTATTATTATGATTATTATCATTATTATTATCCATCTTCAATTTTCTTTAGAGTCTGTTGAATTTCTGGAGAAATGCCACAAAAGATGAGAAGACGACAGCTCCCAAGTATTTTTTTTTTTTATAATTTCTTTTTTCAAGTTTTGAAATAAAAGCATTGAAATAAAAGTTTGAAATAAAAGAATCACTGTTGACGTGATTGGAAATTTTCGGCTGCATAAAATGATTTAATTTCTCGAATCTAAGCAATGGTCAGAAATTCGTAAAAACAATTCAATAATCTTGAATCGTTACTTTTAATTAAGTACCGTCTGCATGCGAAAACAGAGAAAGAATTAATTGATTTAAGTAAAATAATACGGATTTATTACAACAAAATATACTTCATCTTAGAGTTTAAAAAAAAATACAGTGGCTGGTTCGCTATGTTTAGCAATTTAGACTAACTATACTGTAGAAGTTGTAATAAAAAGAGTAAGTAAACAACGAAACGTCATCCTATTTTAATAAATCTCGCGGAAATTTCAACAAAAGAGACGAGACTACTAGAATTTTTTTTTTTAAATCAAGAATTATTATACAAATGGAAAGCATAACTACACCATAACTCAGTATTTCAGTCAGAATTCTCAGCCATACTTCACGCTGTCAAATGGTTCTTGTCTTAATCTTTACCGGGGTCCCTTTAAATACACATCATAATCTGTCAGCACTAAATATTTTACAAGACACGAAAGTAAATATCACATAGTTTAACCCATTTTAGATTTATATCATAGCAACAGCAAAATAGTTATTCTAATTATGAATAAAAGAGGAAGCAGACACACATGAAATAACAACTCAGGAGTAATATATCTTCAACTAATTCAATTTCTCCTTCTTTTTTCATACACTAAATAAAGAATACAAAACATACGATAAAAAAGATAGAATTCAAATAAAACAAGTAGACACACCTATATATTTTTTTTTAATGTGTCTTAAAGTACTAATCTCTTTCTCATAGCGCACAGCCAACTGTGGACTCTTTCTAAAATCTCGGAAAGGCCACCAACCTACATTTTATTTCTAATAAACGCTCAACACCTCTCCATTACATAACAGATTTCCCCAAAATAGCCAGATTAAACCTAAGGATTTCACTCATGGACTAACAATGTCTCTTCTCTCTAAACTAATCCACTGCATGACTTCTTTGAAAAGAAAAAAAAAGCAATCTCCTTTCACTAATTATTTTCCCTCTTTTCTGACAGCACAACTTCACTTGGACAGGGATTAGGGCTCTTCTATTTCACTCAAGAGGAAAGTTATGTAAATAATGTATGCATCTGGAGCATTTTTTGACACTTAGTACATTCAATATTAATTTTTTTTTGGAAATTTCTAAAATAATATTAATTAAATAAAGCCACCGCCTTATTGCCTAAGCAATTAAAATACAGTAGAGCCCTCTGTGACGTTGTACGAATAATTAGGTATAATTAGAATTTATACAGATATATCTGTGACGGTCCCTTTTTCTTACACCACACTACTTGAATCTCTCCGATAACCTTTGATCTGGGCGGTATCGTAAAGAATTCGACAAGAAGCTATAGATCTTTGATAATGTGCAGCTCTGACGTTATAGAACTCATAAATCGCTGAGTGTTTCAAGGGCTCTTCAGAATTTGACACTATAGCGACTTGAGAATCTCATAACTTACAAACACTTACTTCAAGCGTCCCACGTGATCGAAATCCACTTGAGATATCAGCCCAGAGCCAAGATCAACAGTTGAAGACAGTTTAAAGAGACCGGTTTCAGTCAGTGAGTAGCACAGTGGTACTTTCCTCTGGTGTTAGGCCTGTAAAGGCAGTTTTGTGAACCCAGCCATCTAACATATTCTATTTCCAACTCTTTTATGTGTTTATATGTGCCATCTAATAAAGTGTTTGTGTGCGGAAAAAGGGTTCCATCTCTTTATTTAGGACGCCGCACCACTTAATAGAACAGCCAATTTTCCACGACAAATTATTCCAATAAACAGGATGTTCCATTATCCGGAATCCAACAGGCTGATTTACTTCTGTTTGGTGTATCGAAAAGCTACTGTATTAAGCGGGATATTCTTTTAACCGGTATGCCATTAACAGGCTCCACTGTAATACCAGCAAGTTCTAAAATTAAAATTTTTAACCAAACTAAGTTATTTTTTAAAAAGGGCCTTTTTTCGTTTTATATTTATTTAAAGCATCTGCCTACGTTCGGAGCACTTTATCCAAAAAAAAAAAAAAAAGCAAATTCTCATTAAAAAAATTTATGCATGTTTAAAAAAAACTCATAGAGCAAGGTGAAAGCAATATTTCTTTTTAAAACTTTACCATAAATGTTTTTCAAAATTGCAATTTAAAAAAAAAGTTAGCAAACTTCATACTTACGCGAACTATTGTAGGCTAAATTGCTCTTAATACTTAGTAATTTCTTTTGTACTGTATACTCCTACAGCATTTTTCTGTGCAATGAAATAAAAGATTTATTGTATTTTAAAAATTCACTGAAATAAGGCTAATTATGTACAAAACGTTAAAAGTTTTAAGAAAAAGTATTTTTTTTTCCTAAAAATGCTTGTCAAATTATTAAATTCACACGTATAACTTGACTTTTAGTTCAATGCACACTTTAACAGCAATAGAGTGTTTGTATAAAACTTCATTCAGATAACTTTAAAACTTTTAGAGCAGTTACATTTATCGTGAAGCAAAGTACCGAAACACATAGTTTTCCGGAAAACGCATATAAAGATTTTCAACAGCTGTATTATTTCAACTTCTGTAGCATTTAAAATAGTTGTATCTACCCTTATATTCATCGTAGAAACAAAATTAAGACAGTTTTGGAATTTTAAAAACATGCTCGTTTAAATAAAACAATTAAATATTTTCCAATAACGCCTTTTTAAACGCAGGCAGATACCTTAAAAAGAAAAAAAAAATAGATTTTGAGTGAGTAATATAATTTTAAAACTAAACGGCTAACAAATAATTGACAAAATAAACCAAATACAATTTATACAACCCATAAAAGATACACTTATATAAAATCTTTTACATTAGTTCCGATGCTTTTCTTTCTGTACTCATTTAACTAACCTTGCATGGCAATTCAAAGATTAAAATTGAACCAGTTTATTGGAAAATCACAATAATTTGGAATTCTAGGGATTTTGATTCCGCCGCCTGGCACAATAGGAAGTAGATTGGGCACAGACATTACACAAACCACCAACTAAATTAGTCGGTTGTCTGTACCTGAGAAATCTGAAGAAATCTTAGAAAGTTCTTCCACGAGGACCGCCATTTCTGTTTTAAATTCGTTGGAAGAAAATATGTTGTCACAGAAATCTTTCTCTGATTACAATCATTCATAAGACAGAAAATATGGCACAATGATGCGACGCAAAGTGTTGTGACTAATTCTGTAAAGAAAAACTTGAATGCGCCACCTGTACCTCAGGGTAAAAGTTATTTGTCTAAGTGTCATATTTTCTGTCTCATGCATGGATCGAATGACAGAAAGACTTCTGTGACACCCGGTATACTATCGCAGTTTACTCGCCATCTAACGCACTTTTTGAAAGTTTCTGTGCAAGACAGATTTTTCAATAGGAGTCAATAATAATAAGGTTTTTAAATTGGACAGTGCAAGTAATAACAGTAAAAGTGACTCCACTCGATTTTCCGAGCGCTTGATCTTTTACCAAGTGCTTAAAAAAAATTGATTCAAGTCAGTCGGATGTACTGTTCATACGTCAGTGCACTTCAAATAATTTAAGTGCATAGGTTGCAATGTGTAAGTATGCGTTTTTGTAGTCCTGTAAAGAACTGTAACTCCTATTCACACCAATCAGTATGTAATATAGTGAGCTATAATATGCGTAACTATTTTGAACTTAGTCGAACGCACCATATAGACGTTAGAGCATTTCAAGAACGTATGTCTGTAGGCCGTAATGTATTGGAATTGTTTTTTGCAGCCCTGTACAAAACCTATAAATATCACATGCACCAAAATCTATTCGGGTTGTGTGACAGTGACCTATAATACGCATGTCCAATTTGAACTTATTCGAATGCACCATTTAGACACTGGCACACTTTAAATGATTTGCTCCCAAAGATCGAAATGTATAAGAATTATTTTTTGCAACCCTGTGAACAATGCATCAGCTCTACACACACCAAAATCTAAGCAGGCCATGCGACCGTGATCTTTAATATGAATACTCAAATTTGCACTCAATCGAATCAACCGTTTAGACGCTAACTATAAGTCCTTTCAAGAATTTCCGTCCGTAGGCTATAGCGTAAATGAATTCTTTTCTGTAGCACTGTAAAAAAAACTATAAGTCCTATACACACCAAAATCAATACCGGTGATGGTGGACTATAATAGATATACCAAATTTGAGCTCAATCGAATGTACCGTTAGGAGCTATCGTGCTCACACACATACATACAAAACCCACATATACACATACAAGCATGCAACACTTTAAAAATAGCATACATGAATTGAAAATGCCTCAAAGCATGTAAATAAACATCAAAATCTCAAAGTCGAATTTTTTTATGACTGCAATACTTTCTTTACATTGTATATGTTCGGAAAGTAATAATCCAAACCTGTGAAATATCTTGAGTACTAATGTCACAGAAAAAAACTGATTAGATTTATGATTTATGCTTTTAAGGTTTTTTCATGAGCAGTTGTGTGAGGGGGATATCTGACTACAATATTTTATTTCATTTTGAAATTATTATACAAATAATTCTTTTTCATTGGCTTAATCGTTTCCTTGTGCCTCCATTTCCTCCAGGTATGAAATTTCATTGTTTTCAAACGGGGATTGCATCAATATTGAGTTAAGAAACCGAAAATGGCAATTTTACAATCTAACATACGTGTTATTGCTTAAGGTTTTCTTTGAACTATATCTGCGGATGTTTAAAAAGCAATTATTTCAAGTAGAAAAAAAAAAAACTAGTTTGCGCCTCGCTTCCATGTTGCCAGGGCAACGTTCATTCATTTTGATTTCAAGAATTTGTGAGAAGCAGTGGTCGAGAGTATAAAAAAGCAGAAAATCGTAGCTAAAGAAAATATTAGTATTCTGTTTTATTTATGAATGGGCATTTTCAAAAATCCTTAACATTTTTTGCACATTTTTGCAAAGTGATAAAAATGTAAAATATTGCACAAATTCGGAAATGAAGCTAATTGTATGAATTTGAATACTGTAACTCGAACGTATTATTTATTCGAACGTCAAATATTTCCCAAACTTGTACATACAAGCAGAATCTGTATTAAAACATGTGTAAAATCTCCTATTGATTTAGTAAAATCAAATACTTATACACTGAATAACTAAGTTTAGAATTTTATTTTAGTGAAATTACTTTAAAATCTTATTTAACGGTACATCTTTTTTTTATTTTGCCATTTTTCAATAACTTATATTATTTTTAAGTATTTAACAATGATAACATCATGAAGCACGAAAATATATTAAAATGGTTTAACGAAAAATGAATATTGTTAACTAAAAAGAGTAACTGAAAGAATTAACACATGGATATGTAACAATAAATACTTTATTTAACAGAAATTAAATAAATATATGTATATAAATAATTAAAACATTCGTAAGATATATTTAAAACTTTTAAGTACATATCAAAAATTCATTTGGAGCATACATACCCCAATAAAACTCATTTTTACAAGTAAATACAAATACTCAACAACACTTAAATACATCGATTTTATTTTTAATATATTTACACAGTACTTCAAGCATACGATGCAAGCACTGCCCTATCATTAATACGTTATGTTAGGAGTGAGAAAGCTGAAAAGAACTTATTTTGGAAAGCAGAGTCGGCCAGAAGGATAGTCCTCTCCCTTGCGTCTTTTCTGTAATAAGAGCGAACGGGTTAAACAGGGCTTCAGAGTGGATATAAGTGAACTCAGGGTAAGAGCGATTGGCGCATCACCCACCCCCGCTCTTTCGAATTCCGTCAGTGATCACTTATTCAAAATTACATTGCGCTTGTTTCTAATGTTTCGCTTTAAGAAAAACTTTATGGAGAATTACATGAAATTCACAGTGTTATTCTTCAAATTCGCTAAGTTACTTATACGGTTAATCCGTTTTTGGATACTAGCTGTTGACATGAGTAACAAACAAATAATTAATATAAACTTCAAAGTCTCAACACTAGACATAAATTACCTTGTTTTTATTTCTTGACTTAGCTTATGTTTCACTTTGTATAAGTTTCAGTATTATATAATAACACCCTGTACACATAATGAATGTGATGCGTAGTTAAAACCAAATTTAATACTGGTTTACTTTGTGTTAACACATGCGTGGTCAACCAATTATACTAAAATCATAAGTCGGCATAGATGTTTCTCAGAAAAATGCTTGTCAATTAAAGAGAAACTGGAATATTTAAATTTTCACAAACTTAAGCTAGTGTCAAATGCTAAAACTACTAAACTTGTTGATAAAAATGATAGAGCAATGCATACTTCTAAGTCAGCTCGATATTACAACGTTGATATTTAAGTCAATATATTTAATTTAAGAAGATACAGTAGGTTGTTCACGATAAGAAACGAAACTATCGTTTCTTTAAAGATGTCTAATTAGTTCCAAAGAGGATTTAATGTTTTCCTTACAGGAGCAGGTGACATTAATTATTTTCATTTCTGAGCTTGTCCGTATCTGAGAGTATTTTCATTATTAAGAAATCGGCACATAATTGATCAGCGAATTTCTCTTCCACCCTAACCTTTTTTTAAGGTTTTGTGAAAAAAAAAGACTTTTATATAGCCGTTGTCTCATATTATTTGTGTTTTTTTTCGGTCAAATTTCTTATTTAAGAGCTTGATAAGGTGAAAGAATATTTGGAGGCACTTAAAATCAAAAGAAAACCAACAAAGAACATTCTTAAAATTTAAAAACTTCGTGGAGTAATAAGAGTATTTTTAAAACATTATGTCTGCCTCATTCAGAAAAAGGCTGAAAAAGAAACCCTGTCAAAGTTATAGTCGTTTCAGAACACAAAGAGCGTGTCTTTATAAAGTCCTAAGGGACGAACCAGGGAAACGAGCTTAAAATGCTCATGACAGTTAATACTTTTATTTCAAATTAGGTATGGATTTTTATAGGCCTTTTAAGAACAGTTTCACAACTATAATTGTAGATAAAGTGATTTTTAAGTAATTGGTGTTTATCCCTTTAGGAAAATTGTTTCTTAAAATGCGCTGGTTTGATACAATTATGCACACGGTATGGGAAAAATTGACTGAGTTTATACATTCTTCTGAGAGAATTTAGATATCTGTTTTGTTCCGTTCATGTCTTGATAATAAAAACAGTAAGTAGTGCAAGAATCGTAGTTGATAATAATATCAATAAATGGCTTTTAATAGCAAATTTACTTATCATTTTATTTTCTTTTTCATTTAAATATCTCCAAGTTTTCATAATTTTCATGATTGAATCTCTTTTATAACTGTGGTACCGATCGAATTATAAACTATCTAAACTCTAAAAATATAGTCACGTCTCCACAAATCTACAGTTCTTAAGTTTTTACATTGGTCAGTTCGAAGCATTAATTAGTGCATAAGCATTAAACATTCACAAAAACTTTATTGATATTTGTTTTATTTCGTAGTTATTTCATCTTCGTTCTCTAAGTATTTTTAATTAGTAACATTTTAAAAATAACAAAAAAGAAATAAACTGTATTTACATTAATTTTTTTAAAGAAAAAGCGGAAGAAAGTGAATTCATTGTGTTCGATTTCGTATAAGGTACAAAATTTTGTCACGAAAGAATTATTTCGTTATCATTGTACATTCTTTTATAAAATTGAAAGGTTTTGCGGTAGTTCTCTCTGTTACAAGCAGAAGACTTTGGAACAGCATATTATTATTATTATTATTATTATTATTATTATTACTATTTACTGAGCACTTTTACTTCTCAATACAGTTAACTAGTCTACAGACCAAAACAATCACCTTAAATTTCTTAACAAATTGTAGACATAATAATTTAAGTTCCGATTTTCCACTTGTAAAAATATAAGGGAAAATGCGGGGTAAAAGGGGTTAATTATGACATTTTCTGCATTTTTCTCTCTTTTTGTAAAAGAAATTGTTTTAAATAGTTAAGAAGAAACGTTGACCTTTAAAGAAAACCTAATTAATCATTTCCGTATGCTTCTATGATTATAAATTAAGGGGATGGTCATAATTAACCCCCATTTAACTCACAGGAGCGTGAAAGTTTGGGTACTTCTGACCATAATAGGGATAAGTATAACCACTTCATTTATTTTCTTCATAGTTAAGCGTTACAGCTTTCGTTAAATCAGAAAATAAATGGTGAAAACTAAAAATAGATATCTTAGAATTAAAAACTTAACATGTTTTTGCAACAGATACTGGGAACAAAACTATAAGTATAATTTGAATGAAATTAGGTCTGTCAGGACAACGCTTTATTTTTTTTCTCTGTGACTCAATCCTTACAATTGCTTTAATTGTAAAACAAAGTAGCAATTTGATGACTGAAAAGGAACTGTACATGGTTTAAATCATTTTCTTGTCATTATAATTCATTTATTTTTACTGCGAACTCTTCTCTGGCAGGGGTCTGCTAACTTATTTAATTTGTAACTAACCTCAAGCTATCTTCTTATATTTGTGAATACGAAATGGGTGGTTTTAGGAAAAAGTAAAATACTCGCTGTGAATCAATTCCTGTTCTGGTACACTTTCCTAACGTTTTAAAGTGTATAAATTGGCTTTGTTGACAATCTTCGAAAATAATTTTTCAGCATCTGAATTTTTTTTAATACTTCAAGCTATTTTCTTAATAATTTTTAAATTACTTCAGTCAAACGCAAAGGTTTTTTCCATTGTATGAATGGCTTTTCCAACTATGCTTTTAAATATAGTCATAATTGCCCCATTTTTAAAATTATATTGGAGTAATTATGACCATAAGTTTAAAACATTTAACTATGGTGTAAAATATAGAAACATATATAGTGGCACTTAAAACACATTACAAACATTCATTTTGAAAGGAATTTTCTTAATAAAATATTTTCCCTTTGTTCCAGATAACTTTGAATACTCAAGTGTCAAATCCGTTTATTCGAAATTTTGCATGCTGTTAGTTTTTTGATACCTAAAATGAAAAATACATTCTAAGTTTCATGCTTAATGTTTTGATGAAAGCTTATAATTTAAAGCTATTTTTATTATTATTGCATTGTGGTCGCAATTACCCACATCCTATTCTATATATTTGTTTTTTTACGAGATTTTATTGCATTTTACACTCCGTTAGCTGTTTCCTCTTTATATTTTACTTCATGTGATTAATATTATGAGACACAGCTTCAGTAAACGGAAACGTGTAACAAATCTTAAAAAACTGTTAAAATAACTAGGAACGACATTTACGACGTAAGAATGGGATGTCTGTTTAGCTAATCACGAAGTAACGGCAAATTCTTTCACACAAAGCTTGAAATTTCTTTTTAGAACAGGCATTTCGAGCATTACAAGTTCAGTCTTAGAAGATGAATGGAAATTCCGTTAATCACTGTACTGTTACACCTCAAACATGAGTTTTGAACACACTAGCAGCCGTACTCAACAAACAAGTAATAAACCTCCTTTGTAAAAAATCGCGATTGAGCCCTTAAGCAGTGTCCTACACAGGAACTACATTAAATAATATCGGCTTACATACAGGATTAGCGAATTAACACAGCTGAAGATTAAGTTTCACTCTGATTGTTTTAAAGAATAAAAATGTCAACGTAGTTGGGCGCACATTATTGCACACAAGCCTGTTATATCTTTCAAGAACAAATCAAACAAGGATAGATCTCTTTTTCACAAGTAGAACACAAAGAACTACGTAATTAAACCCTTCAGAAATGACTAGGATTTTGTGTGATGAATCCGCTCTCCGTTTAATTGGGTTAAAGAGGTGGATCAAGTGTTTTAGTGAATATGGCTGTAAAAGTAGAAGAACGTCCAAAGGGATTAACTAACACATCAATATTTTGACTCGAATCTTCTCAAATTTGGCACCAGATTATGTTACTGAATCTTTGGATAAATTAAATTGGCAGATTTGATCTTCAGTTTATCTGAATCCGACACAGGAGACTTCACTTACAGGACTCAAACAGAAGCTTTTTGAAGGCTTTCCGAAACTCCATGTTAAAAATTGTGTATATCACTGGATTGATGCAGCTGTTGATGTACCCCAACCATGTGGTTAGGAGGAACGCTGTAACGCCGGGCCGGCAAGAGTCACTCTGTAGTTTTATACATATAGCATCTAGAATGTTGCACGTGAAGAAAGGAACCCAGCAAATTAAAAACACTCCTGAAAAAGCAAAGGAAAGTTTAGAGACAATGCAATGACATGAAAAGAGTTTTAATAAAACAAATAACTGAAACTTTTTACTTCTACTTTAAATTTAATATCTAGTAACAGAGTTTAACATTTTTTTATTCCGACAAAAGATGAGTTTTGTGCACGATTTTTGTTTAATTCTGATAAATGAAATAAAGTACTCAGTAATAATAAAAAGTTATAGAAAAACAAAAATTATTAACCACTGTTGCTGAAAGTTGAAATTGTAGCATATTTTGAGCGTGACACGCAACAGAATTTATGAAGCAAAAATGAACTTTCGGGGAAGTGTTTCAAAAATTAGAATTTAATTCATGGTAATATAATTATTAAATTTTTTATAAACAATCACATTTATTTATGAAACGAATAATGTAGATTTGAATTCGGGGGCGGCCCTAGGGTACGTGGCGTCCCCCTGTAAACGTAAAAAAGCGCCCCTTTTTATACTTTTTTCAAGCTTTTGAGTTCGAAATCGCGCCCTTTCGAAGACGGCGCCCCGATGCAATGCTTATCTTTCTTACCGTGTCAGGCCGCCCAGTTTAATTTAACACCCAAGAAGAAAGAAATACAAATTAGACACTCATTATAAAAATGTATTTAAGAAATTAAATAAGAAACTTATATATGTGTCATTTTATAATACAACATGCGGATTTTAATGTTAACTACAAAAATAAATACTAAAGCGGTTCACCTATTATTTCATTTGGCTCATTAAAGAATCACTAAGGTATTTGTTTATTAATTGTCAACAATTGCTAATTAAAAGATGCATCTCTCATAATGATATTTTCACTTAGATTCCTTTAACTTGTATCTTCTAAAAGAGATAAATAGGCTACAAAAAATTCAAGGTCTGTGATGAAATAATAAATCTGAAGGTTTTCAGCATATCCAAATGGGCTCAGAAACTTAAATTAAAAGGTAATGTCCAATTTATCGCTATTTTTTTATTCATTTCCATAAAATTATAGCTCTAATTAACGTTAATCTATGTGCAATACAATCAGTAACACTTCTGTCTAACACAACCCGGACATCATAGACCAACGCATCGCTTACTTGGTAATGTATAAAGTAAGCTTAAAGATATTTACATCATAAGACTGGAGGTACAGTAAAAGTTTTCTGTAACAATAAACAAAACAAACAGTTTTTAGTCATTTTCAGGCAAAATATGATAACCTATAATTTATTTTCGTTCCCTCAAAAAGTAGTAAAAAGCCTATAATTTTTAATATTATTAGCTGAAGTATCCTTCGTTGGCGGGTTAGTACTTAATACAAATTTTCAAAAAGCTTGAATCTTCGTCAGCATTGTAGGTGTATAAAGAATGGAAATAGTATATTAGCAATAGTATAGAAATAAAAATTACATCTTTTATGTTTTGTTAAAAGATTACAGGTTTGGGAGTAACAAAATGATCAGTAAATTTGACTATTATAGAGAACTTCTTTCTATTTAAAAAAATTAAATTTTATTCAGGTTGAATAAGTTTTTCAAGTCAAGAGGTCATTCCGAACCTGTAACCAAATTTTGTTTGATTCACTGTAGATATTTTAACATTATTCCTCGAAAACATTTTGCTCAATTTTCACAAAATCTAAAAAATAAATAAACATTTTAAAAATTTACTTAATTTTTTTCAAAAAATTCTGATTTTTGTTGTTTTAGCAGTTGCTGATCATGTTGCTAAACTTCATTGTAATTTCTCTTAATCCATTGTAATCAATTTCTCTTAATCCATTTTTAAGGAATGCGAGAACAAACATTTATGCGATTTTCACAAAACCCCAAAATCTATGAAATATTTAAAACTGTTTTGGCATCTGAAGTTCAAATTATGTTGCATCATAAATAGTGCAAATATGTACTAATTTTAACAAAATCTCAAAATCTACAAAAACAAATTTTAAATACTTTGAAGCGAAGAGTTCAAGTGACCGCCAGTGACGATTCTAAATTTTATTTCAGTCACTTCAGTGGTTTATAAGTAATCGATAAATACTTTCATATTTTGAACAATTTTTGAAAAATTTCAAAATCTAATCAACATTTTTAAACAATTCGGCACCTATACTTTTAGTTTAGTGACCACCTATCATGCCACTCAATTTCATTTCATTCGCTTCAGTAATTTTTATGTGATGTGCGAAAATAGATGTAAGTAGTTTGAAACGATTTTCGCAACATCTCAAAAATCTAATCAAGATTTTTTTAAAATTTGACGTCTAGTTAAACTTAAAATAAAAAGTTGGATGACCACTTATTATGTCACCAAATTTCATTTCAGTCGCTTCAGTTGTTAGTACATGATGCGCGATCAAACATTTACGCAGTTTGAAACAATTTTCGCAAAATCTCAAAAATCTAATAATTTTTTTAAAGTTGAGTGAAGAGAACCTCTACTATTCTTCAATTGCAGAGAACTTCTTTCTCTAAAAATGTTACGGCTGTTACAGGCTAGCACATGAGGCCAGTGACTGTCAGATTGTGTGCGTTCGGCACCTCTTTGGAACTTAGAGATCTGCAAAACTAAACACATCTACCAACTAAGTTCAGGTTCTCAAGCATCTGAAGTATCTGTACGTGAATTCAGTATCAGCTTTTTTATTCTGCTTATTTGAATGGGAAAACTAAGGACTTTGTAACTTTTAATGGACTGATTCGAAATATTAATGGTTAAACAAATACCCATCTCCAATATTCTTTTGATTCAAAAACTAAAACAGCGTTTAATACTTGAAGTTTTTGGAACAAAACTATCACTTGCGTTAAAGTCATGACCGATGTGCTACTTATGACTGCACTTTAGCCTAAACATGGCTAAAAGTCGCGTCGGCTCATGTATGCAGAAGCCTTAAGAGTCCTCTGTAGTCGGCTTGCGGAGATTCAAGTCCTAATGCTTTGCTATGGAGAAAAGTGCCTTAACGCCTAAGTATTAGGTATTTTTAAATGAAATTTTCCTGTGTGAATCTTGAGAAGTATTCGCAAGGATTGCGTGAATCAGATTTGAGTTAATTTAGCCGAAAGAGATTTTATTGCAGTCTGAAAAGTAACAAATTCTACTGCAATAAAATCTCTTTCGGCTAAACTAACTCAAAAATCTGATTCGCGCAATCCTTGCGAATAGTTCTCAAGATTCACACAGGAAAATTTCATTTAAAAATACCTAATACTTTCTGAGGAAAATGATTAGCCGTTAAGGCACTTTTCTCCATAGCAAAGCATTGGGACTTGAATCTCCGCAAGCCGACTACAGAGCAACACATTTCAACATTCTCTCATGCATAAGATTTACCTAAAACAATGGCCAGCGTCTTAGTGGCCTTCCTCTCTCTCCTGGCTGCGTTCTTTTCCCTCTTCTTACTTTTCTGTTTCGGGTGTGAAACCAGCTTAAACCGGTTTTTCTTTTTCTCATTTTTAGTTATGGTACACACAGTCTGTAAGCTGGACTTGTCTGCGACGGCGGCCCCGTTCGTCTTGAACAGAGGAACGGAGAGGGGCTTGCGTTGTTCTGTCCGTGAGGTCGCGCTAAATTCCGTCTCACCATGTTGTTGGTAGGGCGTCTCGTTAACATATCCGGACGCCGCCATATTGCCGATGACGTGACACGCTTCCTTGTCGGAAGGGGGCGATTCCTCGTCATCATCGATTTCGTCCACGTTGTCAGAGCACATATGGCTGGCTTCGTCTGTTTCTATAAGAGGAGCCAGCATCTTGGCGCTTGTTGTGTGCTGAACTTGTTTGGAGATAGTTTTCATTTCTGAAAGGAAGAAGGCATAACAGTTGAACAACAGTGTTCCTTATTTTCAAGTATTAAATTTAGATTTACGGCCAAAAGTAAATGTATCAGTGAAAGTAAATGCATCTTTGACCTGTTTTTCTCTTACATAGACTAAAGATACGTTGAAACAGTATCACTAAGAAATATTTTACTCAATACCTCCGTTCCCTGAGCTGCTTTCCACATCTGACCTCGACGTATTTTCGATGATCAGACTCGCTTTACTACCACCATCCTGCCGACTTTTCGCCGGTGCTTTCTGGCCCATGGCTTTCCGGGCTCTCTCGCGGATAGCCTTAAAAATTCGAAAGTAGAGGTACACCATCACCAGGCAAGGTATGTAGAACGAGCTGAGGGAAGAATAAATTATAAAATCGGAGTTGTAGAAGACGCACAGCTTCGGTACGCGCTCCGGTGACGTGTTGAGACCCAGAACGATCGGCGAACCGATGGCTGCCGATACGAACCATACGATAATGATACTGAGGAACACTCTTTTATTGTTCTTGTGCTTCGAGTACTTGATGGGCTGTGTGACAGCAATAAACCTGAAATGAAATATGCATTTGTTAACAATACGCATGATATATGGATGTGTAAGAATATATATGTATATATATAATACAAGGTGTCATAAAAAACGTCCCTTATATATTGACCTCTAGTTGCCGTTCCGTTCGACCAATCGAGATGAGATTTAAGGTATACTTATTCAGAGATATGCGCTTGAGATTGCGATTGTTTAAAACAATAGAGCCCTCTTGGTTATAGTTACAATGAAAAAACTTCAAACGTTTCCAATGGCAACACCCACTTCTTTTCTGCGAAAGTTGATCAGCGCATTGGAAACCTATAAATGGCCTTAGAATGGTACACGAATGACGAAAATTAGCGGCGTAAGACATTTGCAAAGAAGATTATTTTAAAGAACGATAGTGTCAACACAGACAGAAAGTGCTGTGACACAATTCGCATTAATTCACAGGAATAAACAGTAGAAATATTAAGCTAACAGTTGGGCGCTTGAAAACTTCTAAATACAATAAAAACAGTATCATTATCCTCTCTTGAACTGTTATTAGTTTGTTACAACTACACTGCTGGCCACCCAAATTGCAACACCAAGAAAAACAAGAGATATCACAACAAAATGTATTGTGTAGATAACATGTTGACCAAGTAACAAATGATTAAATTTACAGCATTCTATGAAGCGTGGTTCCTGCCAAAATCAGTACCCAGAGTAGCCGCCGTTGTTGGAGATCACAGCTGCCACACGCCTCGGCATTGATTCAAAGAGACTTTGAATGTGTTCTTGGGGTACAGCAGACCAAGCAGCTTCCACACGTTGCCAAAGTTGATCTGGTGTGACAGCTGGGGATGAACTCTGGGTCAGTCGTTGAGCAACCATGGACCACATGTTTTCTATCGGCGAAAGATCCGGAGAGCGCGCCGGCCAGGGAAGCAATTCAATCTGGTGATTGACGAAGAACCCTTGGACAATGCGTGCCACGTGTGGCCGTGCATTATCCTGCTGAAATATGGCTGTTGGCAAGCCCTGAAGGTAAGAAAGGACAACTGGCTCCAACACCTCGGAGATGTAGCGCTGGCTGGTTAAAGTACCGGCAATGCGTACTAGAGGAGTGCGAGAGAGATATCCGATACCGCCCCATACCATAATACCCGGTGCAGGACCAGTGTGACGGTGCATAATGCAGCTGTTCAGCATCCTCTCTCCACGGTGTCTCCAGACTCGAATCCGACCGTCGTGGTGTTGCATACAGAAGCGTGACTCGTCAGTAAAGAGAATTTCATTCCATTCTGTCGTCCACATCCTTCTTTCATCGCACCATTGGCGGCGGAGACGTCTGTGGTTCCGCGTCAGAGGTAGACAAAGCAACGGACGTCTTGCGGACAAACCATTCTGCTGTAAACGACGTCGAATGGTACGCGCAGAGACTGGATGATGCGTTACAGACTGAATCTGCTGTGATATGGTTCGTGATGTGACTGAGCGGTCCGTCACTGCCATGCGTACAATCTGCCTGTCATCACGTGACGTGGTGCACTGAGGTCGATGCGGTCGATCACGTCTGTCCGTCGTACCCTCCTGCACCCAACGATCACATATCCGCATCACAGTTGTTTGGTTTCGTCCAATACGACGACCGATTTCCCTGAAAGATAACCCACAATCTCGGTATGCCACTATCCTTCCTCTGTCAAACTCGGATACTTGATCAAAAGATGATCGTTGTTTCCTACGAGGCATAATTTATCGTTTTTTTGAAAAAAAAGCAAGAAAAACACAATTGCTGTACTTGAAACCGTCGAAATCTCCAAGCCTTAAATAGCGCTTTGAGGTGGCGCCGCAGGCGCGCTTGATGTGCGTCTGCGCTGAAATTCTAATCATTTGCATATCTCACCTCAGCTAATGCATGTTGTAAATTTCATATTATTTGCATGCTTCCTTCAGGATGTTGCATTTACGATGGCCAGCAGTGTAGCTTCAGATCGCTTCAGACTTTTTTAATCCAAAAAATTAATTGAGTCATTTTTTTTTAATCTGAAAAGTGTACGAACTTTGTTAAATGTTGCTAATCGAAACACTTTTTTAATGGTGATAAATTTTTTTTAACCCAAATTGAAGATAAAAATCGCAACTTTTTTTAATGACCCAAATATTATGGATACGAGAAATAGAGAATTAAATATTATCCAGTGATATTGAGAGGGGCAAGATGAAATTGATTAAAGAATCATTAAAACTGAAAAACTTTTACAGTCCCAACTAAAAGTGAACTTTAGGATGAAGCGAGAGAGGAAAAAAAGAAAGAGGAAGAAGCTAGTGCTACCGAAAATAGCTAGGCCCTAAGAATATTTATGCAAAATATTATTATTACAACTTTATATCTTCTTCAGCCTACACACAAAATGAGTTTAAATTTTGAAATATCTGCGATTTTTCTTCATTTTCTTCTTTCGAATTTTGAATCAACGTAAAAAAAAATTGTGGAAATGTTATGATGTGGAAAACAGATAGGATAAAGAACATGCGGTTTTCAGTTGCCACTTATTTAATATTTCCAGCTTACGCATGCAGCATAAATTTCTAGAGTTTGTAATCTTTAAATTATTCCTTTATCCTCCTCTATATACTATGTGCAATTTATTTTATTAAGCTATGCATTTATAGATTACACAAGAGTATGCGGTACGAAAATCGACGATATTTCCACGTTTGGAATGGTAATAACAGTAGCAGGTACTTTTCTGTTATGATGACATCGCTCATCGCAACTCCGCTAAGTTAAATTATTTGCAGATGCTGCCATCAAACAAACGAGGTACTAAAGTGAACATAGAAAGTAGATACCAGGTTTCTATCCTTGGCACACTTTAGGACATTATTTTACTAAGTGTAAAGATATGAGGAGGAAAATAAGTGAAATACAAATCAACATAGGAAGCATGAAATTTACAATGTCTATCCCTACTTTTAAAAATATTGTAAAATTGTTAGTATTGTAAATAGGGATTACTTAATAAATAATGCAACCATACAATATAAACCCCAGGTTTGCTGATATTGGTGTCATTGAAAAGTTCAGATCAGCGGAAGCATGGAGTTCATGAAAGGAACGGCAGCATACCAGCACTAATTTGAGAAAGCCCCCTGTTGCTGTAAATAAGAAATATTTATAGAGGATCACCCTATAAAGTTATTTTTTCTACCATTTCATAAATGGAAATATGTCTAATTATGTATTTTCATGCATTTTGCAGTGCCAATACTTAGCATAGCTACCTTCGGCTTTCATGTCAATGCTCAAAATTAGTTAGGTAGGTAATTCAATAGGTTAGGAACCCTAACCTATGGCTGACGATATTTCATGACAAATCCTGTTAAAACAAAGAAACATGGTTTTCATGAAAATGAGTCTAATAATTTTGTCAACACTATTATAGAAAACAGTAAAAGGTATAAAGAACAGTAAAATATGGGACGGCAGCGCTGGGCGCCTTAGCGGCTAGTATACCTAGTATCCTTACCCCAAATTTATTTTTTTCATAAAAATTGTGAGAAAAGAAATCCAGGAAAAATGCAAAATAGGATCAGAGATGTTACATTTAAGCCATTTGCTGAGGCTGCGAAAGATATTCTTTAAAAAATTGTAAAACTCTTCCTAGGACCAAGCCACAACTAATGACAGGTGCCCGTTTACGTTTTCATCTGATCCACACTAGTACAGTCAATTATAAGTATCAGTCTCACCTATCTATGCTGATAGCAACTAGGTTAAAAATTGACGCCGTACTACAAGTAACGTCCAAGGCAATATAGAAGTCACATAAGGTTTCACTGAGCTCCCAGTCCACATTCACCTGCAGAAAGGAAAAAAAAAGAATAATAAGTACTGCTAGACGCATATATCGATTACAAAACACTTTCCAACACAACTTAATCTCCTCACTTACTGTCTTACAATGGTATAGTAATAAGTAGGGGAAAGTGAAGCTGCAAACCCCGATCTTTGGGCTATGGCTGTCGACGGACGTAACTTAATCAACACTCCTTGTTTAGAACATAATTTATTACCATTATAAAAGCTTTTCACACATATTTATCTACGGGGGCTACGAAAAATCTCTTTTCTAGATCATATTGACACTTTTTTTTACCCGGGATCTCATGATTTATTAGTTAGTCACATGGTTTAAAAAGTGTACTTACTAGGTTTTAAAATTCCTGGGTCTCATAGTCTGAGGGAAGTCTAGAGAGCTGTGGCGATTATGAGATGGGAGGCCAAGGAGAGCTGTTTTAATTGCCGTTTACTAAATTTAGATCTCGAGACAAACCCTTTGTTTGAAAACGAAAGTACGCCGTTAGAATTCGTCCCTATGAAATTTTGAAGGAAGTCAATAGAAAATTTGAATTTTTAGAGGCTATTTATGGTTACACGTTATATATATATATATATATATATATATATATATATATATATATATATATATATATATATATATATTAAACGTTTTTCAATACCTTAAAAAATAATTTGTGCAGTGCCAGTTAAACACACAGTTTTTTTAAATAATTTACTTCTCAATAATTAAAAAATGTATTCATGGATACATTGATCCTTTTAAAATTGACTTTTGTTAAGGAAAGGATTTCAATATTTAGTAGAGTAGCCTTCATAACAGCCAATCAGGGTTGGTAACGAAACAAGATAAAATGAGACGGATACTTGTAGTTGTTAAGCGAAACACGACAGTTTCAATGTAAACAAAGATTTTGCGATACGTGAAAGCTTTTCATTTGCTATGCTTTTTCTTGTTTTGCATACATCGCTACAGACAAAGGTAGCTACTAATTGAAATAAGCTCTGTTTCAATTTTTAGAAAAGATACTGACAGACAAAAACAGTGTCTTTTAACTTGCTTGAAACAAGCCACATAAACATTTCCATAAAACAGTTTTTCTATAGGATTGCTTTATGTTAGACTGAGAACTGTTTCCAGGTCAAGAGATAGCTTAAATTTTTCTTTTGAAACGTACATACCGCTGCTTTGAGCTATTTTTATTTACTACCAGATGAAGTACCCGTTATTCGTGCGGAACGAAGCAGGCATTGAAAAAAGGTTATTCGATTGGGGAAGAATTTTCAAAACTGCAAAATTATTTTACTCCTAACATTAACACTTGCAACACTATAGGTAACTTTGTTTTATGGAATTCGTCGATGCCTGCTTTTTGAGATGCTTAGAGCTTTATGGTTAGATAAGACTGCAAAAATAAGTATCATAATTGTAAAAAATGGACTCAAATAGTTTCACATCCGAGGGCGATTTCATTGCTAGGAGTCTGTATACGTTCTGCGCACATAGAAAGCAATCGTCTGGCAGCAAAATGAACCTTAGTTGTATAAAACTGCAGTCATAAAAGTGGGGGGCTAGCTAAGTAGATATGTATTACACAAAGAGAAACTGCTTACAGTGCCACCCGTCGGCTAAAATCGGAGTTAGCGTTCGTATCTTGCAAACGGCACGAGATACGGGAAAAAGTCAATTACAGTGCTATCTGCTCCTTCGATTGAGTAACAGAAAACACCTTGTGTGCATCCACATTAAAAGTAGAATACGTAAAACGCAAGGCGTAAAAGCATATTGCTAATTCTTGTGTCAACGTGTCACTTGTCCATATGCAGTGGGAATAACAGTCTAGAAACTACATGTCTTTTGTTGCTGACGGTGAACACTTTGAGCAGGATGGACTAATGAATTTTATTTCAGGGAAGGGCAGTTTTGGAAAATTTGTCCAAAAAGTGCGTTTTATGTTTTTTGTAGCGTATTTTATAAGTGATCATTGTATAAGTGATCAATTGTAGAATTATTGTGCCCATTAATGCGCATATTGTGAAAATTAAGCTGTCTTTTCTTGCTAAAATCCATGATGCTGCACAAATTTTATTATAAGCATTTTTCCCGTATCGTGTGCTATTTTTGAGATAGGGATAATCTAATCCAAAATTTAGCCACCAGGTGGCGCTGTAAGTTGTTTCACTGTGTAACGCATGGCTACTTTAGTATACTACTTTATTGTTGAGTTTTTTTAATACATATTTTGTTCCTTTCAAGATATTTGATAATTTTTTTCGTCCTTTTGCTATTTAGATTTTTGCACTCTTTGATGATATGATTGTCAGTCTTTTATTTCTACATGTGCATGATATAACATTCTGTTTTTTTTTTTTTTTTTTTAGACAGTATTTTGTTTTGATTGAATTCGTTTTTGAACTAATATTTATCATTTAAATTAAACTAAGTTTATAAAAAATACTAAAATTACTTTTGATTACATTTTTAGCAAACATAAAACTATTTATGAGTCGATAAAAAAAACTGAATAGAAAGTGTAATTCGTTAAAGCAAACAATCTCTAAGTTTTACATAAATGCTCATGTTTTACTGGTTAAAAAAATAATAATAATTGTCATGGATTTTGTTAAGTTTGCCTTCTTATTTTTTTTTACTCAGTAAAAGTCGTAGTATATGTTGCATAGGTTAAATTTATGTTCATTTTATTTGAAATAAAGGTAAAGGGAACTACATTTTAAATATTTAATTTTTTTAACATCAAAAGCTCTAAATCAGTAAATAGTTCCAAAAGATGTTTAGCATTTTCTCATCGTTGTACAATTTCTTATATTTAACAAACATACTCAAAACACAATGTAAAATTATCATTAGGTTACTTCTGCTTCAAACTCGATTGAAATTAATCCGTAATGTGCCAACAAGTTCAAAAATGTTGCCCATTCAAAGTGCTCAATGGTATAAAAGGCTTTGATTTCAGAGAACTGAGTAGGTTGGTTCAGTTTTCAAACTGGCTCATTAAATATGACTGATAAATATCAAAAAAGTTGCTTTGGGCAACTACTTATTGTGCCCATTTAGTTATCTCAATAACGAGATATCACAAGTTACAAAGCAAGAAACATAATAGTGTAAATTCTGTAAGCAAGAAGTCTCTTTCGGAAAACCAATATAATTACGATAAAAGGACGATATTTCAAAATCATTCAGTCTGAGAACACGCACTGTAGAACTGACTAATATTTATTACAAAAGATTCAATCTTTAAATTATCTTGAATATTTTCTGGGAGATAAAAGTGCATGGAATTGATAAGATTCCTCTACGAAAAGAGTTGACGCTCACGAGACAAAAATGTCGGCGCTTTTATCAATTCAGACCTGCGGTGATTATTTAAAAAGAGTCTTTCATAAATATCGTATCCTAATCATACCGTATCTCCAAATGCACGCTTGAAAGAACTGACAGTCTAGCGATCCTAAGTTTCAGTGTGATGCGAGAAGCTTAATTTTTCATCGCTCGAAAAATTCACTTCAGCGAAAATGATTT
Organism: Cheiracanthium punctorium; assembly: GCA_038373885.1. Classification (NCBI taxonomy): domain Eukaryota; kingdom Metazoa; phylum Arthropoda; class Arachnida; order Araneae; family Cheiracanthiidae; genus Cheiracanthium; species Cheiracanthium punctorium. The sequence goes on from JAWZYV010007758.1 coordinate 64,598, forward strand.
ATTAGCATACGAATGAAGAAGGTTTTAAATGTCATTCATTTGCTAATAGAATTAGAATGTCGAAACCAGATATGTTTCATTCTCCAGTTAATGTAATCATTCTTAGGAAACAGGCTAATACTTAATATGAGCCAACAGCCAGACGTGCGTCGGTCGAATATATGTGGGTGCGCGATGATAATTTTTGATTTACGATAAAACACTTTTTTTTTTAAACTAGGGGCCAAGGCCCCAGACTCGCTACGCTCGCTTTTCGCATGAGGCATTCGGCCCTTAATCAGGCTTATCCGCAAAAAAGACATAATTTCAACAGACAAAACCCGAAGATTGGATCAGATAGAATGTTACTGAGCTACACATTGCTATGTTCTTGCATCGAAGATATTTTGTTATGGGAATCCGTGTTGTACGGGTCCTGAGCTATACTCCACCTGGAGTGCGGACTCCGCTTATAATCGCGAAAAATTATTTGCACTCCTCAGAAACACAATGATATTTAATGTTGCCATTCAAAAGTTATATTAATTAGGAGCTAAAGCGTAATAAAATCAGAACATCTATTTCAGCTGTATTTTTAATAATGTAAAACCTATTGGACACCTTGCGAATTTGCCACCCATGGCGATTTTTCATTATTTGGCGACTTGCGTACATGTAAAGTTAATAAAAGCTACCGAACAGATAGAATGGCCTGCCACCAATGGCGACTTTTCATTATTTGGCGATTTACACATGCTCACATCCTATATTTACTGTTCATTTAAGGTTACCGGAAAACCGTTATCTATAATTTCATTTACATAATCGCTTGCAGATTGGCGTACTTAACACCACGAATTATACCATCTCGTCGCGCTAGCAAATATTCAAAGTGTACAATAACTGCTATAATGGAATAGTTAACGCCGCCAAATATTTCTACTGGTAGCAAATAATTCAGCTGGACGAGAACCGGCTTTAAAATAATCTGCATTTTAATTATTTTTCATTTTCAAGATATTAGTTATTCTGTTTTGGAAAAACGAATAATCGCTAATTCTAAACTCCTGTTGTCTAAGCGAACTTACTATTTGAAAACTTTCAACTTTGTGTAACACATTTTGAGTCACTCATTTAAAAAGTGCCATTTTGAAATCACAGGTATGATCTGGTAAAAGGCTATCTCTCCAAGCAGAATAAATCTAAAACGAGTATACTTCAAAATGTTAGCGCCCCGTATTTTGAAAGTGAAAAATAATTCAATTGCAGATTATAGTAATGCTGGTTTGGTTAAGTTTGGGTACTTGCCACACGTTACCGAGTACAAATATTAGGAGGCGTAAACTATGCCGTTGTAGCAGTTTTAGTTCAGTTTGGATATTTGCCAGCATGGCGAGATGAAATGTATCGCGGTGCTGAATACGCCAATCTGCAAAGGATGATGTATACTACTATATGGAGAACGACTACAGTTGCTTTCATGGCAACCTTACACGGAAAGTGATTATCGATTATGCTCATTATAAATCGCCAAATAATGAAAAGTCGCTATTGATGGAAAGATATTCGAGCTCTTCGGTAGTTTTAAGCAAGAAAACATATAAAGCACTGATTTTTTTTTTACAAACTTAATGGTAAATGATTATTAAGTATGCACATGCGTAAAACGCTAAATTATGAAATGCACCATGGGTGGCAAATATCAACGTGTTTCACAGGTTTTACATATATTTAAATTTATCGAGAAGTTTAAATTTTTATGCTCCAAGGAGCGGATGCATTAGCTGGCTGCAACTTTCAATGGCTTGGCGTGATTTCTACAATTTTCGCATCAAAACGGCACTTAAAAAAAAAAAAAAAAAACTGGGTCCAGCTTTGGTATTTTCTTCCCTTTACTGAGCTGAAATATTTGACGTTAAAGCAGTTTAGGTACAGCCTGGATATTTCCTACCGCGGTGAGATGAACTATTTAACGGTGCTAGTACGCCATTCTGCAAAGGATCATGCATAAGAATATGAGGAGAACTATTTTAATGGGAACCTATTATCGATTATGTGCAGGTGTGAATCGCAAAATAAATGTCGCCATTAATGGGAAGATATCCTAGATGATGTTGCTTTGATTGTAGCAAAGAAAACAAATGAAGTACTGTTTTATTTGCAAACTAAAAGAGAAATGATCATTATAAGCATACGACGTAGCTCACAAAATTCTGAAAAATCGCCATGGGTAGCAAATGCGTAAGGTGTTCCATAGCTTCTACGTATTTAAAAATACTGTGAATTAATTTTATACTCCAAAGTAGAGATCGACGCGAGAGGATTTTTTGCGGGACGAGACTCACACTTTTAACATTACGATGTAGAGATTTTGCGAGACAAAACAAAGCTTTTATACTGTTTTGCGAGACATGAGACGCCTAGTTTTCGTCTCGCGTCCATCCCTACTCCAAAGAACATGGAAGAACCAAGCAATGTGCAGCTTGGTAACATTCCATCTGATCTAATCTTTAGTTTTTGACTGTGAAGATTATGCCTTAGTAAGCTTCTTAGGAGTCGAATGCTTCTTACGAGCCGAATTGGCCTCATACGAAAAGCGAGCATAGCGAGTCTAGGGGGACCCTAGTGTCCTTAAAAATCGTAGAAGATATAAATTTTCATAATGTCAGCTGTAAGCGTTGTGCACTGTTGGTTCATGATTACAAGTAAAGAGTAGTTCGGACTGTTTTAGACACTGGTGTAAATTGGCATCTAACATTGCGGGGGGGGGGGGGGAGGAGCAAAATGTTTCCTGTTGTAAAAAATACTATTTTCAAATAGATAAAATATCCTCAATAGTGTATCAGTGATAGTCATGCTTAGCACAAAGTGATTGCTAAAATTGTCATATCAAACGTACATCAAATAAAAGTACTGATTCCAAACTCTGCATATTTCCGATATATTAATATCATTATAAGCAAATTCTGACATTTTAACGATGCGATTCCGAATGTAAAACGGCGTCTAACAAAGCGTGATACACAATAGCCCTGCTTTACATGGACCGCTTAGAATGAAATTTAAAACCATCGAAAAATAATCCCTTTTAAGAACAGCCGTTGTTGCAAAATACACCTTTTATTATAAACGACGATTCCCATTCCAAGAGTTTACCCGCATTTTCGTACAAACAACGTATAATTGACTCTTTTCCTTTATGTTAGGAGTGCCACCAGGAGACAGAAATATCACAGCCTTCATAACACAAGATTTCATTTCCCCGCGGCCATTTCTTTAAAATGTCTTTCCGAAATAGCTTGTCGTACCTTTCTGATGTACGCATGAGATAGCTCGAAATTTGAGAATTCAAGCTTCTCTGGGAGAATGTCAACCCGTATTATTTTTTTTTCAACGCATTAAAAAAGAAAATTCATTTTTGCAAAAGTGATTTAGTAACATAAGAATAGAGTGTTTGGGAATGTCATTTATAAAGAATTGCAATGTCGAAAGAATATGGTTATATGTATTCCAAAGATGAAATGATTAGCACTTTTAGCAATTGAATTTTTTCTTTTCGTTTTTTTGCATTCCAAAGATTTTTTTATCCTTTTAAAGCAATTTTTTTGAGTTTGCATCCCCCCCCCATAATATTTACACCATTGTATAAAATTATTCTAGTGTAACCCTTTCGTCACTACTGCCGCTTATTGTCAGTTCCCACGAAACGTTCTCTGGCTACAACCGTTGCCCATTGGCGGCATCCAAGAAATGCTTTCTGAGTACTATCGCCACTCAACCTAAAATCTGCATTCATAGAAAGTGATGTGGGTACGATTACCATAGCTGCTAATAATTCCGCAATATAATTAACCACTTTTTGTAAACAGTGTTTTTGTATTAGAATATAGTATTTTTTTTTTAATTTTTCGATAGATGCCACAAAACACGTTTCTGCGGCTTAAGCTTCCGTACAGTGTAAACACTCTTCTGAAGAACTTCCCGATACCGCGAATGTATAACCGCAGCCAGCCAATTTAATTTTATGAATAAGTAATTATTTTTTCGGAAAATATTTAATTCTTATAAAGAAACATCACTCATTAATATACTTTATTATTTAATTTTGTACAGGATTACTTTCCTGCTTAATGTTCCTATGTAAAAAAAAATTTCATCGTCATCGTAAGTTATAATATTAATCTTTTAATGTACAAAAGTGAACTAACTGGTATTTCTTTTACGAACGCACTTTCAAACGTGACGACATGAATTAAAAATTACGTGAAACTGACAAAGTATGCCGAAATATTTTCGTGATATCAAAATAAATTCGAATTTTGAATAGCTCTCGAAATTACTTTTTCACTAGATTAAAGTAAACTACTTCCTTCTGCGAAACCATGAAGGATATAAAAAATTAAATTGAGCATTTCAGATTCCGCAGGAAATGTTTTTACTTTTATACAATAGCGTGATCTTGTTTTTTGGTTATGTAATAACAACATTAGGTTATGAATTTTAAAAATGGAAACGGTTTTTAGAAAATTTATTACGATAATATGGATTAAAGCACAATTTATAGTGCTAATAAATACATAGGAATATTAATTGAAAAAATATAAGTAACTATAGGTAATCCTAGGTTAATAAATCCAGAGATAGTTTGAATAGAGACTACCTAAGAAGTTTTTTCCTTGTTTTTTCTTTTCCTTTATTTTAAATAAATAATATTTTATCTATGAAACTGACAAAGGAAATTTCACTTACACTAGACACTTTTTTTCAGAGGATGTAAAAGCATTTTTGTTCATTAAATAAACATCGAGAATTTTATGAGGTAATATTTTTAAATAAAAGAAACATCAAAATAGAAGCCAGGGTACACTAGAAATTTTAGAGGTAATTCAAAATTATAGGCCTGGATTTTTTTCTCTCTCAAAAGCAGAAAGTGTTATACCAAACTACAGTATCTTTCAACTTTTCTTTCTTTCATATAATTTCTAACAAAATTAAATTTCACACTACTTCAAGTTTTTTTTTTTTTTTTCTGACTAAAAGAGGAAGGAAAATTGTACATTTGCAACCTCTGCTTTTAATCTCACAGAAACCAAGCAAAAAAAGTTCTCAAATAGAAACCGTCAAAATATTTCTTTAAGAAGGAAATAAAATTCAGCAAAGTCTCTATAAATATTTCTTGCATACTAACCACCATTTTGTTATTAATTATCCCACCAGTGGTCCAGCGCATTTGCTCTCTTAACTGGGGGACGGAAGGTGCCTGGCTCAAACCCCGGTTGCTTCCGTCGACCTAGCTGTTCGGAGCTTTCCGTGGTTTTCTCCGAAACCTACTCCGTAAATACGGGTTAGGAGCCTAGAAAATCGGTGATAAATCCCCCCCCAGCCTAGATCCTTCGAGCAGATAATTGGACGTAATAATACTTCATTTAATTGATATTATTTTCTTTTGTATAATGCAAAACTCCCGTCCCATCATTCATTAAAGATAAATTTCATTAAAAAATATTGACTAAGAATTTTTACTAATTATTCACTCCAGGACACAGTACATACTTACAGGCACACAATACAGAGAGTAAAATTCTCTCGGTATTATTGTTTTTTGTACAAATTAATCTAACATCGTTTTGGCATATGACTAACTACCATTTTAATGTTTCTTTTTTTTTCTGATGAAGACGGAAGTTTGCCGAACATTAATTAAACATTGCACTGAAGTCTGCTGAGGATTATAATCATTTAGCACATTTTTGTTTTAGAGTTATGAGTTTGTTTTCCGCCCAATACTTTTCATTAAATTAAAAGAATTGTTGGTTGCTATTTTTTAGGGATGGACGCGAGACGTGCGAGACGAGAATCGGGGCTGTCTCGTCTCGTCTCGCAGTGGTAAACCTCTGTCTCGTCTCGCGTCTAGTCTCGTCTCGCAAACACTGTGTCTCGTCTCGCATCTCGCAAAGAAATTGCTGTCTCGTCTCGCGCGAGACGTCTCGCGAATCTCGCAAAATTAAGGACTGCGATTTCGTTACCATTTTATACTAACTTATTATTGGGATTTTATTGAAAATTAATATTAATAATAACAATTACTTACATATAGCCACATTAGTAGATATATTAATAACTATATCAGCATATATCGGCATTTGAAGTAAAAGAAATTGAGATTTAATCCGTATATATAATGTCACACCGAAAATATAGTATTTATTTTTATTTACTAGCTGCGTGCCCGTTCTTCGCACTGCAGTAAACGAAAATTTTCCTAACATGAGTAATTTCAATTAATTCCAGTGATGTGGAATCTAAAATAAAAGCAAAATTATTTGCCTCTTGATGTAAAGTTTGCGTCATGAGTATTAACCTGGCATCATTGCAATATAATGACTCAAAAAACTACGTCAGTGTCATTCGCGATCAGAAAAGTGAAAAGCTTAGCGGTTTGCAGAGAACTCCCGACTTTCAAAATATGTTACTTCTACATCATACTGTAGTTCTACATCATACTCTTCAAGTTGTAGCATTAAATACCTCAGACACTACATGAAATGGACAACCGTTTGTTTTAAAATAGCTGCGCACCCGCTCTTCATACGAGAAGTAGCGAATATTTTACTAAAATCATATCTGCATGAGACAAAACAGATTTTTTTTTTTTTTAAGTTCAAGTAATCTCCTCTGTTGAAATTACTGCGGGATATATTAACGCAAATTAGAATTACTTATCGTTCAGTTGGTTGTAAGATAACCCTTGAAAAATTATAAACAGAACACTTTTAGTCTTTATTAAATCTCTACTATTTACTTTAACGTCAATTTCAAGTCTCTAAAATATGTGTAATTTTTATATTAATGAAAACAAGATTATATTAACGATAATTATAATTATTTGCCTAATATTTCCAATAACATTACCGTGTGTGCATTTTTAGATTTCATTATAGTATCTCAGTTGGTTAATAGGCGTCTTATTTTTTGTTTATATTTTAAATTACTGAACAGTTAATTTGTTGACGACTATCCGTTTGTACTTTTCCACAATAATTTTTAGCGATAGTACTACAGTCGTTATGGTCGCCCTGTTTACAGAAAACTTAAACCATAATCCTCCTAATGTATATACAGTGTGGATTTTTTAAAAAAATGAAAAGACATCTAACAGGCGAAGATAATTTTAGAATAGGAACCCAACTGCAAGATAAAATGATGGGGAGGAAAAAAAAATTATAAAAGTTTTGCAAGCCGAAGGAAGGGAAAACATGATAATATAAACGAAAAGAGAAATAGTTTTTAAAAAAATTGCTTGCATTTCTTTCCGTCCGATATTAATATATAAGAATAAAAAATGTCCTTTTAATCTCTTTAAAATAGGCCAACAATAGGGATTTAACCGCCCCTAGAAAGTTGTTACCAGGGTGGGCGCCCCCCCCCCTACGCACGCCGCAACGTGCGGGAAAGTTTGAGGATAATATCGGTACAAGGATATTTCAACCAAGGATATTCAACCATATTTCAACCTACTTAGACTAAGCATCAATGCATATGCAAGTTGCTCTACTTCTAATCTCTCTCTGATATACCCGAAACCCGATTATCACAGGGGCAAGGGGGCGGCGGTAGTCCGGTGCCCCTGAAGAAAAAGGGGGCGCATATATATCCCGATTATCTAAATTATAAATTCATATGTACTGAAATAGTAATTGTGGGGAAAAAAACTGAGTTTCCTCTATAATATAGGTATTACCTAATTGTCTATCACTAGATCAAGTTAGAGATATTTTTTTGGGGTGATAAATACGATTTGATTAAAGTACAAAAACTACAGTTAACTATAATGCAATGTTCGAGTACAACAGCGGTCAAAACTGGGTTAAAATGCTTAAAAAAGGGGGGCTCAGTAAAGGGGCTTAATGCGTAAAAAAGGGGGATAGTAAGGGGGGCCCCCAAACTTAATGGCCCGGGCCCCGTCTAAAAGTGGTCAGATTTGAACATACCGTACCGCCTTTCCTATTTACTTATTATTTTTCTTTCAACTCTTCTCTGTTTTCTTTTTTTTTTCGCCTCTTTCTTTATCCTCTCCTTTGTGTGTTTTGTATATCTCTCGTCTGTTCTAATTTTAAATGTTACGTGTTTGTGCGTATTGTAGAGTGCTGATAGTATACCAGAACCGAAAACGAAGGAGACGCAAGTTAAACGGTAGAGGCTTCAGGCAAATTGTCGCTTTTCAGATCGTATTTATGCGAGACGGAAAAAAATGCGAGAATTCTCGCGCGAGACGAGACTCTGTCTCGTCTCGCGAGACAATGCGAGAATTCTCGCGTCTCGCGTCCATCCCTAGTATTTTTAGTACAAACTTGTTTAATAGATTTTGATTTCATTTATTATACATACAGAATGATTTTTATTAAACTACTCCCATAAACAACATTTTGTAGCGGAAATGGGTGAGCATATTACCACCATATTTCACATATGCTCTTTACAAGGAAATAATTTAAATAATTTAGTTAGCTAGGTAGCGCTTTACATGAAATTAGCTCAAAAAATGACCAAAATTAGTTAATAAATGCTCCAAATCTCTTGATTAAAAGTTCAAATTGTTTGTACTTTTCGAATTAGACATTTACATTGTTAAAACTGTTGTTTTTGGATGCAAAACGCCGCTTAGTGGAAATTTTTGAACTAATTTTTTTTTTCAAAATTCCCTGAGCACAACTAATGTATAGTCTATATACCAAATTAAGTTACAGTCCGTTTACCATTTTTTAACTGTATAAATATGTTTAAAAAGCTGTATAAGCCTGAATAAACCTGTTTAAAGAGCCTAAGTTTAATCACAACTAACCTGGATACTTAACCCTTTGAGGCGCAACCCTTTCCCAATGCTGAAAAAAGGGCAGCCGTTGCCATCGCTCGACTTAACTACCAGCAAGATGGCGGACGATCGAAACGTTTATCGCATGCCACATATCTAGAGAATCTTTTTTGACGCAGCTAGCTGTGCGCGGGCACAGCCAGCTGCGTCAGGGGTCAAATCTGCGTCAGATCTGTGTCATGCGATGAACGTTTCGATCGTCCGCCATCTTGCTGGTAGTTAAGTCGAGCGATGGCAATGCTGCCCTTTTTTCAGCATTGGGCAAGCTGTCCAGCTGTTCTCGCATTCTTCCCTTTTTCGGCAGATGTCAGTGCTGTTAAAAATAATCGTGACCATTTTTTGACGGAAAATGACGTGCTAAAAAGTAGAGGATTCTCGTTGTGCTATGTCACCCGGAACTATCTTTATAGAAATCAAATCTATTCTTCGTGACTGGCAACAATCAAAACGTCAGAGTTTGGTGTTGCCAGAGCGGGAACACTGCGAGTTAAAGGGTTAAAAGAACTGGTAGAGAATGAATCCACTGCGATGTCGGGAAAGTACCTCTTTTTATCAACAGAGAGTGAGTACCCTTTATGATAAATTCCCTATCCCTTATGTAAAGAAATAGGAACCCTGACTTGCACCCCCTGTTTACTTAGGGGATTGTGGCATATTGTGCAATGACGGATCCTGCTCGGCACTCCACAGAGTAATTTATTGTTTTTTTTTTTTTTTTTACTGGAGTTTTTTCTGCAATTGTTGTGTTCTGCAATTGTTCTACCGCTCAATTAATGTTTGGGAATTGAGTTGTGAAGGTTATTCCACGAGTGTTTAGGTCAGGGGTGGCAAATAGGATCCAAATATTTAGTGGCACCGACAAAAATTTGGTGGCACCTAACTTTTCTTTTCTTTCAAAATCGAGAAACAAATGTAATTTTTTAGACGCGCTTCCAGTCTTTTGGTCACACCGTGCGACCACTTATTTGCATGGCTGGATTAGATGCGATAAAGGCTAGTACTTCTTTCTGACGATTTGGCTAGTTCCTTACATAGAAAAGGGGAACAAATAAGAGCACTGTATATTCTGAACTAATTCATACTTGTACGAACCTGTCATTCCGTCAGCTCGCAAAATAGGCAACTGGATTATGCTTTATTCCAACTTAGTATACTGAGGAAATTGGACAAGCATTGTTATCATGCGTATCTCCCAGTGAAAACTTGGATGTTCCATACATACGGGACTCACAGAGTACTTTTATTTGTCCATCCTGTGTCATATGGGAGAATAGGAATGTGGAACGTAGAGTCTCATATATCTTACACGTTACGAAGATGTTCGAAATGCAACGACACTGTCGCATCATCATCAACTGTTGTACTTTTTGTAAAATGTATAGTGTCTAAATGTAAAGCACACTCCTAAAACGAAGTTAAAAACAGTCGTTTTATACAAAATGTACCTATTAAAAAAAATAAAAAAATGAAGAAAAACACGAGGTAGGACGAATAGTTTCACTGCTTTTATGCGGGTGAATTCACATACCTTCAGGAGACGAAAAATTCTTCGTATCTCTCGAAGCCTATTTGGAATTTTATTTTATTCTTATGTTGGTTTAATACAAATTTAATTGACTTAAAAATAATTCTTATCTGTAAATGATTTTTAAAGAAACAAAAAGAGGTTTGATGGTTTAGAAAAAAGGTATGCCTCATACTATCAACCTAAACGAAGAAGTCGAAAATCAATAACTTATGAACAAGGTTATTTATTTTCCTTTAAAAGATGTTGTTACAGTCTCATCTTCACCAAAATCGACGATTTCTTTTGTGAACTGATATCAAATGTCAAAGCTCTTTTTGACAATACAATCAGGAAAGAAGTTGTGAAAGTCTGTTGCAAACTGTCAAAGGTAGTGACTGACGATGGCTTAACCCTTTACAAGTTTGCTGATAGCTGAGGTGCCGTGGCTTTCAGCTTAATTATCAATCGTTGGATTTTACTATTAGATCGCGTATTTGTTAATCTTAACTGCTGGACCGTCTTGGAATAAGTTTCCTCCTAACTGACCATAAATTTGTCACAATATAAAAAAAATGCCCGATATTTTACATCTATATACAAGTTACTGGATGGCCCCGATTTTCAACAACACCAAATCAATTTCTATATTTATTTCTATTCTGTAAGCTTATGAATTTCAAACCAATACGAATCACCTTGTCAATGTTACATTTTTTTTCGGTAGGCAGGAAAACATATGTATTCCAAAAAGCAAAGTTTCCCACTTCCTGTACTGCGGAACTTAGCCGTCGCGTTGGTCGGAGAAAATATCAAACTCATATTAAAAAAAAAAAAAAAAAAAAAAAAAAAAAACTATCAACGAAATTCTCACTAACTAAAAATCTTATTCGGTCAACATTTGTTCAAGTGAAATGACTATTTACTATTGTTTTATATTTTTAATGGCACCGATCCATTCCGCAGGTATTACACCTACTTACTTGATGCATTAACTGTTTTTACAGAATTTTACATATATTAACAATCACATTTCTGGAATTACTTTATATTCTTAAGCAAACGTCATTCTCTGCTTATAAACACACTGGCTACAAAACTTCAACTGCTTCATTTAAATTCTCTTGAGAGAAATGATACCATAGGACTGGGGGAAATCAGCTTCATACTTGTAACTATCGATGAAGGCTCACTAAAGAAACTTTTCGTATTAGCGTGGGATGTACACTCATGTCCATAAATTAAGGATAATGAAGTTCAGGCAAAGAAAGAGAAAGAAGCAAAACAAATTTGACTTATTTGTAAAGTCTATTCATTAAATAAAAAGTAAAGAGCAAAAAAGATGTTATATGTTTGACATAATTAATAAAAATTGCAAGTTTTACTCCCTTGACCAAATTTCAAAAAAGAACCTATTTACAAAAAACAGTATAACATGGTTAGTAGGATGGTTAATACGGAGTATGTCTCCCGGACGATGCAATACAGGCCTGACAACGCCTAGGCATGCTGAGTATCAAATGATCAATCTGATCTTGGGGAATATTACACCACTCATCAAGCAATGCACTCCGAAGTTCCGGTAGACAGGTGTGAGGGGGTTGACGGGCTGCAATTCGTCGGCCAAGCATATCCCACACATGCTCTATTGGATTCAAGTCCGGTGAGTATGCTGGCCAATGCATACGGGTGATATCCTCCGATTGAAGGCATTCGTCTACAATGTTTGCACGGTGAGGACGGGCGTTGTCATCCATAAACACAAATTCAGCACCCATGGCGCCCCGAAACAAACGTACATGTTGTTCCAGAATGACATCCCGATAGATGTGGCCTGTCATCGTTACACTCTGAACATGCAGGTCAGTTCTGGAACCAAGAATAATTCCTCCCCAAACGAGCCATCCTGCACCACCGTAACGGTGTCTTTCAATGGTGTTCTCTTGGTGGTAACGGGTACCTGGCGCTCTCCAGATGAATGTCCGGCGAGAATCAGACTCCAAACTAAACCTGGACTCGTCGGAAAACATCACACAAGACCACTGTTGCGGTGTCCACAATGCATGCTCTCTACTCCAGGTTAATCGCAGGCGACAGTGAGTTGCGGTAAATGGAACACATCTGACAGGCCTACGAGCATATAGACCAATGTGCCCTAAGCGTCTGTACATGGTCTGCCTTGAAACTGTCGTACCGGTAGCTGAAGAGAGCTGACGAGACAGGTCTGATGCTGTACTCCGTCTGTTTCTTTTGGCAGTAACTGCCAAATAGCGGTCCTCATTCGGCGTTGTAACTCGGGGGCGACCTGTGCTGTAACGTCTACTCACATTACCATCATCTTGGAATCGTTGCCAAAGCCTGGAGATGACACTCTGGGCGATTCCAAGTTCCTCGGATACTTCCAGCTGGGTACGTCCACATTCCAGTCGTCCGATAATTCTGCCACGTAAAACATCATCCAAATGCCTCCTTTGTGCCATAACTATGCGGTTTTTGCACTAAAAGGCTTTCACAGCGCTTGTGAACAATTTTACTTCTTTGCCACCATTCCTTATATACCCCTCTCTTACACTCTCGTCATTGTGACGTACCATCCACGCCATCTGGTGGTTTCCTGTAATTTGCATATTCTTCTTCAAAATGTGTGTGATCATTCCACAGGTGAAATTTTTATTTTAGAGATCAATTTCTGTGTGATTCTGAATTATCCTTAATTTATGGACATGAGTGTAATACAGGGAGTTAATAAATTTCCACCTGATAACAAAATCAAAATATTATTGAAGTAATCTGTAGTTCAAGTAATTTCATTTGCTCTCTGTATTGTCTCTCGATTAGCAAGAGATAAACTTGTTAATTTAAACACAAAATGGGGTCATGCAGTGAAAAAACGTTGTTAGTTACCGATTTGGGGAAATGGAATCTACAAAACGAGAATCGATCTAGACAGGAATTTATTAAACATCCTATAGCAGAGCAAAGTAAAAAAATGTTTATAAGAGTTTTGAGAGACCGGACATGTTTACAACGTCTGGAAATCGAGAGCAGACTTCACATTCTTAAAATAACTAATGGTGCTGGCGTTGACATGTATTTATATAAAGTTTTTTGAATTTCTGGATAATTTTTGGTAAATATTTTTCTTTATATATTTTCCTTTTCTAAAAAAAATCTTTATCCGGTAAACAATTCATGAACATCTTGTACAAAAGTTTATTTTATTATTATTATTTTTTTTACTTTAAGAAATTTTGCATTCATTTTTCATACTTAGTGTTATCGCTTACTACTTTTGAAACGTGGAAATATTCACTATACAATTCACTAAACAACTGATGAAACAACCAGCATTACATAAAAACAAAAACTTTACTTCAGTTTTGCAGTGACATGGGTTCAAAATAATCCTACTGCATCTCCAGCCAGAGTTTACATCGAACATACAAATTTATGAAATAATGTTGAAAGCCCAGTTGGAAGCTCCTTCAGTTTATCTGTCACAGGATAATGCAATGGTTTATAATGCTCGGATCGCTCCTGAAATAGTTTTTAGCTTAAAAACAAATCTGCGTGCTCGGTCACCCACCTTATTCACCTGATTTGGCGACAGCAGCCTTTTTTTTCAATGGCCTAAAATTAAGCGTACTTTGAGAGAGGAACGTTTCAGTGACATTGTGAACATTCAATGTGCTGTGGCTAACAGACTAAATGACCAGGATACGATCCAGATATAGGACCAGAATTTCTAACGTTCTTTCAATAACTTTGATGAATGTAAACATTGTGTGGGGATGCGGGAGATTATTTTGGATCCTTTAACCTGCAAAATGAAAAACTTCTTAGGTTCTATGTAATGTTAGTTGTCTCCTTATTCATTGTGCATGTTACGAATTATTAGATTTTTCTGTTTTAAGAAAAGTAATCCTACGTCCTTTATACTAATTTTTAGGGGAAATAATTATACTCCTAGATTTTTAAATAAAGCAAACAGTAAAACAACATCATCATAATTTAATTCATTTTAAAAAGTCAAAACGAAAACAAAAATAAAAATTACGATTTATTCGAACAAATTCTGGGAAAAAAAGAATGTATTTATTCTGCAGTGGGAGAAATATTCCCGCCAAGAACTAAAAAATAACATCCATTACTTTACACCAACAACACTTATTCCGCTATTCACACGATAAAACATTAATCAAGACTCAAACTTTTCGAAATTGCTAATGAATGCTACCTACTTAACAAGGCAGCGAACAAAAACTCTGTGAAGTTTTTACAACGAGAAGTCTGATTTATTGATTTCCCGAGCAATACATGTTCTCATAAAACACAGCCGATCAGACATTACGTAGCAGTAAATCACCTTTTACAACAGACGACATAAAGTATCCCCACCCCGTCACCGAAACATCGCTTTTTATGAGCCCGGTTATTTATCGAACAGCATGATAAGGCAGGAAAGCTGCCCATCTCACATTTTGAGGTATTTTCACAGAAATTCAACTCGTTCTGAAGAAAATTGGAGATGGTTAAATAATAATAATAATAATAATAATATAGCTTGTTTTATGTAGCTATCCTACTCAGGCCCGGACTGGCCAGGTCGGCTGGTCGGCGATCTCCGAGGGCCCCCGGCTCAAGGTGGCCCCAGAGAGGTCCCTAAATGGGCATACTAGTTTATAATTTGAGTAATTTGATATACACTTGCCGCCCCATACCTTACTGTTCTTTATATTGAAAGCAGTCTTGACTAAACTTCTGGGCTCAGTTCAATGAAAATTATGTTTCTTTGTTTCCACAGTATTGGTCATTAAATGTATTTAGGTGAGGGTTGCTACACATTTTGGGTGTCATCAGAAAAGCCGACTTTGAAACAGCAATTGGCTAAAACAGCGGTTCTCAATCTTTTTAACGTTGCCCCCCCCCAACAAACCCCCCCCCCTCACATTTTTCAGCATACATTCAGTTTGTTATCATTAAAGTTTGAATAAACATTTTAAGTGAAAATGGATATATTTTTGACTAAAAATGAGAATAAGTAGGATGATTTTTTAAAAACATGCATCACTACTTGCTCTTTGGTTTTTCTTGCCCCCCCCCTGCAAACGCTCTGTGCCCCCCTTGGGGGGCGCGCCCTACAGGTTGAGAAACGCTGGGCTAAAATGTGGTTTAGCTCAATGCATGGTGATATTTTTTGAATGGGCGATTAATGCGCCAAGTATTATAAATTCGATATTTTAAAGCTGTGAAAAAGTCCGAAAGATCTTGCATTTTCGTGTATCCATTATTGTATTTTGTAATCTAGCTACTTACTGCGTGACAGATGCTTGCTCCGTTGGACGTCACTGAACTGTTCACTTGGATTTTCGCACATGCGTTATTGTTATCGCACTAATGTTTGCATCTAGCTCTTGCCGTTCGCAGTGCGAAAATATCGTCGATTTTGTTACCGCATACGTTAGTGCGTTGTATAAGTAGATATATTAGAGTAACTGGATTATTTATTTCCCAGCAATCTTATGCCTTTACGCAGTGGCGCAGCGGAGGACCACAGGAACCCTCCCGGCTCGAGGGGGGGGGGGGCAAAAGCTTTGACATATTTAACTGGGGTTTTTAGGCACATAAGACTGAATTCCAAATATTACATCGTCTAATATTCTATTCCCTCTAAATTGATCAGTAAGGGGGCCCTTTTCAATATCCAGCCGAGGGCCCCTAAAGAAGCCAGTCCGGGCCTCATCCTACTTCAGTGATAAGGAACAAGCATTCTCAAATAATTACATTCCTTTTGTAAAAACAATATTCAATAAGTAACAAAAAAACATCACACTTCTTCTACTCTTCCGTAAACTTTAAGCATCTTCTATTCATTTCAACATTACAAAATTCTGTAAAAAGTATTTTTAAAAAAGTTCGGATGGTATTTTCTATTGAAACTATCACGGGATTTATTAGCGATTGCTTACTGTTGCTTACCCGGGTTTTCTTTTCCCTTTTCTTTCTTTTTTTCTTCTAATAGCAAAATATACTGGCTCAAAATCGTAAAACTTGGCAAACCAGCAATTTAATTATTTCATAAAATTAAGTATATTTTTTTTGTAATAAATCCTTCTTCTTTTGCATAAAACAGTTAATTCCTTCTCTGCTTTCGCATGCAATCGATACTTCATTAAAAATGATGATTCAAGATTATTCAATTATTTTTACGAATGGCCATAGCCCATTACTTAGATTAAAAAAAAAAAACTAAATCATTTTAGGTGGCCGAAAATCGCCAAGCAATGCTATAATGCTTTTCATTTCATGTTTTTGTTATTATTTTCTGAAATGCTAATTTGTATTTTTGGGTACCTATCACGTATTTATACCTATCCGGCATGTAGTTTCGGTATGATGCCTTTTCGGTCGACTTTTCCCGACTTTCTTCATCGCCCTTCACCAACGTACAATTTTACTACTGATGATCTCCAGAGTCGACCAGAAGTAGCCTAAGCACTTGTTCACAAGTAAAACACAGGAAAGCACGTTTTAAAGTGACCTTATGAGTTGCAGCGACGTTGAAAGAAATTTTCTCTACATAGGGACCGTTATTGAGGAAAGTAATCATCCGTTAAAAAGGTAGTAGAGAAAATATTGGTTGAACACAAATCCGAACAAAACCTCAAAAACAGTTGTAACAGACTGTGGACAAAAATTGAATGAGAATTGTTTAAAAATATGTGATTTTTCTCATAGTTTTGTGAATAATTTTAACTTTACATTTTCACGTACCCAAATAAATTCAGTAATCATGAGCGGCCACTTGAATGTCATTTATTACCACTGTAACGATAAATTTCAATGTTGTTAATAGATATTTCCCTTCCTCCACTGGTTAAAACCTTAATGTTGAGTTCAGTGTGTGTTCGTCAGTATAATATGAATTCTGAGGAAGATCAAGGAAACAAATGTAACAGTTACATACAAATACATTAACGAATAATACATTAAATAAATTTGCATTAGCAAAACGAATTTTCAGTTACGTTAATGAATCACAAAAATACAGTTGATCTCACATTTTAAAATATTACTCCAAAACAAAAGAATCAATAATCACTTCTAAAACTTGAAATGACAGCCACAGCAATGAATCTCCAGAAGATTGAATAGATTCCATCTTGGAGAGCGTACATTTTTTACTAAACAAATTGTTTTGAGAAGTCTCAATACTCATATTATCAAGGTATTTACCATTTCCAACTTCTTACTCTATAAAATATTGACTGTTCACTAATTTGGAAGTTTAACACTTTGAGGCGCAACCCTTTCCCAATGCTGAACTGTCCCAATGCTGAACTTTTCGATGCAGCTGACTGTGCCGGCACAGCCAGCTGTCGTCGAAAAAAGGGTCTCTAGATTTGTGGCACGCGATGAACGTTTCGGTCGTCCACCATCTTGCTGGTAGTTAAGTCGAGCGATGGCTACGGCTGCCCTTTTTTCAGCATTGGGCAATCTATCCAACTGTTCTCGCATTCTTCCATTTTTCAAAGCAGATGTCAGTGCTGTTAAAAATAATCGTGACAATTTTTCTTACGGGAAATGACGTGCTAAAATGTAAAGGATTCTCGTGGAGCTATGTCACCCGAAACTATTTTTATAGAAATCAAATCTATTCTCCGTGACTGGCAACAGTCAAAACGTCAGAGTTTGGTGTTCCCAGAGCGGGAACACTGAGCGTTAAAGGGTTAAAGTTTTAGCTGCTACAGCATTCCTTCAATCTCAAGGATTCAATCTGATAAGAATAAGAAATTGTTGAATTACTTAATATTAGAATCTCACTTACCAAGACGTAGACCGCGAACGGCATCACGACTGCTGCAACCAACAGATCTGCAAATGCCAAGCTCACTATGAAGTAGTTCGTGGCAGACTGCAAGCTCCTCTCCTTGTAAACGCTGAGTATCACCAGGATGTTACCCACCACAGCGACCAGCGGCAACGGAATGAGCATGAGGGCCCAGTACACTTTCACAGCAAACAACTGTTCCACAGTGATGTCCTGAGCCTGAAACAGCGCAGATTCGTTCCCGGGACATTCACTTATGTTCACACAAAATGTTCTGTTGACGTCATTCCACGTCGAGTTGAGATCAGAGTTCATTAGTTCGTACTCCATTGTTGTTCTGTTCAAGTGACAATGAAGCTCATTTCTTTAGTTAATTATTTAGGATAGACGAGCGAATTTTGATTTTCGTGTACTGCTGCTTGAAACAGATTGTTTTGAGTATGAACTACTTTTGAAAAAAAAAATTGAATTCTCATCAGAAATTTTACTTTAACTTGTTAGGTAAGAAACTATTTCGAAGATAAACGAAAAATTATGTATTCAATAAATATAGTTTAGGCACAATGTGCTAAACTATTGCGATAACGAAAAATCAAAATCGCTGTATTTAGATACTCAGTAGATATTAAAGTACTCTTAGTATTTAGGTGATTTTTCAATGTTTACATTAATTTAGATATAAAAAGGTAGGTTTAACAAGATTATTCGGTACATCCGATCAAAAGAACAAGCATCATATATGGATTTTTGGAAACAAAGGTTGATGCATTTTCGAAAATAAAACTTGATGCATTTTTGTGAATAAAAATTTAGATCTAACATGTATGCAAACCAAAATAGCCTAAAACTGAAGACTTATAAATAACTATAAAATTCAACCTCCAAACAAATATTTATATTTCAGTCAAAAAAAAAAAAGCATGAAAACTTATGTATGACTGTGATTTTTGAAGTTCTCCAGAAAAACACGCAGTCTACAAAATATTTTTCGCAAAACATCAAATTTAATGATTGAATATTCAGAGTTCCTAAATCTGCACGTGCCCAACGTATAAAAAATGAATGCAGGGAAAAAAGATGCAATCGGTTATTTACTCGATCTCAGAAAACTTATTTTAGATTACTGTCAACTTTGGGGGAG
The DNA here is from genome assembly GCA_038373885.1 of Cheiracanthium punctorium. Taxonomy (NCBI): domain Eukaryota; kingdom Metazoa; phylum Arthropoda; class Arachnida; order Araneae; family Cheiracanthiidae; genus Cheiracanthium; species Cheiracanthium punctorium. Next base: position 83,925 of record JAWZYV010007758.1, read on the forward strand.
GTTTCTGAAAACATGCAAAGTCCTTTTATTTCTGTTTTATGTATATCTATGCGGAGTCATAAATTTTAAGCTTCAAAAACCCTTTGATCTTCTTGAAATCAACAAATTAAAAAATATAAATTCTATTTTCTGTTTAAAGAATATTGAAAACATTTATTTACTACTTTTTTGCAGCTTAACTGAATTGTTTAGCATTGCTTCGAGTAAATATCACTTTCATAATTAATTTTGAGTTTTAGTATCCTAAAATGTACTATTTTAGAGAAAATGCCATTTACAATACAAATATTTCAGATGGCCTGCTTTTTCATGCTCTTGGAATTTCTATATGATAACATGCAGCTCATTTTTAATAAATAGTGCATTCAGTTTTTATGAGGTATTAAATTAACTCCAATATTTATAAAACATCTTAATTATTTTTTATTAAAAAATAATTGTCAAAAATGAGTCTTTTTTCATTCTTTTGAAAATATTTTTAAATTCAAAAGCTTACATTCAGCAATCCCATTTACATACAATTTTTTTCAGCATTTATTTAATATCATTTAAGAAATGGTGTATCATTTCTTCTACATAGAAAACAGTAATTAGCTCAGACATTGCGCAGCATGTATACCCATTCATTTTCTTAATGAAATTCGTTTCCGATTACTTAATGCTCTTTTTTCACTACTAATTAACTCCTTTCACCTTTCTAAAGTCAGTACAACTTGAAGCAAAGGCAAGTCCGCCATCCGGAATGCAAACAAAGACGTCCATTCTGCAAGCATGTCCTTTCTGAATTTGAAGATGAAGCTTTTTTGTCTTTTTTTCCATAAATGGACGTATTTCTTGAAAACTAAATGTTTATTACCTGCAACAGATAAAAGATAAATTTGAAATAATTGATAATTTAAGAAGCGACAGGAAAACAATAACACTTCTTAATTTCATTTTTCTAAAGAAGTATTCACACAGGGTTAGTAAGAGTCCTGTATTTTCTAAAGTTTTGAACTTTTGGAAAAATTGTCCTGAAATAGTCTGATATTTTTAAAGCGATCCTGTTTTTTTTTTTTTAAATAAATTGCGGATGACCTTTTCAGGAATATATCAAGCAGTAGGGCATCTTAGGACAATTTTTTCAAAAGTTCGGAATTTCAGCGAATTCAGGACTCGTAAGAGCCCTGCAAACAAATGCAAATTCAGAATGTGAAACACACAGATAAACTTCAAGACTTTTAACCTTTTGAGGCGCAACTCTTTCCCAATGCTGAAAAAAGGCAGCCGTCGCCATCGCTCGGCTTCACTACCAGCAAGATGGCGGATGATCGAAACGTTCATCGCGTGCCGCAGATCTAGAGACCCTTTTTTGACGCAGACTCGCTGTGCCGCACAGCCAGCTGCGTCAAAAAAGGGACGCGATAAACGTTTCGATAGTCCGCCATCTTGCTGGTAGTTAAGTCGAGAGATGCATACGGCTGCCTTTTTTCAGCATTGGGTAATAGGATGGAGCGAAAAGCACTTTTTTTTCGAAATTCATATTGCCCGAGTCATTAAATAGTGCGAAACTGATAAGTACAAATTGTCTCCAAATTTCAGCTCAAAATATTGCTATCTTCAGGTTCCACACTTCAAGCGAATATATTCCCGATGTCTTTTAGAGTCTTTTATGAATTTCTATTGAAATAATTACGTTTAATTAATTAATTGAATAATTAATACTCCGATACACCTGCTCTATCAAGGACAACGGCTAGTTCGGGCATTTAGTCTGTCTTAGAGATTTAGGGAATCTCATCGTCAGTCGTTTTCCGACATTTGGCTTCCTGACCGACGAAATCTTCAGCATTTTCTGAGCTATATTCCATTTCTGAATCGGATCCTAAGTCGACGTTTGCTTCTAAATCTACGATTTCCAGCACTGACATGTGATAACGTATTAATCAAGCAATTTAATACTGAAAACATAACTAATTATTCAATTAATTAGTTAAACATTATTATTTTAATAAAAATAAGCTAGAAATATATTCGCTAGAGTTGTGGAACCTGAAGATGACAATATTTTGAGCTGAAATTTGGAAACAATTTGTTCTTAGCAATTTCGCACTATTTAATGACTCGGGCAGTGTGAATTTTGAAATAAAGTTTTTTTCGCTCCACCCCATTGGGCAATCTATCCAGCTGTTCTCTCATTTTTCCATTTTTCAGCAGATGTCAGTGCTGTTAAAAATAATAGTGACCATTTTTTTTACGGGAAATGGCGTGCTAAAAAATAAAGAATTCTCGTGGAGCTATGTCACGCGCAACTATTTTTATAGAAATCAAATCTATTCTTCGTGACTGTCAACAGTCAAAACGTCAGAGTTTGGTGTTCCCAGAGCGAGAACACTGCGCGTTAAATGGTTAAAGTTAAAATACATTTGCTTGGAGTTGCTTCGTGGAATCTAATTTGGAATCTAACGTGGTGGTTCAAAAAAAAGTTTTTGGGTTTTACGAGATGCCTTTGAAGAACAAGTAAAATACTGCAAATTTTTTCGACCATTTATTGAGCACTAATGTACTCATTCATTGGATGCTTACAATTTTATCAGTATAGTCTGTTGTAATTAAGTGAAATCTATGAATAATTAATTTAAGGATAAGAAATACCAATCTATTGACAAATTAGAGGCACTTACTCTTAATCAATGAAGCAAACAATTTTGCATGCATAGTCCTAAAAATCGTCCAAATTTTACCGCTCTTCTACTTGTATATTAATCTCTTCTCTACTTATTATAAAAGAAGGTGTCTGTGTGTGTGTGTGTGTGTCTGTCGGCAGCGTTACAGACAAACGGCTACACCTAGAAACACCAAATTTGGTACTCGGGAAGATGTAAATATGTAGTTGTGCACCTCGAAGCGATTTTTTCAAAATTCGACCTAGATTTTTTTTTATTTTATGTTTTATGCGATTTTTGGCATTTTTTCTGACCTAATTCGTAATGACGGCGGAAATTACGCTCGCAGCAAAACGGCATTTGTATCATCGGATAGAGGAAAAAATTTTCTTTTAAAAACCGTTTGTTCTGAATACGTAACATGAATTACCGATTTTTAGGAATTTTTTTACTAAACATCTGCTTCGCGATTTTTTTTCGTAAAATAATTTTAAAACTGTCGCATCTTGAATTCTATCCGTCATAACTTTTAGATATTTTGACAAATTGTGAAACATTCTTTTCCCCCTCTTTTAAAATAAAAACGAAAAAATTATGTAAATTAGATGATTTTTTACGAATTTTAATGCAGCCTAATGTTTAGAATTTAATAGCATCAACGCGATCTTACGCCATTCATTACATTGCGATCACGGCACGAGAATTTATGTTCGGTTGTTGCCACAGAAAGGATTAGAAAAAAGGGTTTTTTCAACCAATCGAGTTTTTAAATGGGATATCAGAATTTCAATTCGCAAGTGAGGATCTATGACGTCAAATGCTTTAAGATACGTAAAATTTACGCCATAATTTTAACTCATTTATTCCAGCTCTATTTTCAACACAGGGAGACGATATTTTGATTAAAATTTGCTGTAGAAATAAACTAAGAAATTCACGATTATTATTATTAGAAGTGGTATTTCAATCCGGTGCTTATTTAAAAATTGAAATGTTTTCACGGCGCTGAAAATATTCATTTTAAAAGTTACAAAGTTCGTTTCAAAGCGCGATATATTAAAATTTTTCTATTTACTATATTTTTATTTTTGGCATTTAATTTAGCGCAGGCGTTGCCTAACATACGCATGCAGGTTGCGAGTATAGTTTTATTTTAACGTTGAATTACGTTCCTCCATAAAGGTCAACGCACAGTTTTAATGATACCGTTTGAAAACAATTATGCGAAATATCGAAATTAACTCCCTCAATCTACCGGGGTATCCTTTACGGCAGTCAAACAGTGACGTCATAAATAAAAAAAATGCGTGAAATTTGTAAACTCTGCAACTCTAACGCCCTGTCACAATTAAAATGGGAATAAGTAGCTCCTCGAGATTACACAGTTTGATGTTTTTCAGGAGACAGGACTATGGAGGATATAAAAGATATCGCTATATTAGATACATGGATATTTAAAATGGCACCCCTTGGATATTTTCTCCCCACAGTAAGATGAAATGGTTTGCAGCGCTAAATAAGCCAATCTTATAAAACTGTGTATAAATTAAATATATATGGAGAGTTTCCTTAATGGCATCCATTATGTGAAATGATTATTATTTATGCTAATGCGTAAATTGCAAAGAATCGCCACAGAATCAAAAGATCCCATTGAGGCCAAATAATCTAAGCTAAGGGAGTCTTGAAGAGGGAGAAGCGAGTATAGATAGTATTAATGCACGTAATAGGTAGTATTATTAGATTTGTAAAGATAATATTAATAAATCGCAATGTACCACGTTAATAAATATTTCATGAAATTAAAAGTGTTTATCTTTTTTCAACGGTTGTCTTACAGCCAACTAAACGAAAAGTAATTCTAATTAGCGTTAATATATCCCGCAGTAATTTCAACAGTAGAGATTACTTGAACTTTTTTAAAAATGAAATTCTGTTTTGTCACATGCAGATATGATTTTAGTAGTAAAATATTCCCTTCTTCCCGTATGAAGAGCGGGTACGCAGCTATTTTAAAAACATCTCTTGAAAATAGCATAAATGAATTCAGAAGACCTCAAAACGTGTAAATACACCAAAATCTCGAAGTCGAATTTTTTCATGATTGCAATACTTTCCTTATATGGTACATGTTCGGAAATAAATAAATGGTGCTCCATTTCATGTAGTGTCTTAGGTATTTAATGCTACAACTTGAGCCTAAAAAACAGTATGATGTAGAAGTAAGACATTTTGAAAGCCAGGAGTTCTCTGCAAACCATTAAGCTTTCCACTTTTTTGATAGTGAATGACACTAACGTAGTTTTTTGAGTCATTATACTGCAATGATCAGGTTAGTACTCATGACACAAACTTTACATTAAGAGTCAGATAATTTTGCTCTTTTTTTTTATTAATTCCACATCACGAATAATTTCGAATTACACATGTAAGGAAAATTTTCGTTTCCTACCGTGCGAGAACGGGCACGCAGCTAGTCTATCTATAAAACAATGTGTAAAATGTTAGTTAGTTTCTCTGTGTCTCGCGTAGCTCTCAGACGGGTGATCGTAGACCTACCAAATTTTGTATGGAAATTCTCCAGGACGGGTCCCGACATACCTCCAAACGATTTTTTCGAAATTTGAATTATTTTAGGAGATATCGATAAAAAACGTATCGCAAAAGGCTAATTTTTGCTCCCTGCCATTTCGTAATTGTAACCCCGCAGTGTAAAAAGCGACGATTAAACATATCTAGGTTGCCATATTTGGCAAGTTTATTAAATGATTCAGACACTTGAAGTAAAATTAAAAGAATAACGATTTTGTTTTGTTTAGACTATTTTTAAGGTTATTTCTTAATTAAAATATCGTGTGCATAGGAAATCAGAGCAGGAATGAAATGTTTTACACTCAAAACAAAAGTAGGATGTAGAAATTTTCCGAGACTAAAATGTGCAACTTTTTAATTTGGCGAAAAATTAAATGGTTGATGTACGATTTTGAGAAGATGATTCTACTGCTTAACGCAATTTATCGTAATTTTATCGTCTGCTATTTGAATTATGAATGCACCTGAATAAGTTTTGAAACTTGCATTCAGTTCGAAATGTGCATTTTTCTGCGCAATTTTTCCCCATCTATTTCTAATGTATTACATCCAGAAAAAGGATGTTAAAAATATCAATTTTAATTGCGTTTAATCACACTCATTAATAATGATATACTTTCCAGCTTAATGGAATAAGGAAAGAAAATAGGGAAGACCCATGGATTATAATACACTTATACATATATAGCACTTTAGTGCGTATTTAAAATCTGAAACTGTTTCAGATTTTTTTATTATTTTTTTCCCTTTCGTTTTTTGATAATGGCCAATATATCCAGAAACTCTTCATAATTACTATAGGACGAAAATAATTTGTACCTTTTTGTAGGTTTTTATCATTTAACCATCTCAATTTTGTAACCAGGGGTGGCCCGACACGGTAAGCATCGCATCTGGGCGCCGGCTTCGAAGGGGCGTCATTTTTGAACTCATAAACTAAGTAGAGCATAAAAGGGGGCGTCTTTTTTTACATTAGCAGGGGGCGCCACTTACCCTAGGGCCGCCCCTGTTTTTAACCATCTTAATTTTAAATTCCATACAGAATCTTAGAGCTTTCGTGCCAAGGAACTGGTGAGGAACAGGTTCTCTCCGAACAAGATTTATTAAAATGGCGAACCAACTGGGCACCGGAGGCGGCTAGTATTAAAAAAAACTTTAATTGAACATATGACTAACTACGACAGTGCTGATTGCAGACGATCAAAGATATCTAGTGGATCGAAGTTTGAGAACTTATTTCTTTTTATTTAAATTTCTAATTTCTGAGTTGCACTAATTATTCTATGAACAGAAAGTCCTTTTACAGTTTTTATGCGCAATATAATATATAGCGCTTATTATAAACTAGCCGCCTTCTGCGACCAGTTTTGGCCGTCAATGGACGCTTCGCGGCCAAAATGTGTGCAGCCTAGAGCACACGCGCCTTTTCGCGACCGAAATTTGCAACATACTAAAATTATTCTATAACTAACTTTTTCGTTAAAAATCGATACTTTAATAGGTACAATTGATAGTAGCAAAATCTCTTTGAGGGGGCGGCTGGGGAGAGATTACCGTTGAAGAGAAAAATAGCCTATCGAGATATTTATCACTATATTCATGCTGCAATATATAGTTTCTTTAAAAATATTTTTCTTTGTAAAATTAAACTTTCGCTCGAACATGCATTTGTACTTAAATAAATAAAATAAGAGAAAAATTAGTAAAATATAAATTATAATGAATGGTTTATATAGTTTTTTTACTATAGTAAATTAATAAATTTGTTTAGCTAAAATATGGCCTCGAAATCATTTTGCGCAATTGTAAAACTATTTTATCCTTTCGAATACCAGATTTTTGCAGTTTTATTGAATGATTCATATAATTTGTAAATAAATTAGAAGTAATTTAGTGAATAAGTAACTAATTATACATGAATTTTGCATTAAATTATTCCTTACGTAAAACAGAAATCTGCTTATTGTCATTGTATTATTCATTTTAAGGAAAAGGAAGTAAAACGGACATTTTTAATGATTTAGTTAACAATATAATTCAAAGATGTCCCCACCAAACAATATGTTACGCTTTTTCTCTCTGTAGGAAACCTGTTTTCTAGTTCTCTGTTTACTTTTTCAAGGCGTGAATCTCATTAGGTATTTAGAGTTGACAGTAGCGACAAGTTAAAAAAATGGTTAATTTTTTAGATATCTTTTGATCTCTATAAAAAGATTTTGCTTTTAGTTTCAGATAAAAATGTAGTTTTTATCAAAGTAACACGAATAAGACAGTACAAAAATGAGAGTTAACAGTTCTAATGAACAAATATGAAAAAGAATGCTCAACAAAGTCTGTGTCAGAATGTAAAATTAACTAAACAAGTTGTATCATAACACACACACACTCAAAGTGGTACTTATCAACAAGCTGATCGCTTTCGATGGTGCAATAGGACATTGAGAATAAAAATGAATGCTAATAATTCAATTAATTAAAATGATTCCACTTCTAACCCATCTACTCGTGTGAATAGTTGAACTGTTTTACCAATGATGAAGAGCGGACCTTTTAGTACCACCCGAAATGAACATTTTGTTGATATACTGCCATTTTATGTACGTTATTACACAAAGATTCTATTAGTTTATAATTTCATACATTTGGCTCTTTATTAAAGACGCGGAGAAGGTTAATGATATCAGTTTTTTTCCCCTTCCCTGAAGTTATTAACGCTTCCCCCATTTACGAAATGCGCGAGAAAAAGTACACTGTTAAAATCTCATTATAAAACTTCATGTAAGCCCTTAACAAGGGAAGTGAGAGAAGTGTTAAAATGTCACAAAAGACTCTCACTGGGTTCCCCTTTCCTTTTTGAATCCTACCATAAAAGTTGGATAAAGAAGACCCCTCCCCGTTCTGTACATTTCTTTAGCTCTAATTATCATTCCAGTAGCGTGCCATCATTATTTTGTAATTTTTTTCCTCCATGGTCTTTACATTTTATAGACGGAATAATGTATGTAAAATGAGAGACACTTTTCCGCGGACAAAGTTTAAATGTACAAAGACTCCTCACTTCCATTTCGTTTAACAAAGGTTTCATGACTTTTTTATTATTATTATTTATTCTCTTTTTCACACTATTTAGTCTTTAGTATCTGTTAAAATATTTTATTTTATTTTATATTCACGCATGAAACTTTTTCTAAGCATTATTAAAACGGAAATATGCTTTGGTAAAAAATATAAAAGAAAAATTAATTAACTGTGCATAATTTTACTTTCACGAGAAAAAAAAAGACAGAGGCGAAATGATCCCATAAAAAGTTTAAATGTATTTATACTTAAAAAAGAAAAATTAATGATTTTCTAGCACATTAAAAGTTAGTCATTTAAAGAAAGATTTTCATAAAAATGCACTAAGCTATTTTAAGGTTACTCTCAATTAATTCAAAGGATGTGTTTTAACGCTTTTGCTCAATAAAATTGTAGGCCTCATTTTGTTAAGAATACTATTGTCATATCATGTGCATGTTTAATAGTTTCTGCATATGGGGGTAGTAAAAGCCTTCTTGGAAATGTATATGCCACTGAATAAAGTATTAAATCTACTCGTAAAAAGAAATAAATGTTCCATAAACTTTATCTTGAAAAAAAAGTCTTAACGACCTTATAGTATTTTTTAAACTGAAATGAAAATACTTATAGGTGTATATGTGATGCTATAATTTCTATATAAATATCAATATGATCTACAGGAAAATGATAATTAAAGTTATCAAAATATTTACTTGTCAAAAGATTATATTCAAATATATGTATTTGAATATAATTTTTTGACAAGTCAATATTTTGATAACTTTAATTATATATATATATATAACTTACTGGTTATGGCTCCTGACGATCGTACCAGTGGTTATAATTTCCATTCCATTCTATTATCACATCGTTTAATTGGACTTTGTTTGGCTTAGCATCTGGGTTTTTTTTTTCCTTCACACGATGTTTGTAATATTTGCATCTGCTGTTATATATTTTTTCATGCAGAGTATGTCATATTTGCAGTATATACTTTGTGTTTTTCTTATTAGTTATGTATAGACTATAAACAAACAAAAACGCCCACAGGAAAACAATAAATAGATAACAAAGAATAAAGGGACTGCAAAGAGCAGTATTATAAAATTAGAAGAAGAGAAATGCAAAAACAATGGAAATAACAAGAAATACATACGATCTCATTTACCGAAATGCTATGTCGGTATTTGGGCTGACAATGTGGCTTAAACGAATTTTAATGATCAAATCATCGACTACAACAATAAATGAGATAGAAACAAGCTCTGAAGATAAAACGAGAAAAAAATGACGGATCTGAAAAGGTAATACATAAAAATGATCCATCAAGACACAAATTTTGAAGTAAAATGATTTATGTAATTTACCAACGGCCAATCACGATGTACTATTCTACTACGACGATAAACAAATCGGAGAATTAGCATGCTTGTCGTGGCTTTTATGGAAACTTTTTATTCAACTGCATTTTAAGTGATGGGAAGCGTCTTATCAAGGTGCCAAAAGCTGCATTTTGGTCAATGCTGGACGATTGTGATTTTCTTGCAGAATTTTATTTCTTGTTACTTTTTACTCTCAAAATTAGCCTTAAATGTACTTCATTTGGACGACATGGCAATCGTTTCTAAATATTATCCCCAGTGCTTTTCGTCTTCATTACTTTCAGAAATCTTGTTCGAACACTTTCTCGTGGCTGTCACATAGTTATTTCCTCTGTTGCTTTCACGATACCTCGTTCCGAGAGTGATGGATTGCATATGTATACTAGGTCCGCAAGGCATATCGCGCATGCAATGTTGAGCTGAGCGAATTTCGTGCAGTTTTCTCTACCTCAAGTTGACATTTTTTTTGGTGATTATTCCTCGATGGTATGACCGATTTCGGATTTTCATTTTTATAAGTGATCAGCATCGTGACCTTGACCAATGTCATAGATTCAATGAGCGCGCGGAGCGAGTAATTGAGAAATAGAGTAATTCTTCTAATATCTCCATTGAAAGTTAATAGCAGCAGGTTTTTCGGTGATAAATCCGTGGTCAACCCGACTGGTTTGATTTCAGATTTATACCTTGCCACCATTGGTACCTATAACCATGCCAAATTTGAACTAAATCGGTCAAGTAGTTTAGGAGGCGAAGCGTTACATTGAAATGCCTGAGTGTAGTGTAAGAGCTTCGCTCAGCTCAATAAAAAAAGAATTGGAGTGATTCCACTTGGCTTTCCGAACACTTGATCTTTATTTGAAGCATTTAAGTAAACTTGGTTTAGCCCATTAACGCCAACGATCTATTTTTAGACAGCCGCAAAAATACTTAAATATTAATTTATTTTCCTGTTTTAAAATCTCGAATAATAAATTTAATTTCTACAAAATACTCAGCGACAATATAGTAAAATGATAATATTTTACTGTTTTATTCATATTTTTCGAAAACGAATTTCATTCTTCATACAACACAAATGTCGGAAATTCATTTATCACTTCTGGCATCAACATGGAGAATGTGCAGATAAAAGTCGGGTGCTAATGGGTTAACTCATTCGGATGTAGTGTAATAAAAAAATAGCGTACTCCAAACAATCTGAGTGTATATGAATGTATTAGAATACGTACTTTTAGCCCATAAAGAACAGTAAGGCCTGGACACACCAAAATCTATGCAAGTTGTATGACGGTGACCTATAATATAGTACCCAATTTGAACTTGTTTGAATGCACCATGTAGATACTAGCACGTTTTAAATGTATGCGTCCATAGTCCATAATGTATAGGAATTATTTTTTGCAACTTTGTGAACTATCAGCTCTATCACGCACCAAAATCTCAGATCATGTGACTTATCATGAGACCGTGACCGCCTTGTTCGGAGAACACTTTAAGAGATTCTAACGCGTAGACACATGTCTGCCTCTCAGCCAGTAAAATCAGCAGCGTACATCACTGATAAACTGGACGGTAGAATTGAAAGGGATCATACTAAATATACAACTTCCGCTGTTTTCCTACTTTGGAAATAAGTAGTTTAACAATAATTAGTGGAAGTAAATACATCATATACGTTATGTTATAAACTTGGCACCTGTCAACCTAACCCAACCAAAACAACACTCGATTTGTGTCGGCATCCTAAAGTTATTCTTGATTGAAAGTGTCAGTTGACGAGCCAAATTATCCTTATTAGGGGGAGGTTTTAATTTTCTGCTTCAATATGAAGAAATCTGCCACCGAAGCTCAGCGAATGCTCTCAACTACGTATGATGAAGTCGCTATTAGTGAAAGAATGTGTCGTGAGTGGCTTCATCGCTTCAAAATCGAATGTATCACCAGTTTCTTAGAATAAAACTTTGATTTTCGAAAAGGGGGTGGGGGGAGGATGACGGAAGAAAAGTTCCACACCTTTTGTTGTAACCTTGCACATTTAACTCATTAAAAAAATGTATGTTTACCAACGAAACTCACTAAAACATAGGCTTTAAATCTTAATTATCCTTAATGGTAACAAAAAACATTTGTCGTAAAATAGTATGAGTTACTATACTGAAAAATGTAAAATATCGAGAAAAAAAAATTAACACTTAAAATGTCATTTTGCGTTACTTTAACCCTCTGGTCGACTTGAAATTGGGCAAATAATGTAAAGTTCTTTTCAAGGTAAAATTTTCACGTATCTTTAAAATTATAAAAAAATAAAATTTTGATAGGAAAATTGTAATCATTAAAAAATGAGCTCCTAAATTATTTACAAGCTTTAATATCAAAACATAGTTTATGGTACCTGAGTATTATAAAGAATTTAAATTATAGATGCATCGCAGTGAAAACTGGAACGAAGTGGACGGGATTTTACGTCACAACTGCCTGAATCCGCATATTTAGTAACTGGAGAGTAGAAAACCTTGGCTTTTATTCTAATAAAAAGTACTTCTACTACTTTGATTCTGCGATGCGACAATGTTGATTTAAATAAGGTTGATAACTATTTATTAAATTTGACTAACACTGATTTAGCATTGGATTAGACCTGTCGTAACTGACCAATGACTGACCGTATATACTCGAGTATAAGCCGAACCCGTAACATTATTTAAAAAAAAAGAAAGCTAGAAAGAATCAGTATCATGGGCTCATCAGTATTTTTACAGTATTTTGGAATTTTCTGCCCAAATTCGGAACACGGAGAGTGAAGAAGGTATAGTGAAAGAAACTCCACGGGAAAAATTCCAGAATGGCTGCCGGGATACTACACTACCTTTATTTCAATATGGCAATAGTCTCGATTTGTTGTTCCAAATGTTTACTAACCCGTGTATAAGCCGACCCCCGGACTTTCGAATCAAAATTTTGACCAAAATTTCTCGGTTTGGAATCGAGTATATGCGGTAGTTGAACAACGAGTATTCTAGCCGGCGACAAAAATCGAGTTAAACCTAGCGAGTAGCATAGGTATAATATAAAAGGCATAGCTTTTCAAAACCCATTGGAAATGTGAAGCAAGGGTGAGCCATGTGGCTTGTGCGGAAATATGCAGGGAGGATAGACTTATGCTGTATTGCCAAATTTAGCAAGTGCTATGTGTAAACTGCAAGCGAAATTTACTTTCAACATACTCATTATACCTATTTAAAACCTGTTTAAAAAAACTATTGCCAATTCTTAGTGAATGCAAATACATTGAAATAGTCTTCATTTATAAAAAGTATGTTTAAAAAAATATGATAAAAAAGAACGAAAGTTTTATTCCAGGACCTTTCACAAATCATAAATTGCATCCCTATGCAAAGTAAGTATGTATTTCTTAAAAATAGAACGCGATGAAAACGGAAAGTAGCTTGCGATCCACAAATGCTCCTTAGAAAACTAAGGCGAATCGGATGCGCAAAGAATTATGCGCGTGAGATCTTGCTGCAGGCGATACGACGGGACAAGTGCCTCAGGTTAAGATTGTCATAGTGAGCTCTATCCAATTTGTTCTCTATGGTTAAAGTTTCATATTCTGATTAGTTTTGCTTTTTCATAAAATCCATCAAGAATACGATCTCAAAATAGCATTAATAACACCCCATCTATCAAAGCAACTTATCCAGCCAATTTGAGATCGAATCTCATTAAGAAATTTACATTAAACTTTTAACAAGGGAAAGAAAAAGAACAGTTGCAAGAAATAGCCTCATGCCATTCCCCTATATCTTTTTACTTTTTTAACTTCTGCAAAAGTTGAACAAAAACTCGCTACCCCTTCTCCATTTTCTTTTTTCATCCTAGTTATCGTTCTTGAGACGTCGTCATTATTATTTTCTGATAATATTTTCCTCACTTTATTTTCATGCAAATGTAGAGAAACACATGTGAAGTGAGGCGCACTTATCCAGCCATAATCTTTAAATGCACAATGACTTGTAGTTCCTCTCTTTTTAAAAAAATGCTCAAACATACGGGTTCTATCTCTCTATCCCTCTCTCTTTCTCTCTCACTCTCTCTCACTGCCTTAATAGTTCTTAAAACATTTTCCTTTCACGCGCAGTTTTTGGCAAAACGCTTTCGTTTCAGCCTCATATAAAAAAAATAGTTTTACGAGAAAGCAAAAATTAATTACCCATATAGTTTTTTCTTCTTTAACAAAAATAAGTAAGCGAAAATAGCATAATTCGAAGTCGAGATTTTTTTCCTCCTCCACGGTGTCATAACGCTCCAAAATTGATTTGCAAAAAATTAATTGCCAATTGTAGTACTTTTAAATGCTACTTTTTTTAAAGGCATTATAAATTGCTTGCGGGCATGGGTCTTTGACTTCTCTAACCGTGGTCCTGCAGGAAGCAGTGATGTGCACAGAAAAGGAACGGCAACCGCTGCGTTTTTTGGAACGATGTGAACAAACTTTTGAATCTAATAAGACCACAAACATTAGGCATTTATTTTGATTGCTGTCCTTAGAACTTGCATCTGTATCAACTGTTCTTCTTTTCATTAATTTTAACTGCTGTTCTTAGAATCTGCATTTGTAGTTTTTTTTCTGCCGTCTGTAAATGCATGAGTCATAATCTATTCCGGCGGAGAGCATTTTTTTAAAATTTTAAATAATAAACAGTAATGTTTTTTTAAAATATATATATTTTTCCAAAATATCATGTAAAAATGAATCCATATCCTAGTGCAATGAAAAAAAATGGTGTTTCTCTGTAAAAATCACTACTTTTATCATATACATACCATTTTCAATTAGGCACATGGCATAGTCCATAGCAATAACATGTAACTATTAATTACAGTAAAAAAATGAGTAAAGGATGGCATTCAAATCATAGATATGCAGGAAAATAGAAAAATTAAATTGCTATCAACTTTGTTGAAACGTTTTAAAAATATATATATTTAAGTGCGTGAAAAAAAATTTTGCTCACGCTACAATATATTGGCAGTTTTGAAAACATAAACATGAAAAATACGACCAATGTGATAAGACTCTAAACATTCATAGATGACTGAAGTTTACAAGTCCAGGGTTTCAGTCTACCACGTGACTCTCCATCTACGATTTAGAGATTTTGGTGGTTTTCTCCAGATGTAACGTGAATACGCGTTAGACTCCCTTAAACATCCAAGGCATTCCTCCATTTATCAGATAGTCCCAATGTGCTCTGTCTCAACAACATAACCACAAAAACGTAAAAAATGGAAAAGAACTGTTAATGAAAATAGATAATAGACAGGATAACAGAGGAGTATAAGTAAGATATAGCCTGCTTTACATTCTAATTTCAAACTTAGTCAAAAAATAAGTTTTTATATTCGTATAATTTACTTACCCCCTCCCCAATATATATATTCACAGAAAACTTGAAATCAGGAAACAACATTTTTCAAATCAATCATTAAAAAGTATTACTTGAATAAACAGTCTTGTAGAGTTTTGGCAAACATTGCTTTAAAATTTGTTATATAAGTTTGTTTGTTCCATGACAAACAACTGTATACGGGTTTGATATATTTCAGAGCCTGCCATCCCTACTGACATTGCATAAAATGTGAGAGGGAGGATAGTGTATTTTCAATAGATAATTTATTAATAGCTTAAAATATGATAATTATTCTTGCTCACCGAACACTGCTATTTGTAATTTAGTGAGAGTGTTCAGTAAATGTTGTTGTTCTCGTGACCATGGATAGACAGCTATCGTACCATCCATGCAAAGAGGTGCCATTCCCCAGAAGGGGGTTGGACTTCTGCCTGTTGGTCCTAAATTTTGAACCGATTCCAGATCAGAGACCAACCACCTGAAATCCGCACCCCTAGAGGTGTCCTTTGAACATGGAAGACATGACGAATTTTGGAGCCATGACGAATTTTACGCGCACCAGCTCCCAATAGCGTGCACGGTCCCACAACATCCAGCGTAGAGAGGTGTTCACCCTCCCAAGCACTGGCCAAGTCGGATGCGGCTTCACTTCCCGTCTTTTCGGGACTAGACCACTGCAGGCCTGATGAGTAAATAAAAATTTTGAGATTGAACAATTCTTAACATTATTACTTTTTTATCAACAAAATTTTATTTAATTTAAGCAAATTCAGTTATGAATGCTTTAAATTTATGTGTATATGAATAAAATTTTACGAAGGAAAAATGAAAAATGTTGTCCATCATAACATCGTGATCGAGAGAGTTAAGCAATTAAGTTATTAAGAAGGAGCTCGAGGATTTGGTCATGTCTTAAGCAGAATTCGGTATAGAACACTATCAGACTGCTAATACAAATCGATTAAGAGATTTGTTTCAACTGAAAATGAGTACATCTTCGTTCTGAGATTTGCAATTTTACAACACTATATGTTTTGATGGAATAATAACGTGTTCTAACTTCTCGAAAAGTATTTGCCTACGTGCAACCGTGCAGTATAGTGCATTGTTATATTACAACAATGTTCTAGAAAATTGAAGTGCTCGTAACTTAAATCATGACGTGTTGGCGTAAGTTTTACCTGAACGTATGCTGTAATTACTTTTTTCAGTGCATGTAATTATTTTTGTTTTAGATTTAATCATGAGTATTATAAAACTCAAAATCAAACGGAAGAAATTGAACTTTTTCACTGCTAGGACTGTTAGAGGTTTCAACTGACTATTTAAAAAGTAAAACGGACTTTGCAATTTAAAAACATACAGAAATTGATTTGGAAAAAAATCGTTGACACATTAGTTGATACTCGAGGATTTGGAGAGTAACATAAACGGCAGTGTAACTTTTCGAAACTCATTTTTTCTTTTCAGCCCCTGTAGCGCACAAACTTGTACAAAATCCGTTTTAACCCTTTGAGGCGCAACCCTTTCCCAATGCTGAAAAAAGGGCAGCCGTTGCCACAGCCAGCTGCGTCAAAAAAGGGTCTCTAGATCTGTGGCACGCTGTGGAACGTTTCGATTGTTCGCCACCTTGCTGGTAGTTAAGTCCAGCGATGGCAACGGCTTCCCTTTTTTCAGCACTGGATAATCTATCCAGCTGTTCTCGCATTCTTCCATTTTTCAGCAGATGCCAGTGCTGTTAAAAATAACCGTGACAATCTTTTTTATGGGAAATGACATGCTAAAATGTAAAGGATTCTCGTGGAGCTATGTCACCTGCAACTATTTTTATAGAAATCAGATCTATTCTTCATGATTGATAACAGTCAAACCGTCAGAGTTTGGTGTTTCCAGAGCGGGAACACTGCGCGTTAAAGGGTTAAGCGTTCGTTTTGTAACTATCACATGCCGTGCTAGTCTGACTGGCTTCAGAATGTGAAGTATACCTAATAGGACAAAGTGTAGAGTATGTTTTCTATGCATGTTATAATCTCGCATAAAAAATTGTAGCTAGTGCCAGTGAGAACTGAAATAGAACGTGAAGCTGAATAAACGAAAGTACAATTTCTCAGCATGAATGCGTTTTTTACTATATAAAACGGGCGGTCACGATCGAAAAACCTATATGTGCAAGGGGAGGGATATTCATGATTTGTGTGGATTTTTGTTTTCTACTTAATTACTTAAATTATCCTTTTCATGTCTAAATAAAGTTATTAAGGTATGAGACTACAAAAAATAAAACATGTTTTGTGAAAATTTTCGAAATTTGTTTATTTCCTTTATTTATAGATTACACGATTAGGTTTCCAAAACCTGTTTACTTTTGTTTCTACGATTGCTAGAAGCTAAGTTATGTAAGAAATAATGAACAAGAAGG
Source organism: Cheiracanthium punctorium (assembly GCA_038373885.1). Taxonomy (NCBI): domain Eukaryota; kingdom Metazoa; phylum Arthropoda; class Arachnida; order Araneae; family Cheiracanthiidae; genus Cheiracanthium; species Cheiracanthium punctorium. The sequence continues at coordinate 101,440 of JAWZYV010007758.1, forward strand.
ATAGTATTTTGTATAGTATTAAAATCTGAAAAGATTTTCTGAAAAAAACTGTGTTTTTCGTAAATTTTCTTTGCGAAAAAAAGTCGTTTCTCATGACGTATTTCAGATATTGTCTTCGTATTTTTCCAGGACATTTTGATGATTACCATCTGTGTTATGAAGCAGAATATAATATTTATTTATTTATTTACTGAATTTATGAAGATTTTTGTCTTCACAAAATGTTTTTTCTTATAGAAAAAATACTGAGTTTTCATATAACTAATAGAACTTTTGCAAACCTTTTGGTTCATACCACAGATAAATGTGTAAGTTATGTAGTACATATTATCCAAATAATAAATATTATCCAAAAGTTTTTATTGGAGTTGTTTACAGAAGATGTGGGGCAAACGCTTAATTTTGCCAATATTTTAAAGTTTACAATGACCCCATTTTAATTAAAAACATTTATTTTTCATTAAAAATTGACTCTAAAAAAATGTGCCCCGAAGGTAGGCTTATACCTTAAAATGAAAGTCTGAATACGACAGAACCAAGTGTTGGCTACCCATTAAGACATCGTGGGTAATGCAGAGTGGGCATGAACTTTTTCCAGACGCCGAACTTTTCAAGTACAATTTTTTAGGGCAATTACTATTAGCAAGTCTAAGATACAGTCTCATTCAATTAACGTTGAACTCTCTTTAGCAACAAGGAATCTGTTCATCCATCAAGTTAATCTTTTTAAACACACCTTCAATTGATCGATCATCTAGGTACCACACAAAATTATCGAACCAGCCTTCAGCAAGAGGAGTAATTTATAAAGTTCTACCTCCTCTGTGACATGTTGCACCTCAAAATAAATTGAAGAGACCTTTTGAAAAAAATTCTGTGCCACCGAAAAATTCTCGCACTCTGAAATGTACAAAAAAAAAGAAAGAAAATGAAAATCACTTAAAAAATAAATGACAAATCCTGGAGGGTTATCTCGTTTTTAAATTTTATTCGTATTGTAAATGGGTTAAAATGTTTTTATTTATTTATAGATGATGTTAAAACAGTTTATGCAAAATGATAATAATGACAGTAACAAAATAGAAATTGCTCCTAAACTTTGATGCGGTGGAAGAAAAAGAAAAAAGCTGTTTATTTATATTTATTTGGAAAGGAAAATAAGATGATATTTTATATTTTTATACGTATAGATACTTAATGAACTTGTTTATGAAGATGCTCTTTTAGTACATTGGTCTAACAAGACAAGAGCTCTTTAAAACTTTTTTGCCAAATCTATGGAATTTGCTGGTTGGTATAAACTTGCTTAATAATAAGCACACTTGCAAATAATAATCTTATCACTTAAAAGCCTAACTGGAAAATATGAAAAATTAAAAATTTTCTCAGTTTTCTTTGCAAACTCTATTGTAGTTCTTTTACTCGTTAACAAGCAGTGGTCGCGATAAGAAACCATATCATTTCTGCGTTTTCACTGCTAGTCAGAAAAAAAATGTTAAATAGGCCTCAACGCTGAAAAAATGCAGGCTAGTCAGCTGTGTCAAAAAGTTCTTCAGGTCTGTGGCATGCGAATGGCGATTCATCGAACGCCATGCTGCTGGTAGTTAAATTGAGCAATGGCAGCAACTGCAATTTTTCAACGTCGGGCAGTTTATCTAGTTTTTCTTATAGGTATAAAAGTTGCTGCGCTTCAAAGGTTTAAAAGCAGATGAGATAATATATACAGGGTGATTCATTGACAGTGCTACCAATTTCGGGGAAGGGTAAGCTACACTGAGTCGTTTCGGGATCACATGGCAATGTCGGGTCGCAAACGTCCTCTTCGTTCACCTGTTAATAATCCCTTCGGAAGAAGTGAAGTCCCAGTCGACATTTCAATACTTTTTCTCGAAAAATCAACTACCCATTCACAAAAAAATACTTCACTAAAATTAGTACCGTATTAGCCAGAATTTAATGCGATAATTTTTTGACTGATCATTTCCCGTTAAAAACCTGGTTCGCTCTAAATTCGAAATCTAGATAATGGATTTTTCTAATTATCTTGATGAAAAATTTCGGAATCGCATTAAATTCGGTGTCGCGTTATATTCAGGCTAATACGGTAATTTGGGGGTTTGCTTTATTCTATATGGATAAAATTCAAAAGAAAATTTCATTTTTTATGAAGTCTTAAAGGATGTTAAAAATTAGATGAAAACTTGATTTCTTTCAAAGTCAATTATGATTATCAACAGGTGTATGAAAACAATGTTTGAGAGAGTCACGCTGCGATGTGATATTCATGACTGAGCAAACTATTCCCTCCCCACGCTCAAAATATTTAGCATGTGTGTCGCTTTGATGATGACAATTAACTCTGCAGGTGAAAAATATCCACTAAATAAGAGCTACGTGCCAAAGCATCCATTTAATTTTCCCTGTCTGTTGGCAATCTGACATTTAAGAAAAATGTCTTGCATATCGTGTTCTTTTAGTACTAAAAATTAATAGTGATTTGAAGGGAAGAAAAAAGTATGAAAAAGAATACGCTTTAAGGGAAAAATTCAGTTTGTTCAGTGACGTTGCACACTTAAGTGAATAGAAAATTGACAAGACTTTTAAGAGAAGATCCTTTAAAAACAAAACATGTTTACTATATGTTACGGAGTAATGCATGACCAAGTAAGATCGCTTTGGAGAATGTTCATAATGGATGCTTTCGGCGTTTTTAAGCTGTTCTACTTTTTAAGAAAAAGCTTTAAATCATTCGATTTAGTCAAGCTATAAAATACTTCAAAGCAAATAACCTCAAAGCATCTTCCAAGCCAGAACTAAATTTTATTTCAAACGTTATGTACAATTCAGCCTGCTCGTGCCAAACTTGAAGACACCAAGCTACCATGCTCAAACAAAAAACGTTCAAGTTGTTCCTTCTGTTGAAACTACCGGGAGATTTATTAACTTAGGATCGTTGCAAATTGTTAAAGAAAAATGATGAATATAACAAACTTTTAAATTAAGTACACACGAATTATTTATTAGTTTATTTATTATTGTGCTTTAATACATATTATTCCACAAATCTTCTAATAAATAATTACTATTGTTTTTACAAAACTTAAAATATAAGAACAATGTTTAAAACTATGTTTAAAAATAAGATACCATGTTTAAAAATAAGAACAATTTATACGGAATGCTAAACGCACAAATTAGCTCTTTAAATACTCCCTATGTCAGCAGAAGAAAATATCTTACTTTAATCTCGTGAAAAATGTAAGACTTTGTAAACTCGAGTAGCCTTTTAGAGTAGCAAAAATCGCAAATTTGTTTCGATATATAACACAAGTTTACAAGCAGAGTTCATCCATCTCAGAAACTTTTTAATTTACCACATCGAAATTTCGACTGGCATAAAGAAATAAAAGTTACTTCAGTTATTTCTCAACAGGAAACAAGCAGTTTCTTAAAGAAATAATATTCGAACTTACGACGAAGTTAAAAAAAAATTCTTTATATGGGATTGTTATGGAGAATCGTAATTCTTCATTAAAGATGGGACCGATGAAACGTTTTATCGATAACACTTGACTACATATCTTTCCGATCCAAATTGAACTTGAATCGAATTTCTTTCCTCCTTTTCCAATTTTCTTCCTCTGGACAATCAACACCGAATCCCGTTCATCCATTAAGCGGAATCTTTTTAAACGCACCATTTCCAGCTGATTGATCTTCTACGTAAGAGCCGCACAATTTTAAGGAACAAGCTTTTAACAAGGAGGATAATTTATTAAGTTTTTCCCCAACGTGGCGTGTTAACGCTTCCAAATAAAATTTAAAAAGACTGAAAGACTTCAAAAGTTAAGTAGCACACTGGCGAAAGATTAATCAAAATCACTTGAAGATATAAATGACATTTTGAGGGAGATTAGTCTCCTTCCGTCAAAAGATATCGTAAAGGGAGAAAAGATACCCTTTGACGGGCGGTGGTTGCGCGGCAAACATCCTTATTTCAGCACTTTCACAGCTAGTCGCAATAAAATATGGTTAAATGCCCCCAACGCTGAAAAAGTGCAGCCGTTACCATTCATCCATTTAACTACCAACAACATGGCGCTCTGTCAAATCGCCCATCTGGCGCCAAGAGCTCAAGAAGTTTTCTTTCACAGCTGGCTGTGTGGCCGCGTAGCTATCTGAGTCAGAAAACTGTCTGACCACTTTTGGTCCACTTTAGGTCCTATCGTGGACACGACAACAACAACAACAACAATATCAGGGGATTAGAAACTTTTAGGATGTCTCTTCAGGATCTGTACTATGTAATGCAATAAGCGCTAAATCTGTACAATATACGAAAATTTTAGAAAAAGTTCTTAAAAAATGATAATTTTGCGAAATGTGTCACCCTTTGAAAAATTTTGCTCTGCAGCTCTATGTTTAAGAATTTTTTCTGCGAGTTTCATAAACACGGTTGTTGTGTTGTAACATATGGCATTATTGGGAACTAATCCATTACAATTAGGATCTCACACAAAGAAAAAAAAAACCGAGCAGTACAAAATAAACATACAGAAGGAGAATAGTCGACAATAAGTCGATCTCTCACACCACAAAAAGTCAAAGTGGGAGAGAGTAAAACTTACTTTTACGCCTTCAGATTTAGCTATGAGGATGTCTTTCAGTTTCTTAAAGATTCAGTTTCTTAACGAACATATTTCTTGAGAAATTCTGGTAGAACTTGCTTTTGCCCAATATTCACATGGTTTCCTCTCTTTGCAAGCAATTCTGCTGCTTCGTTACCTTAAATTCCAATTCTGGTGGATTCTGGTGGAACTTGCTTCTATCCAATATTCACGTGGTTTCCTCTCTTTGCAAGTAATTCTCCTGCTTCGTTACCTTAAATTCCAATTCTGGTGGATTCTGGCGGAACTTGCTTCTATCCAATATTCACGTGGTTTCCTCTCTTTGCAAGTAATTCTGCTGCTTCGTTATCTTAAATTCCAAAGTGGCGTGGGAAGGTATCCATTGATATACTATTTGCTTGTCTCTAGTTCTTAAGTAATTGATATCGTTTGATTTGAGTTATTATTAGGATTTCAGAGTGATGGTTTAAAGACACAACGTGTATGGCTTCTCTGGAATCTACGACTAGTAATACTTTAGAGTAGCAGTAATTATTTACTCTAAATTTTAATTTATTTATTACTAAACGTATTGCGTAGATTTCAGCATCAAAGTCTGAAATAAATTTCCTTACAGGTCAATATTTTCGTTTAATTCGGCGTGCAGCGCAATTTACGGAGAAACATCTTGAATACTTTCCAGTTGCTGGCACGAGTATTTTATTTTGCGAGACATTCAAAAACCAATTAGAAGAAATACTGAGCATAGAAAGAGAATCGTTCTCGTTCGTCTTTAAAACGATGGGAGTGATCAGGTTAAAAATAGTTTAAAGAAGGAATTAAAATTCATTCTGTAAGTTGACTAGATACCTAATATTTGATTTTTAACTTAACAAATTTTGCTAAATTCATTTAAAGGTAGTTTAAATTTCAGCATGTTATAGGCAAAACGTATGCAAGGAAAGTTGGCTGTTTTTACAGAAATGATTTTATGTTTGTGAATTTACACATTAAAAAATATGGAAACAAAGATTGCTTCTAACAAATAAAACTATTTGTAAAATTTAGATACCATTTCTAGATTTTTATGATATAGAGTGATTTGTAAATCTCTTTTTTTCTTCAATACTTCAATGGTCCCCTAAATTCCAATACTTCAATAAAATTTGTTCAAGTATGATCCTTACAAGGTCGATGTTATACAAAAAATTCGCCCAATTTTAATTAATTACTTATTCTAAAAAAGTTTTTAATAATCTAGTACAGTACCCAATTACGTTTGACTCCATGGTACACACACATGAAAAGATGGAAAACACATTAAAAACATTAGACATTCCATCGATAAAAGTAAATTTTTAAATCTGTTTACGAATTAAAATTTTACAGAAATCTTTCTTTATTTTACCATTTTCCTTATAGTACACTTTTCAAAACTATAATTTCCATAAACGTTTCTCAGTTGGGTGGTATTAAAAACAAACTATTATAATACAAAATAGTTTACTACGGTGAAAAAGATGATAAAAGTAAGAGAAAATTTAAACAGCTCACAGAGTTACGCGTGCAAACAAGAACCCGAGCAAAACAGAATGGATTATGGAATTCATGTTTAAATATTTTTTTTCCATTTCCTAAGGGAACCTTTCGTTGTCCTTTGGTACTTTATCTCTTCGGAAAAATGTTTTTTTTTTAATTTTTTCAAGAGGAACTCTCTTTCCTGGAGATTTTATTATATTTTTATGCTAACCAGCTTACGTAGTTTAAAAATGTTTTATAAATAAACATATATTCAAAAAATTGATACACTTTTAGAATTTCAAAAATTTAAAGTGTTAGATTTATTTTAATAACATGAAGCGCATCTTTCTTTATCATATTTTTATGTGCGGACGTTTATAAAGTTATTGCATTTTGTTATCAATGAAGCAGTGCCGTCATTTTAATTACCTACAATTTAAAGCATCCAGAAACGCCAGTTTATATAAGTATATATATTTATATCCTACTGTATAGTTACGCTGATCCCTGACACACTGATTCTGTAACAATTCCGGTTAACCACGCCAAGATAGGACTTTTACCGATATTACTCTAAATAGATTAAAAAGTTAAGCACAAAAAGTGTAATAACATTGACACCATTCGTACGATCGGTTTGAAATTTTGCATAATTATGTATAAAAATATAGAAAACAATCTGCGCTACTTTAAAAATATGAAAATCCCCCCGTTCAGTAGTTTTTAAACGGTTTTTCGCTATTTTCAGCTCCATTGTATTTCCGAGAGTAATAAAAAAAATAATAATCATTTGCATGACAAAACTAGCTGTTGCAATTGACATGACGCCATATTGAAGTCACGGTCATCAGACTTTGAAGGGAAAGTTGCGATTCCAAAAAGTTTCGATCGTTTAAAATAGTTTTTCCAGATAACATACTTTAACTTTTTTCGTTAAAATGATATTGTCTGAATGAAACTTTGATATAAGAGGGGCTGTTTACCCAAAGCGAAATCGTTCGAATACGAAAAGTTTCCTCACGTTTTCAGGGAGCATGAAATTCGATTTGGGTGTATAATAAAAAATGAATATGAAGTTATTTATTTTAGGTAGATGACGATTAAAATATATTCAGGGGAGACATATATTTCTTCAAATGTTTTTTTTTTTTTTTTTTTTTTTTTTTTTCTAGCGTGCGTTGTGATTGCCTCCACAACGGGATTTGATTTCAGACACTCGGAAAAAAAAATAATTAAAGAAAGATGCAGAAGTAGGAACACACACATAAGAAGAACAATAGCACCATCAAGTACAATAAAGCATCAATGGCCAAACACAAAAAAAAAGAAGATATTGGATCTCGTTTACATAAATGCTGTCTCTGCACTTGGACCGATATAGATACCTAAAGCTCTCGAATTGATCAAACCATTGCATTCAGCAATAAAGAGAAAAAAAGATATGAAGCTGAAAGGCAATAAAACAATAACTCATCCAAATCTGAGGTTCCAACAGAGAAGTCCTTAATAAAGCGTCCATCAAGTCAAATAATGCCTTGATGAAAAATCCATGAAGTACCACAAATAACTAATCCAGGGATAATCAATATAAAACATAATGAAAGAAAAAGCAAACACACTAAGTGCGCTAACTCGCAGGTACAATTGCTATTTCTTATCGCATAAAAAATCGCAGGTACAATTGCTATTTCTTCTGTAGCTAAAACAAAAGCTTTTAATCACAGTCATTTTCGTTGGATGCATCTAATATAATTCGACTTTCTTAAATTTATTGTAAATACTAGCTGCTACCCGCGACTTCGTCCGCGTCGGCTTTAGAGTTAGGTCCCAAAAGAAATGAAGCATGTGTGAATAACACATATGTTTGCGACAAAAGAAACAGTATTTAAATATTATTTGCTTTTTACTTATTTTATGTGAAGTATAATGCGTGGTAGTATACTTCATTTAAAATAACAGAGTAAGCAGAAATACTAAATTTAGATTTTTTTCAGGCATTTGGCGAATACATTTACGACAGTATTTGCTAACTGTTTTTGTTGTTCTTGTGAAAGAAATATTTATGCTATAGCATGAATTTTAGCCTACGCTAATCAGGAATAGTGCAGCTTTTTCTTAGCGAAAAAGTTTTAGAATCGGTTCTATAGTTACAGAGATACCCAGAGAGCGTAATGTATTAAAATTATTTTGAGGGTTCCTGTAAAGGAACTATTTGCACTACATGTATGAATTTTAGCCTATAATACTCAAGAATAGTGTAGATTACTAACAGTGAAAAAAGTTTTGGAATCGGTTCAGTACTTACAGAGATACACATAGAGTGTAATGTAATTCTTATGAGTATCCCTGTAAAAGAACTATTTGTGATATATGCATAAAAGGTAGCCTATAACACTCAGGGTCCCACCAGTGTCTAAGAAGTTCTACTCTCAAAACTGGAAGGCTGGAAGTGCCAGGTTCAACCCCTGGTCGAGCCTGTCGACCTAGCCGCTCGCAGATTTCCGCGGTTTTCTCCAAAACCTCGCGTAAATACGGGCTAGGATCCCTTAGAAAGTCCCCCACACAGGAATAACCCATATAGGCCTAGGACCCTAGTGCAGTCAATCGGTCTTAATCTACAAACAAACAAACAATAATACTCAGGAATACTGTAACTAAGTTTTAAATTCGGTTTAGTAGCTATAATTCCATAGAGCGCAATACATTAGAATTATTTTGAATGTTTTTCTAAAAGAATTATTTATGCTATATGCTTGAAAGGTTGCCTGTATGTTAATCCAGGGCATAAGCTCTCTTCATTACGAATTTTTCCAAATCCGTTCAGCAATTTGTGTGTGATTCAGTCAAAAACATCTAAACACACAAACGTACACATTTTTTAATGACTATGCCATTTTATCTCTCAATACCCTTATTGAAAAATGTGTCCCAAAAATGCGACATAATAAAGCGACGTAATAAAGCGACATAAAAAAGCGACATAATTTTACATGTATTTAAATACTATAGTTCACAACAGCTTTAATATAGAGATTAAAGCAATCTTTAGTCTCGATATCGTTACACTATTTCGTAAGCTGTAGAATATGCACCACATGTATTTTTCTATAAATAGGTTACACTCATAAAAATTTCAATATAGGGTTACCAGGCGAAATACGGGAAAGATGAGCGATAAAATGCCAAGTTAATTAATATAGTTTTGATATGGCAATAATAAAACTAAAAAATTAGGAGGGTTCAGGGAGATCTCCCGCTGACGAGGCTCGAACAGCCGAGTTTTTATATTATTGGTAGGATTTGGAAATTTATGAAGAAACACATTTGGACTTTTCTTTCTAATGCTTTTTAATTTGGCGTAAAATCAACATAATTTCCATACCATTTCATGTTTTTCAAATGCATGTTTATCTGAAAATAGAATTTCAGCTTTATTTCAAAAGCATAAATCATTTTGTGCGGGCGATAAAACGGTTTTTAATTAATAATTAGAAAAGTATTTAAAATTTCAACATTCTGAGCCTCAGGTGCACAGTCATGGGCTTCTATGCTCAAATTTTCAAAGCTCTGCTTTCTGTAGATTTGTCTGGAGAACATTCATTTTTATTATAATTGATAGATAGATTTGGCATAAAACTGGCATAATTTCCGTGGAATTTAATGTTTTTCAGATGCACGCACGCGCTTCTTTATTGAAGCAATAGCATTCTTGTTAGCTCAAAACATGAATCATTTGATTGATACGGGCGAAACTCTCCAAGCATGGCAACGTAAAAACGGTTTTTAATTAATAATTAAAAAAGTAATTAAAAATCTAAAATTCTAAGTAACCTATAACCAACTCCAGGGTCCCCTCTATATCTAAACCAAAATGCATCCTAATCGATTCAGCGGTTTAGGCGGGAAAGCGTCATGAACAAACAAACAAACAAACAAACAAACAAACTCACTTTCGCATTTATAATATTAGTTAGGATTATAAGACAATCTTAGAAGGATAAATATGTTTCAAAATAGGTTTTAATAATAAATTATTAATTGTTTGCTTTGAAAACAAGGTAATGATTTTATTCAACTGTTGTAGCTAGATATTGTTTATACAGGGTATCCCAAAAAGATGATAACGGGCCTTAATTCTTTATCTATTAAAGATATGTAGGCAGTTACTTGAATAAAAGTTAAATATGAGGTCGGAAATAAGACTCCGTTAAGAAAAAATTTCCTCTCGTACATTTACAAAAGGTTACACTTTCTAAATTTCTATACGACTCCCGTACAAAAACATTCCCAATTACTAAAATGTGCCCCATACACTCATGAGGTGATGTACGAAATTTCAGCCTTTCATCGTACAACGTCGCAGAGCTATCATTAAAGAAAGATTAGCGGGGACTATACATAATTTTGAATGTAAAGGTTTATTGCTAGAGTGGAGAAAAAAAAATTCCTTCGTAATTCCTGTTCGACCCCTGAAATGCGATCATTCGACGTGAATTTTTCCTATCGAGAGCCATGGAAATGTGGTTTAAGTCAAGGTTTTATTTATCTTCATATGTCTGATACTTTTAAAGGTATAATACTCAAATTTTGTATGTCACCTCATGAGTGTATGAGGTACATTTTACTAATTCGGAATTTTTTGTACGGGTGTTAAAAGTGTTTGTAAAAAGGGCAACTTTTTTTATGAAACGAGAGGAATTTTTTCGTAACGAGAGTCTTTTTACCGACCTTATTTTGAACATTTTTTTCAATCTACACTGGCAAGTTATCTCTAATAGATAAAAAATTAAAGCCCGTTTCCACCTTTTTGGGGCACCCCTTATACTGAAATGTATCCTACGTATTGCGTGATCAAAATGATGAGAGAAAAGTTCCTCATTTTATTTATTTTCAATGCAACCAAATCATGACTTTTGCTTAAGTTCCGTATTTACATTTTCCGCTGTATAATGGTAGTTATTCTATACAAATAGTAGGGAAGGAGACGCAAACTTACCTGCTTGAGTGGTTTTGGAGTACTCAAACACACACTTTTGGTGTACCTCTTTGTATACCTCATTGAGGTCACGGGACAGCATTATGACTGACAATGACCCGACTCACTATGAAAAAGTTTTCAGCATCAAAAAATATCTGTATCCACGACACCCGCCTTCTCCCCTAATTTAGCAGCTGTGTAGACCTCAATATATTTTCGACAATTAAATTATGCTTTAACCCTTTAACGCGCAGTGTTGCCGCTCTGGGAACACCAAACTCTGACGTTTTGACTGTTGCCAGTCACGAAGAATAGATTGGATTTCTATAAAAATAGTTGCGGATGACAAAGCTCCACGAGAATCCTTTACTTTTCAGCACGTCATTTCCTGTAAAAAAATATGGTCACGATTATTTTTAACAGCGCCGACATCTGCTGAAAAGTGGAAGAATGCGAGAACAGCTGGACAGATTGCCCAATGCTGAAAAAAGGGCAGCCGTTGCCATCGCTCGACTTAGTTACCAGCAAGATGGCGGACGATCGAAACGTTCATCGCGTGCCACAGATCTAGAGACCCTTTTTTCACGGCAGCTGGCTGTGCCGCTCAGCCAGCTGCGTCAAAAAAAAGGTCTCTAGATCTGAGGCGCGCGATGAACGTTTCGATCGTCCGCCATCTTGCTTCTAATTAAGTCGAGCGATGGCAACGGCTGCCCTTTTTTCAGCATTGGGAAAGGGTTGCGCCTCAAAGGGTTAAAGGGGGAACGTCTCAGTGTTATAAGGACGAGCAGTGAGCAACTGACAGGAAGAGGTACACATTAAGGCTGCTGGCGATTCCTTATGATCGATGTAAAAGTTCTGTCGGAGGTTTAAAAGGGAATTTTTTCCCTGTCACTGTGAAATTGAAATTCAATTTTTAGTACAGATTTAACTCTAGTCGTCTCATTACATATTTGACATGTTTTATATCAACTGGTCAGTACTAATGATTTACTGACATGTCAACCAGTCCACGATAATGATGACTCAGTGGTGTGAATCCCAAATGTAGACTAGAAACTTTCGTCTGTATTGTGACATTTACATGCGTATTTCATGCAAACCTGTCTAGTATATATTTGCATTTCTAGTATATATTTGCATAAAGGCTCAAAGGTCACCAAACCACCTTTTAGGCATGGATTTACAGAATTCGGAATAAATATCAGCCCCACCATAGCCGAGTGGATAAAAACACTGAACAGGGTGAATGGCTAAGCGAGAAGGTCCCGGGTTTGGATATATCGCGCAGCTGTCATAGACAACAGTCTGGAAGTTTGGGCGATTTTTTCCAGATGTAACGTGAATGCGCGTTCAAACTCCTTAAAAGTTCTTCTCCCAAGGCACCCCTCCCTGTAGGCAGATGCCCTCCTGTATTCTTGTCATAACACAAAACCGAATAAATACTGTCTCTCATGTTTCAGTATTTTAAACCTGATCAATTCAAGCTAAACCACCGTTATCTATAATGCCTAACTGCATCCGTACCGATTGTCGTTTACTCTGTTTTTATTTTTCTTCTATTCATCCATCAAGGTAATCTTTTTAAATACATCTCCGATTGATTGATCTTCTAAGTGCTGCCCAAATTTATCAAACAAACCTTCGACAACTTGGGTAATTTCCTAAGTTTTGTCTCCCAGTGACACATTACTCTTCAAAATAAACTGAAGACCAGTTCTTTAAAAACTTTATGTCACCAAAGGTACAAGAAGGTATTCTTGTACGCCTCTGTACTTAAACGAAAATGCTATCAGAATCACTTAAAAATGAACGACACCTTGAGGGAGATTATTTTTCTTCAAAATTCAGTTGAGCGGAAAGGATTTTAAAAGTTTTATCTGCTGTTATATGACAACATGTCCATACTTTTAAAAAGTAACACTGTTTTGACACTACAATGTTTAAGAAACTCTTTTCTGACGTAAGACAAAAAAAATTATTATACTGATTACATAAATATTTAGGAAACAAATCCTAAACCAAAAACCATTAATAAACTATCATGTTGCAGGTAGGTTTAAAAGAATGCGATGGCAAGTTTACTCCACAAAAGCTTGATATACTATTCCAGAGTTCAGTTCCCCGATTTTTAAAATTTAATAAAAACAGATAAATTTCTGTAGTGAATTGGACTCCTTAAGCGCACCCTCATGAACACGCTATGCAAAAAATCTGATGCGAACGATGCCACATAATTACTTTATACGTCTGCTAAATTATAGAGTTTTGGAATTCTTTATTTAAATTTATTTCACGTGAAAATAAGATATACTTCACCGCACCATGGCAGGGTGGTTACGTCACTCGAAATGGTAGACGGAAGGTGCCTGGTTCAAAACCAGATCGCGTACGCCGACCTAATCGTTCTGAGTTTTTTGTGGTTTTCTCAGAAACTTAGCGTAAATACGTGTTAGGACCCCTTAGAAAGACCTCCACCTAGCGCACCTAGGTTTCGTGGATTTGTAAGCGCGCTTTGGGCCAAGCACACAAATATGAAATACCGAAATACGTGTTACACAAAGAAATAAACAAAGATATACTTCAATAGCATTCAAGTTTGACAATTCCTCACTCAAATTAACTCAATTCCTCACTCTCATTGTAAATACAGTAAACTCTCGACTATCCGGTATAATGTGGCAAAAGGGTAGGCCGGATAAGCCGGAGTTCTAGAAATATTTACTCACTTTCTGCCCCCTCCTCCCCGCTATATTAAAAACAAATGTTACGTATTTTAAGGTAAACTATCGGCCGAAATTTGCTGCCATTTTGAACAGTCAGACAGTCGCAGACATATCTTAATAAAGTAGATTTTATAGTTGCAATACAACAGTTTCAAAATAAGCAAAACCCAGGAATACTCGGATTTCGCATTCATGAAAATACATATATCATGCGAGAAATTCCCATTTTAGTGACTGCGCGTATTGCATGTGCAAAATTTGAGTACATGGCACGTAGCACACGGCCGCTAATAATATTTATCCTTTCTTCAACTGGGCCGAATAGTCCGGAGTTTATTGTACACGGTCTACCAATAAGTATTTGGACACCTGTGATAGAAAAGAAAAACTAACTTTATTCAAAATCAATAGTTGGTAGAGCCTTCACGAGAGACAATTACAGCGTGAACCCTCCGGGGCATACTTTCCACAAGTCTTTGAATTACAGCTAGTGGTATTGTCTTCCACTCGGCTTGGAGTTGACATAGAAGTTCCTTCACCAATTTCGGACGGGTAGTGCACCACTTAGTTCGGCAATCCAACTCGTCCCAGAGGTTCTCGATAGGGTTCAGGTCTGGCCTCTGGGCAGGCCAGTCCATTCGATGAACTCCATTGGCACCATACCAAGCCTTGGTTAACCTCGAAACATGACAACTGACATTGTCGTCCTGGAAATAACAGGGGTCCAACCCGTAAAGCTGCCACAACGTAGGAAGCACATTGTCATCCGAAATAGTGCAGTAGGCATCGGCGTTGAGCGTACTATGAATGGAGACCAAGGGTCCTAGTCCATACCAGGAGAAACAGCCCCAGGCCATAATTCCACCTCCGCCGAACTTGACTGTTGGCACAATTCATTCTGGCAGGAGGCGTTCTCCAGGCAGACGCCAGACCCAGACCCTGCCATCTGAACAGTAAAGGGTGAACCTTGATTCGTCGCTCCAAAGAACCCGTTTCTACTGATCTACGGTCCAATTTCGATGTGCTTTGCACCACATTAACGGAGCAGCGCGGTTAGACTTTGTGATCAAAGGCTTATGGGCAGCAGCACGACCATGAAAACCAAGCAGATGTGCTTCCTTACGGATGGTATTCATTGAAACAATACTCCCGGATGCCTGTTGAAACTCCTCGCGGATGAGGGCCAACGGTTGGGTATGGTTCTTCCGAATTTCTCTGGACAGCACTCGTCGGTCTCTATCTCCCAGTTTCGTTGTTCTGCCGACTCTGGGCACATTCCGACAATCACCGCTTGCCTTCCACTTCTTAATTGCATAGGCCACTCTCGATTTTGGGTACTTCAGATCGCTAGATATGTCCCTTAAGGATCGGCCACATTTGTGACACCTGATAATTATACCTTTCTCGAAATCAGAGAGCTCCGAACTGCGCGGTCTCTTGCATGCGACTAATGCCGATGCTGTTTCCTACACGATATATACCGGCAGACCGTGACGTACCTCAGGACCGCAGATATCGTCATTTGCATAGGTGTCCAAATACTTATTGGTAGACAGTGTATATCTTAAAGCTGGGTTTTGCTTTGGAAACTTATTTTTGGCGTCGAATTTGAAGACGTATTTTCAAAAGCCGCTAAGCTTGACGACAATTATCACGATTTTGGTCAAGACCTAGGCTATCTGTTCATGCTCTTATATGTATTGAAAGTTTTTTGAAGTGCACCTTGCAAGTAAACTATCGTATCGATTCCAATCGAGGTAGGTGCATAATTTGATGTTACAACAGTTCTAAATACAAAACTTCAACATTCTACGAACATACAGATGTCATGTCGAAACTAATTAAAATGGATGCAGGGTAACTCAAAATAGATCATAAATGCGAGTATACGTAAATACACTCACACGTACATGCGTGCAAGCATCCCGTAAAAACCAATTAACAAAACTTCATTCTACGAATATACCAATGCCATGCCGAAACTAGTTAAAATGGATTCAGGTTGACTGACAATACATCGTATATGCGTTATGTTACGTACATACATACACACATACTTGCGTACAAACGTTCCTCAAGAACTAATCAGAGTTGGTCAAAACTGATATTTTCGACAAAATTTGAATACCGAAATTATTTTTCTAAAATGAGGCAAAAGAACTAGACATGTTGTCTTTGTTTCCTTGACGCCCTGGGGAGTAACAAGATAATTACTGTTTGCTTACAGAAAATTAAAATTGTTCTACAATGCTTTGACGGAAATTTTGGCTAGATAATATTTTAAAACTAATAATGCAATATTTTCCTGCTACTCACTCCATACGCAAATTTCGGTACTTATACCGCTAAACCCTTGATTGAAACATTTTTACAATCTTTTGAAAGATGGTAAAATAAGTAAAAAAGTTCTTTCATAAATATTCGTAAAAATGCTTGGAAAACATGTAAGCAGGAAGTAATTCCAAAGCACAATGGTTTGTACACATCGAACAGAATACATCTATTAGCATTTTTTTCCTCTTTTGTTGATCGTCGTTCATTGTCAGCGAAACGTGTTTTATCTTCGGAAAAGCCATTCTTCAGTTTTATTTTTATTTTTATTTTTTTTCGGAAGAGTCTGTGTATTTTTAGTAAATATTGATTTGTTAACTTTTGTAGTATTTTAAAACACGGGTTTCCAATGAATACTTATCACTCCTTTAATGCATTTTTAAAATCTTTCCAAGAGTCATTAAAGAAAGATTTGTAATTTTAATTCCTTAAATAGCATGTCAACCAATATGTTTTCAAGGCAGACAAATACGTTAGGAAAAGGAATAGTGTCTGCAATTCAATTTACATTCTTTGCAGGGTACTGAACTCGTTATTACAAATATGGAAACTGATGGATGGTTAAAAGTTAAAATTGCAAAGATCTTTTTTTTATATTTTTTACTTTCAAAAGAAACTTCAAACAAAATAGTCTGACGGTCTCGATGATGGTTTTCATAGGAATTAGACAATTTCAATAATTTTCTAAAAATGGGGCAACAGATATATTTTAATAAGTAGTTAAAATTCGTTTCGTTTTTTCAAACATTTCGCATGTTTATGCAAATTCTAATTCCAATTATTTGAAAAGTATCGGACACGCTTTTAAACTTGAAATGTGTTGAAAATCTTAGAACTTTTTTAATTTTTAAAGAAGTTTTTACGTATCAGTGGAAATTTACTAAGACGGTTGACATAACAGTATAGATTTATATGACACAAAGGACAAACCTATTTTCCGCTTAAATACAGATATTAGTAGGTACACATTATTTTATGATTACATGCGTGTGAAAATTTAGAGACCAGAGAGCACTAATATACCTTTTGAATTAGCATTAGTGTTTTTAATTTTTATGTACATTTAGGTATACCCTGAGAAAATATGCAACAAATATTATTCTTTAAACAGCTTACACGTTAGAGTCAATGATAACAAAAGCAAAAGAGATAAACTGAAAAATAAATAAATAAACTAACTTGAAAAATAAATAAATAAACTACCTCAGACTTTCAGTTCATCAAGAATAAATAGAAGGTTTGTTTTTGAAACCATGCGACATAAAAAACAGCGGTCAACAAGCTTTTGACATTAAACCTGAATTATAGAAAAGTAAATGACAGAAGAAAAGCAGAAATCTTGCCCTTCATTACATAACGTTCCATAATGATCATCATTTATCATCTACAACACATTTAGCAAGCTGCACACGGATTTACTAACAGGATAACATCACAAAGTGTCGTACGAAAAATTGGATGACACCTAACAATGTCGAAATTTTCGAATAGCCAGCGAATATCCCCAATCTAAATGTTACTAGGAACTCGTGGGTTGATTAACCCTTTGAGGCGCAACCCTTTCCCAATACTGACAAAAAGGGCAGCCCTTGCACAGCCAGCTATGCGTCAAAAAAGGGTCTCTAGATCTGTGGCACGCGATGAACATTTCGATCGTCCGCCATCTTGCTGGTAGTTAAGTCGAGCGATGGCAACGGCTGCCCTTTTTTTTCAGCATTGAGCAATCCATCCAGCTGTTCTAGCATTCTTCTATTTTTCAGCAGATGTCAGTGCTGTTAAAAATAATCGTGACAATTTTTTTTACGGGAAAGGACGTGCTAAAGAGTAAAGGATTCTCGTGGAGCTATGTCACCCGCAACTATTTTTATAGAAATCAAATCTATTCTTCGTGATTGGGACCAGTCAAAACGCCAGAGTTTGGTGTTCCCTGAGCGGGAACACTGCACGTTAAAGGGTTAAGTAAGGCGTGCTCTCCATATCGGGATTCAATTTTCCTCGACTGAAGAACTGAGATTAACCAATGATCATGTAGAGATCCAAATCAATCCTGAACTCAGATGCAAGCGCAGAAATGTTTATGAGAGGTCCTAATTTTTCAAAATTAGCATTTTTCATCTTAACATCTTTTGGGAGTGATTTAAAAAGCTCATTTTATATGAATGTGGACTGCAGTGAACCAAAATATTACCCTTAAGCAAGTTATGTAGCAAAGTATTACACTTTGGGGGGACTAAATCCCGTTAGCATGTCCCCTGGTTCCACCAAAGCCTTAACTGGAATAAAATTTAATCCTGTGAGTGAGAGAAAAAAAAAAGCATGATATCGTTAAAAGTGTTCAAAGAAACGAAATCTACCTCTAGGACTTTATACACACGGAAAAATAAACCAATTTTCTCCAGCGACTCGAAAAAATTCAGAGGGATTCTTCATAAGCTGCACTATACACTGTAATAAATGAAACAACAGTGGCCTTTATCAAAGTTATTTAAAAAACTATTTGACATGGATTTGCACAGATCAACTTCTGGAAAGTGACACATCCTGCTAAATTTTCGCTTTTTGAGAATTTTTCCTGCAAGTTCCGTCCTTGAAACAGGTTTATCATTTATTAATGCGTATATAGCACATCTTGTTAAAGAGGCATTCTAAAAATTCATATAATTAATTTGTATTTATATACCGAAATCGCATGTTTTTTCAAAATGCACTGTTAAAAGTTAAGGAAGATTCGGAAGTTAACAGAAATTTGATTATTTATTATTGGTTTCTGATTTTGGAACTGGCTTTAAAGCTTTCCTAAGTCTTAAACAGTCTACTTCTGAGAGTAGTTGATATTTTATTGAAATGTTCAACATTTTTGTATATTGTACTATGATTAAATTTATAAACATCGCATCTCAAGTATTTGTAGCATTAAAAATTCATTTAATAAAATTCTCGAAGTTTTAAACTAACAAACTTTTTACACGTTTTTTCAGATTATTCATAGATAGAGCGAGATTCATTTCCTTATCAGTTCATACACTCGTGCAACAAATATTCTGTCATGAGCAATAAACATTCTACCTCTATTTAAATTAAAGTAATGACCAAGTTTAATCAAAATATTATTACTACACGTAAAAAATTATTCTTTTATAGTGGTTTGTCAATACAAGTTTTGGAAGGTAAAAATCATTTGCAAATTTATAAAAAATTATTAGAATTTTCATAAACACTTTGACATACGGCCAAAACCCATGTTAGATTAGAGCTGCATTAATGGAACATCATTAGTAATATTTTAATGTTTCTTTCTTGCCATCATGATTATAGCTTTCATGTTAATGCCTAACTTTGTATTTATTCAGTACTTTACATTTTATAAAATATGCAGAACTGTGTCTCAAAACCAATAGAAGTATTTAATATTACTTTGCTGAAACATGCTTTAGCGGATAAAGCAAATATTTTTCTCATAAGAAATTCAGGATAATATTGGTTGACGTTAACACTCATATAACCCTTTAACGCTCAGTGTTCTCGCTCTGGGAACACCCAACTCGGACGTTTTGACTGTTGCCAGTCACGAAGAATAGATTTGATTTCTATAGAAATAGCTGCGGGTGACATAGCTCCACGAGAATCCTTTACTCTTTAGCACGTCATTTTCCGTAAAAAAAATGGTCACGATTATTTTTAACAGCACTGACATCTGCTGACAAATGGAAGAATGCGAGAACAGCTGGATAGATTGCCCAATGCTGAAAAAAGGGCAGCCGTTGCCCTTTTTTCAGCATTGGGCTGCGCACAGCCAGCTGCGTCAAAAAAGGGTCTCTAGATCTGTGGCACGCGATGAACGTTTCGATAGTCCGCCATCTTGCTGGTAGTTAAGTCGAGCGATGGCAACGGCTGCCATTTTTTCAGCATTGGGAAAGGGTTGCGCCTCAAAGGGTTAAGAAATTCAGGATAATATGGGTTAACGTTACCACTCATTTAAAGACTTGCATGGTTTCTGTAAGAACTTAAGCCCTCCTCCGCTTTCCTAAAATTTATCTCTCTGTGAAATTACAGTACCAGCAACAAGGGCAAAAATGCCGAGAAATAAGTTCGGTCGAAATGAAAGAGGAGACGAAAGGCATTTTTGTTTCTTCCATTATTGTCTCTCTTTAAAATTTGGCAGCTCTCCGGATCACTGAACGCAAATTTAATCAGCCACTTTTCCCATTCTGAAAAAGTGGGAAAAGTTCTTTGGTGACGAGACAATTGGGAAGGGAGTGAGCCGTACCGTGGTGACTAGTATAAAAAAGGGGGGGATTCTCGGAAAAGAAATCTAATTGCCTTCAAGTGTACGTGGAAGAGAATTAGATGCCGAGGGGCATGCGGAGAGACTCTAAATATACTTACATTCATCAGATGAGACTTCGCTGACGTCACACCAGACTATGTGAGAAAAGATAGTGTTTAATAAAAATGATATTAACTCTGCGCATTAAGAATTAAATAATGAGAATGCTTCAAGCAAAAAGTTTTTTTTTTTTTTTTTGTAACTAACTGTTTGTCGGTTTTCGAATTTTTTTTTCCGCGAACTTCCATACACAATGTATTTATTTAAATTTAAAACTATTATTGAGGCACATAAAATAATGTAATAGTCGTCCGAATGAATGGCGTTCTCAAAACTATAGTCTGGAAGATGGTATTATATATTCTCAGAATTATTCAATAGTGTAACCATATTAGAAGCATAATGAATAGCTACTTTTTTCACACTATGTAGTTACCATCGTCCAGCAATAAATCATAGTACTCGGATTTGAAGCAAATTCATCGAGTTTCAGGAAATGTTTCGAATCAAGGCAAAGTAAAACGCTTTATACGATTGCAAGTTGCTAGGATATGTAAAGTGAGAGGAAAAAGTTGTCGCAAACTCAACTTTTAATGATGCACAGTAGGATGGGACAGGTTTTTCCAGACGAAATCTTATAGGGCGGAAAAGTTGCCCTTGGTAAATAGAAGGCAAAAGGAAAAAGAATTTTTGAAATCAAACAATATTTGACCCTTGCGCATCGAAGTCAAAGTTTTGAAAATTTTATTATTTTTACATATTTTTCACATTTTTAAAATACCGCTTCTCAGAATTATATTTTATTATATCCTGCCTATATGGGATGTATAAGCAGTAACTAATTACTTGCTGTCATTATGATAGTCTAAGTCGAAATCCAGGATGAGAGTAGGTGGAATTTTTTTCATCCATAATGTGACGCATTACAGATGCAGTCTTTGCACAGATGCATTAGAGATCTTTTATTTAGCTTTCTGTTTCTTTCTGTTTGAGAGAAGTTTCCCTTTTGTTACTTTTTCATTGAAGAATTTATCTATTCCAGTCTGCATGTTGTTACTCTCCCCCCGCCCCCCCCTCCCAATGGATGGGCACTTACTGCCACAAGCCTTTGCCACTACTACGGCCCGAACTACACGGGCCGTATTATAAAGGGGACGTCATCCCTATGAATGGACAGACAATTTACCACCCAAGCAAAAGCCGAGAATCGAACCTGGATCCAAGGGTTGATAGAAGGTTCTTTAGCTACTACCTGGCGAAGTGCTATACTCCAGTTTGGTTTGATATTAAGAAAGTTTTCTTCATAGACGGACCAAAGCATGCTTTTAAGGCAATATACAATTAACAAGATACTTACCCGAAAATCAGCTACAACTGATAGATCAAGCAACACAGCAGAATGTAATTTTTACCGATCCTGAAAATGTTCTCATAGCAATGGTATTTGACTATTGGAAGCATGTAAGGGAGATCGGTTTGAAGAAAATTCTAAAGGCACAACTTCTTCCTATGGAAAAAATCTTACGTACTTTCCTGCCTCTAGCTGTCAATTGTTCCATCAAATCTTTCTGAGTTAGTTGATTGGAACTCTTGCAAATTATTACACTCGCCTATTTTGCGATATGACAGCAGAGAACTCGTCAATAGAATCATAGAAACGTGTGCTGTACTAGACTGGAATATGTGCCTTTTCCCTTGTTACACACAAACCGTAGAAAAGTGAGTTAAACTTTTTACAGAGTCAGCAAAAAGAGTTTGTAGCCCAGACTCCAGGGATGGTTTTATCCCATCTACATTCTGTCTAGAAATATTATGGCTAAATTTACCCATAAAACAGAATTTCAGTCAGTAATAACAAAAAACCCAAGTATCATAGGCGTAACTTACTAAGAGCAAGAGTGAGCAATTGCCCCCCCCCCCCACAAAAAAATCAATATTACTTACTTGAAAATAATATTTTCTTCAATAGGAAACATTTTGCCCCAATATATTTTGCCCTTCAATAGGAACAATTTTACTCCACTGACAAGTAAATATTTCTGAGGGAAAAAATCTCACTATCAGTTGGCTGTCTGGGAAGTGCAAGGGTGAAACTCGACATGCACGTTTCACAGTTTTCATAATATATGTGGGAGGAGTACACTCGCAATGTCCCTCGTTCTGGTTCTAACATTACCGTTCTCTCTAACCTTACCGTAGTAATAGTCTAACTTTAGGGGAAATAACCCTAAACCCATCTCTTTCCCTTCCTTCAACTTATAATACCTACTATAATAAACAATTTCTTAGTTCTTGTATATGTAATATGTTGATTTCAAAATATAATTATTAGAAACGTTGTTTTTAAAATATGGAAAAAAAGGGCAAAAAGGTGGAATTTACGAAACTTTGACCTCGATGCGCAAGGGTCAAATATTGTTCGATTGGTACTCAAGTATTATCCCTGCGCAGGGGCGTAGCCAGAAATTTTTCATGGGGGGGGGTTACGACTACTACAACTCACATATATGCATATATGTGTGTGATAAGGAGTGAAGAATATACATTTTGTATGGCAAAAAATTCCTCATGGGGGGGTTATGACCCCCCTAACCCCCCCCCTTGGCTACGCCTCTGTCCCGGCGGTCCGCCAAGACGAGCGATTTCCATCAAGATAAATGCCGGACGCGTGAAATTATTAATGGTTCTGAAAATGATTGGCAACAGTTTGCCAGCACATTTGCCCAAAAAAATAGTTTGGCAGAAATGACCGCAGGGATAATACGTAAGTACCTGTTCGATTTAAAAAAAAAAAAAAAAAAAATTTCGTGTTCTATTTACGAAAGGCAACTTTTCCGCACTTTTAGATTTTGATCTGAAAAACTTAATTTTTTTTCGGCTCATCCTTGAAAACCGTCTCAGAGGGAATCGTGGACAGCAGGAAAGACAACGACGAATGTCATGGCAGGAGCAGGACGAGTGAGGTGTTTACATTCAGAGAGATTTTCAAAATATATTGGTATCTTGTATTTTGCATTTTTACTCATAAAAACAAAGTATTTTGAAAATGTATTTTAAAATACAATTTCAATATATTTTGTATTTTCAAAATACAGAAAATGCATTTTATATTGACATTAAATTAATCGCAACGCCAAAGATTGCTCAGATAGCATGTGCGAATGAAAATCATAAAACTAATGATATTCATTTTCCCTCTCTCTGGAGGTCTTCCTAAGGGACCCTAACCAGTATTTACGGGAAAACTCAGAACGATTAGGTAGGCGGAAGCTACATGGCTTTGAACCAGGCACCTTCCGCAATTTCTAAGAAATGGTCTGTTTCGGATCTTATTGCTATACAGGTAAAATTTTGAAAGGTATCGTTTTTAAAAAACAAATTGGTAGGTTTTCTTGAACACGGCTATTAAGATTGCTTTTGTTATTCTCGTTAAAATGTATTTAAATAAAATAAACTGGAATCTTCGGTATAAAATTTAGCTTAATTGAAATCCTTTAAAATTTTTACATATATTTTGTATTTTGTGTTTATTTTAAAAATAAATTTATTTTGTATTTTGAATTTTTTAATTCCGGAATAATTCTGCATTATGTATTTATTGTGTTTACATTTTGTTACAAACACAATAATATTTTGTTTGTATAGTTATTGTGTGTGTAAGTGAGCTGAGTGTAAACACACAAACAGACAGGGCACACAAACAGACAGGCAAGCTAGAATATCATAAGTACCTTTAAACTTCAACAATAATACTCAACAAAAAAAAAACTGGTGTTAAAATGTTAAATTAATTAAAATCATAAAATAGCACTTACAAAAAAGTACTTAACACTAGGATCGTTTTAAAAAGACACAGGCAGATAGTGTTGATAAGTACATTTTTCAAAGTTTTATTTAAATTTTACTTTTCAGTTTTGTTACTCTATTAAAAAAGAAGAAAAGGGCAAACGCTTTTGTCGGTTCCATCCTTACACACTTAATCCTTTGAGGCGGAACCCACTCCCAATGCTTAAAAAAGGGAAGCTGTTGCCATCGATCGACTTAACTACCAGCAAGATGGCGGACGATCGAAACGTTCATCACGTGCCACAGATCTAGAGACCCTTTTTTGACGACAGCTGGCTGTGCTGCACAGCCTATCTATCCAGCTGTTTTCGCATTCTTCCATTTTTCAACAGATGTCAGTGCTGTTAAAAATAATCGTGACCATTTTTTAACGGGAAATTACGTGCTAAAAAGTGAAGGATTCTCGTGGAGCTATGTCACCCACAACTAATTTTATAGAAATCAAATCTATATTCTTCGTGAGTGGCAACAGTCAAAACGTCAGAGTTTGGTGCTCCCAGAGCGGGAACACTGCGCGTTAAAGGGTTAAATCTTTGGCAAAGCTCGGAAGTAAGATCGCAAGAAGGGTTACCGAAAACACAGAATTTAATCATCTACTTTCCATCCAATAGTAAGAAAGTTATTCTCCCATCGGTTGAGTGAAGTCCTAGGAAACACAGCGGGTTGGGGGTGGAGGAAGAAATTCCAGGAAAAGGAAAAATAATCGACTTTTAGTCCACGTAAAAGGGAAAATTAGATGCCTCAGGGTATGAGCACACTCTGTATCTACTAACTTCGCTAGATAAGGCTTTGGAGAGGTATGAGGCAGAAACGTCAGAATTGCTGTTGCATTTGAATCTGCCACTCCAAAAAAATTTGATTTACGGAAGCAAAAGTGATTTAAAAAAAAAAAAAAATCAGTAAGAATGTATAACACCCCATTTCGCCGATTTTCGGGGACTATTTTGGGTTTATTATGGTGGTTAAGATTATAAGGAACTCCATTAAAATTTATTTTTTATTAGCATTGAATTTAAATAAATATATATACAGTTGCCGTGGCGTATACAGAATTCCTTCAAAGGGGTAAGGGATTATAGACATGTGTTAAAATGCGTAATACTTAAGCAAAAAATTCAAAATGTATGGACATTTTGTCAAAAAAGTTTTGACAAGGGAGGGGTTTGAACCCCCCCCCCCCGTTTGAAAACGCAGCTGCACAGGTGTCCCAGAAAGGTGGTAACGCGCTTTAATTCTGTAATAGAGATAAGTGAGGAATGTAAACTGAAAAAATGTTCAAAATAAGGTAGTAAAAAGACAAAATTCCAGCTGTTCATCATAAAATGTTTCCTGTCAGAATCTGTATATGAATTTGAATGTAAGCGTTTATTGCTAGAAGGCAAAAAAATCATTTTCTTTCGTAATTTCACTACGACCGCTGAAGCGATCATCCGAAGTCATTTTTTTCTCTTCTAGAGCCATTGAAAAGTGATTTAAGTCAGCATATATTTATCTTCACACCTCTGATATTTTTTAGGATATAGTTCTCGAATTTTCTGCAATCGGCTCACTAGTGTATGGAAAAACTAAAATCTACTTTTCTAAATGGGAATTATTTTGTACGGGGATCGTATGCAAATTTAAAATGCATAACTTTTTAAATATTAACAAGAGGAACTTTTTCTTAACCTAGTCTATTTTCCTACCTTATTTTGAACATTATATCAATTTGCATTCCTCACTTATCTCTAATAGATACAGATTTAAAGCACATTACCACCTTTTTGGGACATTCTGTTTATGAAAAGTTGTTCACCCCTACTCTAAGTAAAAAGAATTTGTTCACCCCCTTCAGAAAATCTAACAATAAAAATGAATTTTTTGTGGGGTTATTTTTGGGGGGGGTGAGGGGGTGGGTAAACCGCATGGCACTTGATCGATTTGGTTAATTGGCACTGTGTTGGCACAAATTTATAACTTTCTCACAAACAACAGACAAAAGCATCGTGATGCAATGTGTTAGATGTAAATTCATTGAACAATAATCGCGGAAAGAAGAAGACATAAATATATTTTACCGTATTAGCCCTAATATAAAACTATTCCGAAATTTTTCATAAAAAAATTCTATATTTAAACCTCGAATTTGAGTCGAGTCAGGTTTATAACGGAAAATGATCAGTCAAAAAACATTGCGTTGTATTCGGGCTAATACAGTATATTAAACTTTTTGACGGAAAAAAAAAGAACGATATGAATGCCTTTACATTGAACTTTTTAAAAATGCAAATATAAAAAATAAAACGTCTAAAAAGCAATAGACATTGAATAGATTGAAGCAAATTTTTTTAGAGAGAAATAAATTAACACCAATTGAACTAAAGGTTGAGATTAAGAAAATTTCAAAAACAGTAAACCTTACTCTTTCATTAGTAAAGTACAGCCGCTGATCGTGGCAGTCTTTGAGAAAAACGCAGTTATATTTAAGACATAAAT
The DNA here is from genome assembly GCA_038373885.1 of Cheiracanthium punctorium. Classification (NCBI taxonomy): domain Eukaryota; kingdom Metazoa; phylum Arthropoda; class Arachnida; order Araneae; family Cheiracanthiidae; genus Cheiracanthium; species Cheiracanthium punctorium. The sequence continues at coordinate 128,248 of JAWZYV010007758.1, forward strand.
CATTTTATGATATTTCTTGTGGTGGACAAATGGTTATACACATACTGACTGACTGATGGAATGTACTTGTAGCAGTGCCCTAGGCGCTAGGACTTTAACTCTGTATATGTTGATATCTTCGTAGCGTATTTTCAATCTTGTCATGAGTCCACTAACTTCTTGACAAGATTGAATATGCCAGATTGCTATCTCTGACGTCAGGTTTCTTTAAGTAGTAAATCCTGACCATGGTTAATAGGTATTTAAATCACTATGTGTAGATTTTCGTAGTATATTTTCAATCTTGAGTCCCCAAACATTTCGGGTTGGGTTAAGTATCAGTCAAGTACAGTAAGACTGTAGAAAAGTCTTCTTTAATTTCTTTCAAAGTGTTTCAAGTATTTATTGACCATGGATGGCCATTAAAATTTAGAGGATTGGGTTATCAAAGTATGTGCAACTGATGCTGTTAATTGCGGTGCATGGCAGGGTTTGGGGTACGTTAAACCTGCGGGTGTATGTAGTATATCTAAAACACATACGAGCATTTGCGTGAGACTATATACAAATTATGAGCTTTTCACTATCGAGTGCTGCAAAATATCATTCTAAATATGAAATATTGTTCAAACTAACTATTAATATTTTTGCGATACCTGACGAATAGATTTGCTTCTTAGTAACATGGAACAAAAGGTGCAGTAGAGATATGTGTGGTAATTAGTCAATAATGGTGATTATACACTAAAAAACAAACTTAATTTCTATTAACTAAATTATTACCTGATCTTTAACGTTCAAATTAGAATCTCCAATAAACCTCTTATACTACACAGAGTGCCCCAAAAAGGTGGTAACACAATTTAATTCTTTATCTAATAGAGATAAGTGGGCAATGCATATTAAAGAAAATGTTCAAAACAAAGTTCGGAAAAAAATAAGTTAAAAATACATAGCTTAGTAAATTTTGAAATTTACACTTTTTAAATTTGTATAAGACCGCCATACAAAAAAATATTCCCACTTAGTAAAATATGCTGCGTGCATCAATGAGGTGATGTACAGAATTTCAGAATTATATCCTAAAAAAATGTTACAGACATGAAGATAATTTTATATGCTGACTTAAACCACTTTTCAATGGCTCTCAGAGGGAAAAAAACTGGTCGTATGGTCGCGTTTCAGGGATGATACAAAAATTACGAAAAAAAGTTTTTTTTTTACATTTTAGAAATAAACATTTAAATTCAAATTTATGCATATCCCCTGACCATCTTTGTTTAAAGATATCTCTGAGCCGTTCCATGATGAAAAGCTGAAATTTATAAACCCACCTCATCAGTGTATAGGACAGATTATACTAATCTATTTTTATGTGGTTTGTGTATAAATTTAAAAAGTGTTGTAACTTCTTGAAAATTACTGAGTGGAATTTCTTCTTAAAGTAGTCTTTTTTTCAACTTTATTTCTTCAATTTACATTGTCCACTTATTTCTAATAAATAAATAATTAAGGCGTGTTATCATCTTTTGGGGGGATAATCTGTCTTCCTTAACCTTGGAAATGCCAATTTAGTACAGTAAGTTCTAATTCAATATATATTCTAGTGCAGTGTAAACAAAACGCTCTTACATTCGCCCTTAACACTAACTCCTAAATTAGTGCTCTGTTTATCATGTAGTCCGATCGGTTTCAAAGTTGAATACATAGGAACTAAAATTAAGATAAGGACATGACCAAAATTGGCTTCGAGATCGCCTACTACGGAAGTGACGCTACTACACACGATACAGAATTATGAATTAACTATTGCACAAATACGGTTGCCAGATGTGGCGATCATACAATTATTTAGAACTCATGATGATTGTGTGTGGGACAAATTTGCTTTTTATTTATAAAATTACTACTACTGCTACAACTTTCAATTATAATTATCATAGATTTTTTTCACAATGAAAAAAAAAATCTATGCAGCTCGTGAAAATAGTACGCAATGTAATAAAAAATGTATATGTAAAGGAGCGTACGTATATAACTGTTCTCAAACTTACTTAGTAGTAGTTTAAAAAAATGATTGATATTCATCCCAACCATGCAGTGGCGTAGTTACGGGGGGGGGAGAGTATTGGGGAGATATGACCCCCCCCTTGAGGAATTTGTTTGTCATACAAAATGTATTCTCTTCACATACACACCCAACATATATATACTTATATAAGAGTTGCAGTAGTCGTAACCCCCCCCCCCCCTTCCATAAAAAATTCTCGCTACGCCACAGCAACCACGCAATACATTATTTCGCTTTCTAGTAAACAAAATATAAGCTTGTCTTCTAGATTTAAATCACAAACCCAAATAACCCAGTAATTTTTCTCATGATAAAAATTAAGCGTCTTTTATGTCTACCTAGTCTAATAAGAAGAGAAATTTTTTTGTGTTTCGATTGTTGAAATCAGATACAAATCGGATTTCCATGAAAAATTCACGAAAAAGATAGCATGTAACGAAAAGCTAAGACGATAGTGGATGTAGTACTGTATTGTCTTGTTACAATACTTCCTCAACTATGTTAAGACAACAAATTAGTTTTGATGATCGATCGGAGAAAACAAAGTTTTCTAGTATATTCAAAGATAAAAGTAAAGTAGTTTCGATATTTTTCTGGTTAGAACAAAAGTAATATAGAACACAGTTCAAAACAGAAAATGATAAATAAGAAATTTATTTTAATATAAATTAATAGGACCTTTTCATGAAAAAATGCTCTATTGCTTAAGTTTTTCTTTTTTTCCCCATGTTGTCTCTTTATCGACGTCATAAATTTTCTCCAAACTATATTTATGTTAAACAATAATAACAGGGCTCTTAGAAGGTTTTACAATTTACACAGTATCGTTAAGTTATAGTCTGTGAATGCGAAACCTTGTAAATTTACGGATTTTCTATTCATGTAATATAATATAAGGTGACCAAACGTCTCCAATCCTTGGAGATAGTCTTCACTATCAAGACTTCTTTTCCAGTTTGCCACCAAAATATAAAACAGCAGTTAAAAATAGAATTTTAATTATAATTATTTCTCTTTATAAAATTTTAATTATAATTATCTCATTTTTCTTTCATTTTATTACATTAATCATGATTTAGTTGCATAATAGAAGTTTATTGGAGACGGAAATTGAATTCATGAAATATTCTAATTTTGTTTCAGAATTAGGGACACCGTAATCAGGGATCTATGCAGAGGAAATCTGTACCTATTTTACGGCCCCTGCACAACATTAAAATTGATTAAAACGGAACAGAATCGCAATCGAATAAAACGATCCCTTCAGAAAAATGCAATCGATTAAAACAACCCTACATTGGTATTTTACCGTATACAATGATATCTCACTTATACGGGTTTTAAGGGACCGATTTAACACTAGAAAGACGGAGGGGCCTGTGAGGCCCCTCGCGTTCTTTATTGTTCAGTAATTCCAATAATAACTAACTGAACATAGTGCAACTTTCTGACTTTTCATAATTTGATCCTATTTCATTATTCATTTTGTTATTTATCTGTTAGCCTCACAGAAGTGTAAATATTGAAGCTTCTACCTAGAACAGTGGTTCCCAACCGGGGGGTCGCGACCCCCACGTGGGTCGCCATGTCTTTTTTCGGGGGTCGCCGCAGACCGCTTTTGTAGGAAATTAATAGTAAACTATTTTCACGTTTCTTTGCCATGAGACACCATTTCTCCCTTTTGCTTTGGAAAGAAAAAATCCTTATTCTCGTCAGGACTTTTGTATCAAAGCTACAAAAACTGACGTCGGTGAATCTAGGAGTGTTAACTAAAGCTTGAGAACCCATGCATTAAGACAGAAGAATCAGAAATAGGAATTGCAATTAATTTAAAGGGGGTAATTAGTAGCCACCTTGAAGCCCTTCAATTTGAATCGTGCGAAATCCATTTCACACATCTTTAGATGTCACTTATCCTTCTGATGAAGTGCAGGATGAATTTTTGAATTTGCGAAATGACTCCTCCGCAAGTGATTTATACCAAGAAAAACCGTTAACACAATTTTGGTGTGCTGTGCGTTGCTCATATCCGATAATTTTTCGTGTCAAATGTTAACGCCATTTGCATCCACACTTATCTGCGTGAAGTTGGATTTTCAACTCTTTTGCAGAAGACAAAAGCCAGTAAAAATTTCGATGTCTAAGATGACATGCGGTTGACTTTGACCAATATTCAGCCAAGAATAGCCAAACTTGTCAGTCAAATTGAGCCTCAATCATCCTATTAAAAATCAGTACGTACTAAAAGATGTCAATTTTAAATCTCAAGATGTATTTTTTCATTATTAATTTTTTTTTATTGGTCAAACATGGCAGGTGGGGGGGGGGGGGTCGCGAAAGTTTTGAAAAATCTAAAAGGGGTCGCGATTGAAAAAAGGTTGGGAACCACTGACCTAGAATGACGGCAGGGGCCAGAGTGGCCCCTGGGGTATTTTACAATGATACGAGAAATTCCTCTTTTCACGTTATCTCTGCCACATGGCAAATGGTATTCAGTGAGTCCATTTTGAACTAGATATTTTCTTTTGTATAGGATAAAAATTCACCCCCTCCTCCCACTGCTGATTGTGGTGAGAGCCGGACACGTGAACAAAAGCGATTGCTCTCCCAGAGAGAAATATATGTTCCTTTTGTCGTGTACAGATAACGCAGTGATACTCATATTTAGGTTTTATTTAGTTTCCATGAAAAATGCGCCGAGCACGTGGACTTAGGGCCCGATTCAAACGAAACGCGATCGGTCGTCTCCAAAACGATCGTTTTCTCTCTGGAAGTTCGATCGCTTTTACAAGCAATCTCAAAAGTGTATTCAAAGTGAAACAAAATAGGCGATCGAACTTACAGGTTTGCTAGATCGAAACTTTATCGCCATAGAGTGAAAACGCAACTTCCGGTGACGTAGAAAGTCGCTGTTAACCAATAAAAAAATCGCATCTTTCTCTGGAAAAAAACTTTTAACTTAATGGCGACGACTAACTGTTTATTTATTTATGTTTGAGCTGCAACGGACAACAGGCTGTGTCTTAATTTTTTTCCCCAACAGTATTGTAGGTTAATGTTTTAAAATTTTAACTGGTTTAGGTTAATATTTTTTGTATGTTTATAATCGTGGAAATACATTTTTAATTTATGAAGATTTTTTTTAGAAAATTATTAATAATAGTATTGTTCGTCATAATTATCATGTCGAATTGTTCGAATTATCGAATAATAACTGTTCTCTAGTTTGCCTACTACATTTTATTTTTCTGTAGCAGAGAAGCTCTTTATAATTATAATGGAGGGGTAGAATTACTATATATTTTATGTTCTGATATATAATAAACAATCAAAGACATCCTTAATATAGTGGTATGAATAGTTGTATTTGTTTAGGAGGGTTGCTAGGATGCTTATTTTAGCGAGAAATTATTCATGTATTTTTTCGCGCTGTTTCAAACATCAAATTTAACGAGCAATAAACGATTTAAAATAAGGACTATAGATGGCGCCTGCATCGTAGTGTCTGCTAGAGTGGAACTCGAAGGCCGACAGAAAATAAACCCTACAGAAATTCTGTTCTGCGAGAAAATTCAGCTTTCGGCAGACCTAAATCTTTTGCAGAATTCCCTGTCTGATAATTCCTACGGATTGCTTCGTAATTTTAAATAACGAGTCTTCGTTGTTGTTGTAAACTTCTTATCAACCATCCGCCGATCAATCCGCCATGTTCTCGAAAACGATCGCTTTTGAAAAAGCGATAGCAAAACACCGATCGCAGTGTCACGTGATCCAAAAGCGATAGACAGGTTTCTCTTGAATAGGAAACATAGGGATCAGTCGAAAATTTCCGCGATCGCAACGGAAAACGATAGAACTCTGTTTCGTTTGAATGGGGCCCTTACTCAGGAAGAAATTTTAAAAGAATTACGATTAGATGAAATTGATTCTGGTGATAGTGGAATTAGTGATTTAGACGAAGACGAAGAATATTCTCCCACAAAAAGCAACAATTCTGATGATGAATCTGAATGTGCTTCTGAGGATGACGGTGAATGCCATGAAACTAACATCTCGGAAAAAGAATGTTCAGCAACAAACCCCCAAGAGTATCTTGTTATAAACCAGGATTAGATCTCACTGTAGATGAACAACTTCTTCCATCAAAGGCTAGATGTCCTTTCACTCAATGAACATGTTGTTATGAAGTTGGCTCAACCTTACTTGGGAAAAAGAAGAAATATAACTATCGACTAGGGGCGTAGCCAGAAATTTTTCATGGGGGGGTTACGACTACTACAACTCATATATATGTATACGTGGGTGTGACAATGTAGTGAAGAATATACATTTTGTATGGCAAAAAATTCCTCATGGGGGTTTATGACCCCCCTAACCCCCCCCCCCTTGGCTACGCCTCTGCTATCGACAGTTATTTTACTACTGCAAAATTATGGGAAAAATTGAAGTCGCAGTCAACCAGCCTAGTTGGAACTCTCAGAAGAGATCGCAAAGAGGTGCCACCATCAGGAAAACTGGGAAAAAAAATCTTTATTCCACTATTATATACAGGGGAGTTAACGATATAACATTAACTGTTTATCAAGGGAAAGTAATAAAAATGTTTTGCTGCTAAGTTTTCTCTATAAAAACGTTATAATCGACGACAGTGAGAAGAAAAAGCCAGAAACTGTTACATATTAGTATAATCAAACGAAGTACGGTGTAGACATAGTTGATCTAATGACTTTATAGCACCAAATCCGGGACACGTCGTTGACCTATGCATGTGTTCTTTAATGTTTTGGATATATCTGCTATAAATGCGTGGATTTTATATAAAGAGGTTACCGGGAAGAAAAAACTTAGTCGCAGAGATTTTATCAAACAGTTATGTGAAGCACTCCGTGGTCACTACGTGTCATCGAGAAATACAACTAATGGAAGGAAACCGAGTGAGCAATGTATACGCAGAGAAGGCAAAACTCAAAAAAGAGAGTCAAATGTAGGATAAAAATATCTTGCAAAGGTAACCATACATGGAAAACATGTCCGGATTGCAAAAATCCAGTTTGTGGCAAATGTGCTTCGAGAGAAGTGTGGTGCATCAATTGTTACGAAAACTGTACAAAGTGAAATAAATCAAGTTAGTGTATGAATTTTCAGTTTCATGAATTAAACTAGCGTATTTTTCATTTCATTTTATTATTATCTGTAATTATTATTTTCTAGAGTGGGGAAACTTAATTTTATCAACAATGAGCATATAAATATGATTGAAAAAGTACTTATTATATTCTGCTTTTGCAGATTTTTATTATGCGTATTTTTACTATCCGTATAAATTAAAATTCTCTGTAATTTTGATGATTAGTTTTCTATTACATTCTAATAATTTAATTTTATCCATATTTATAGATTTTTAATATAAATAACTGGTCTACACTCAAAAATCTAGAAGGGGCCAGACTGGCCCCTCCCGGCTTTTTAGGTATACTGCAATTGTCAGTCTTCCTAGTGTTAAAATCGCGGATAACCGAGAGCCGCGTGGAACTGAAAGGGTCTTATTTCTCAACTCTCCATCTAAATTATGAGAGACAAAATATTTGAAAAAAATATATTAAATTTTAATATACTTAAGTATATAATTTAGTTCAACTTCTGATTCAAAAATTCAATGAACGTATAATTTCATTGTAGACAGGAGAAAATTTAATTGTACTAATATTCATTTATTAAAATGTCACCAAAACTGCAGTTTATTTCTGCTTAGGCAGCGTTCGTAATACAATCTCTTCTAACTCATTAAAATATGTTGTATTTGAAGTCAAGTCATAATTTTACAGATAGCGTCTCAATTTTTCGGGGGCTCCTAAAGCAGTAGAATAAGATGGGACACAAAGAACAGTTACATCATTATTATCTTATTTATCATCATATTCACCCGTAACTCTTTTTGCAAAAATATAATATCAAGTAAACTTAGACATTGAAACTTTTTTTGATTAGTTTACTTGATATTATATTTTTATCAGCATTCCCAGCATTTGCGTTTTTCAAACACCGTGTTTTCAAGGACGACGGAAAAAAATACTTCTGTGTGTCAGGATCTGTGAATTGCACTGTTTATTTTCGTGCATAACTGAAAGAGACAATTCAAAGTGGCGCTTATAAGTGAGAGACCTACATCATTATTTTACTATTTCTCGTGACGGGACCTTCAAAAATTCACATATAGAAAAGAGACGCGTATAACTGAGAGGCGTATAAGTGAGAGGTCACTGTATTTTAATTTGTTTTGTAAACTATTTGGAGAAAAAAGTGACTTTAACAAAAATTGGTATGAAAATTCACAAAAATAGATATTGAAATTCACACACAAAAAAATACAATATACCGTGTTTTCACAAAAATAGCACCATGGAACTCTGAAGGAGGGAGGACTGGGACATGTACCATCGGTACTTTACTATTCAGTAGTATGTTTCAATGAAATAACAGCCAAAGATTATCAGTCAATCAAAACATGCCTTTATTTTTCGTTTCATTTATTCATTCATATATTTCCGTACTATTGGCGTATCTTTGCAACAATGGAAAAAAAAAAACAGTTTAATCGGTTGCTAAGCAGAAGTGTGTAAGCAAACATCAGGTGCACAACACAACATTGTTTTCGCCGCCCCCCCTCCTCCCACCCTACCATCGAAATTCGAGGATTTATCTTAAAAAACTGGTAATAATTCAAAATTGGAATTACGTGTTTAGTCATCCCAATGATCACACCTATTCTTCTTCACTTTGATTCGAGCCTTACCTCGCACACAAACCCTGCCTCTTGGAAAACCTTCTCAAATTCTATGCGGGCCTTCGAATAGAAAACCATTGTTCTTGAAGCGTTGAAACCACTCACGGCACGTTTTTTTTACACAAACAGTGGTCTCACAATAAGTATTTCAGAGCACACTGAAGCAGAAAATTTAAAATTCGCTCAAATGGCGAGAACTTTTGCTCGTAAACTGACATTTTCAATCGAGATTAGCTGCATGTTGCAGGCATAAATCGACTCATATTTTTATGGGGATATGTTCACAAATGTTATTGCATGACATCTGTGATCTATTTATTTCGGAATCTGCAAAAGCAAAGCAGTTGCCCTAATATGATCGCGATGGGAAATGTTTAAAAATCGATGTTTAATGGCATACCCCCCCTCCAAAAAAAAAAAAAAAAAACGTCAATTGAACGAACTCCTTTCATGCAGGCCGCTTTGTGCACATGGCTAAATGGCACGAAAAATATAAATAAATAAAATCCTCACATCTCAACTTCTTATATCATTCAACTTTGTAAGCGTTTCTCGCCCCTCTTTTTACTCCGAATTATTCTAAACCCAAAACCGTATTAAACGATAACGATTTTTCAAAAAAAGAAATATGAATTTCTCAAAGAAAACACTTTCTGAAGAGTCGTAACAACTTTAAGTATTTCAATAGCTCCCAACCACCTGAGACGAAAAAAAAAAAAAAAGAAATCCAGAAGAAGGAATATATTTCTTTCCAAAAATAAAAAACTTTCTTCTTAGGACGACGATATTTTTTCTCTCCGCTGACATTTGAAATAGTTTCGGACTGCAATTTTTATTTTTCAATTTGTTTGAATTACTTTTTCAAACTTTTAAATTATTGATTACGTCATACCATTCAAGGTCGGGGAGCTCTAAAAGGGATTTTCGTGAGCTTATTGAAGGCGGATTGAAATGAAAGTTTAGTATCTTGCTTTTGAATTCAGTTCAAATAAACAAAAAAACTCTTTCTAGAAGTGGCTATAAAATTCACGCGTCTCCGAAGTTTGGTAAAAATTGTAAAATCATGACGAAATGTTTTTTACAAAAATGGTTAGCGATCACTTTAATATATGAATATCGTAAATTATAGTTTTTACATGTTTTTTAGATAGAATATTCAAGTTTAGACAGTGTATGATTAAGAAACTTAATACACAGGGATTCTTTTTTTAAACTTATATTACTTTTCTGACCACCTTAATAGCATATAAAGTCACATTAACGTCTCTGTGATGTCTACAATTGTCAAATAAGACTCAGTTATCTTGTGACCATGCGAAATCAACTAAAAGTCAGACTATTACTTGTTTTTGACTATTTGCTTGACTTCAGTCGCCGTCCCTGATTGTCTGTATTTGCTTGGTCAGCAGAAAAAGTTACCACTCTACAACCGATAACTTACATTATGACTTCCAGGCGACATCATGTTGTCACACTGCCCCTTAAGAGCATCTTACCGTCAAGGTGATGACAGAGTAACGTCAAGATGCTATTAGAACACTAGGGTCTTTTCAAAAAGCCTATGCTACAGAATGGAAATCTTCGCAGCTCCCTACTCGTAATCTTAATCAATTAAACCAAGAACTTAGTTTTTACCATGCATGCTTAAGTAATAGTACATAATGGAAGTTTCGTGTGGTACAAAGGTTCTACACATCTTCAGATGCAAAAAATTCCAACTCCCACGCAGACAGAGTTAGAAGTAAACGAGGCAGGAAGAAAAAATAGTTTCCATTTAAAAGAAGGAAACAGTAACATAGCTAAAGACTATAAAACTCGAGGTGTAAGGGAGAAATCAGGAAAAAAGAGGATTTTAAGCAAAAAAATAAAAATAAAAATAACAAATAAGTAAAATAAGCAAATAAATAAATAAAATAAAATAATTGAATTGAAACTAACTTTAAAACAGTAAGAGAACAACAAAAGAACAATGTCAAACAAAACTATTCTTTTACAGTAAACACAAATATATATACAAATAAATGAGAAAAAAGACTATTACCAGTTTTAAGTGTTGTTTTTCAAGATGTTCGTAATAAAGTTTGATGTTTAAATCTGAGCTTTATGATCTCCATTTATGGGACAAAACGTACCTTTGCTTATATTGAAAGTTCTAATTTTCACAGGATAAGAAATTCCGAGCTTTTTTTGTTAGGTCTACCCTTTTTCCTTACATATGGCCGATACTTTCTCTTGTACATTCCAATAGCAGCATTTCTAATTTCCTTTTCTTTTTGTTAATTTTATTGATCCTTTAATCAATTTTACCTTTGAAGAGAATTGCAATTATTCTTTATCTCTTCTTGATGTCTTTGTTTCTAAAAGTTTTAGCAGTTTCTCTACGGTCTGTTATCCGTAAACCTTTTTCTATGTCTTCCTCATGCTCTGAACCTGCTTATTCTCTCTCTTACCAATAAAAGCATTCTGCTTTTTACATTTATGTGCTCCGTTCGACAAAAATTTGCTCTGACACATCTTTTCTTAATAACTAGATTAGCTACCATAAAGCCTTAGCTGCCTCTCTTGATTGCAACCACTATATTGTTGATAAGACTCTAAACTTCAAGAGTACACATCTTTTATTCCATTAATTGTACAGACATTCATTTTCTCCTTTATGCTGTCCAATTTTTAAACATCTAAAACGTTTCCATTTCAAAGTTTGTCCTATCAAAGTTCAAATCTATTAGTAAAATCAAGTTCTCTTTTTGTAAGGGTTCCTGATGTATTCCTTCTATTCTTACTTTACTGGTGTGCAAAACGTAAGCAACAATGTACATTTTAATCAGATAGCCATGAAATTGCAGAAAAGGTCTTCTTGCTCTCAGTACAATGAACACATAATTCAGTAGAATGGTCATGCATATGCAAATGTCAGAAAGAAAACGTCTTAGGTGACGTGGGCGTACGCAAAACGCGTGCGGTAGGCGCGCGCAACTCAAGACTACAATAACAGAAAGGATGGAGACAGAGTTAAAGAATTCGCTCCAAGTGCGAGTTCATTCATGAAATATGGGTAGAAAAAATCCCCTGGACGACTTAAGCGGAAGAAGGATCAGAAAGCTGGAGGAGGGGCGTAGTGAGACCAGTGTAGCTGAAGAGTTTGGAATCATCAAAAGTGTCGTTTCGTACGCTTGGAAAGTCTATCAAACAATAGGTACAGCAGATAAAAAGGTTGGTGGTGGTTGCCTGACGAAAACAAGTGCAGTGGATGACCGATATATCGTCCTAAAGCAAAAAAAGCCCGTAACTAGTCAGCAAGTGTCATTGATCAACAACTGTGTACAGCAACGGGCGACAAATGGCACGGTTTACTGGGTCCGGACGCCTTCACAAAGGTGGCTTATTCGCACGTTATCCTGAACGAAGTAGGCCATCGGCGTCACCTTTTAGAGTGGTGCAAGAAGCACAAAAACTGGACATCTCATCAATGGAGTCTTGTCCTCTTTACGAATGAGTGCCACAACCGATTCTCAACACCAGTTCATATGGAGAGAGGTCGGGACACGGTTTCATCCCAGTAATATGACGGAAAGAGACCGTTACTTTGGTCCTGGAGTTCTCGTCTGGTGAGGTATCATGCTGAACGGGCGAACTGAGCTCTACGTTTTCCACGATGATTCTGTAACCGGAGATTGCTATTGCCAGGAGGTAATCCTTCCCCAAGTGCGTCTGTTCCGAGGTGCCATTAGAGCAGACTTCGTTTTCATGGATGAGAATTCCCATACACACAGGATTCCTGCTGTTCGTGTTCAGGAGCTACTAGAAATTTAAGATATCACTCGAATGGATTGGCCAGCTTACCCCCCTGATATAAATCCCATAGAACATGTGTGGGATGCTTTGGGGAGGTGCCTTGCGGCACTATTACATCCTCCAGGAACACCCAACAACTGAAACAGGTTCTGATTGAGCAATGGGCACTCTTACCGCAAGAACTGTTGAACAATCTGGTGCTGGGTATGGAGACACGGTACGAAGCCACCATTGTAGTAAGGGGAGGGCATATCCCATAGGAACATCTGATTGTTGTTCTTCCTCTTGAACAGATAATAATGTGTAACGATACTATGAGCACAATAAGCAATTTTTTGATTCCAAACTGTATGCATTGTATTCATTTTTGGGGGCAACTATATGCTTTCGTCATCGTTTAAATCGTTCATTCGTCATCGTTCATCGTTTAAATCGTCATCGTTCTGTCTCTTTTCTGAAATTCCAGTCTCTACGATGATTTCTCGTGGTGTTATGGCAAAAGCACACCTGTTGCTTAGGTTTTACACACCAGTGCACACTCCTTTTCAATGTGATTTGGGCTAGATTGATCGCATGAAAAGTGCTCTTAGATTTATGTTCAAAAAGCATGATATTGTTACAAATTTTCGGGGCAACCCGCAGCTCTGGGGCTTAAAATAGTTAAAAATTCGTATTCTACTTTTCAAATAGATAAATTTTGCTTTTTGTTGCATCAAAATCGGCCAATTAGAACCGGAGATACGGAGGTTTTGTTTTCCCATATGTTTTTCTATGGGGCTTCTAGAAATCTCGAGAAATATTAGTCCTAGGGCTTCTATCTCTTCACATTTGGGGACTTATTTTTGGCGCCAAATTTGGCGATATTTCGCCTAAAGTCGCCAAGCTTGGCGACTTTTTGGTCATTTGGCGCGATTTTCCCAATGGGGCCTGGAAGTTGTTTTTCCTGGATTAAAAACGCATAATAACCTAACATTTCTCTTCTATGACGTAATCAGAAGTCCCGCTTTATCTGGAATCTTCGAGTAATATACTTTTCTAGAAACTGCTCGCAGCTTCTGCCTACTCTATAAATTCCACCAGCGCGCTGCCCCGACAGTTCAGTGCGAGTTGAACGCTCAATGTGTGAAGAGCTGTCAGTGAGAGTACGCTTGCTTTGTGAATGGATAGTGCTATAGAAGCCGTGTTTTAGCTTGCTTTACGAAGCTGTTTTCAAAGTGCGGTGTGTAAATTCTTCATTGCTGTGTCTTAAGGGATTGTGTACGATATCTCTTGACTATTTTCACTGAATTTTTGCCTGTGAAAGTGACTTATTTTGTGTGAGAAATACAGCATTTGTGAGAGCTTCTGATCTAAGAGAACTGTTAAAAGCACATTACTGTTTAATTGTGCTTGTGAATTTTGTACAGCTGATTGTTCCACGAAGTTCTAGAAGCAATAAAGTTATATTCCATCCAGACCATTGTACTTTTTACCAGCACGTTCTACACCAACTGGACTTTAGAACGACGAACCACGGAAACAAGAAGAGTAGTTCCGCAACAATATTTTCCTCAGGTCAGGCACTCGCCGTATGGTGATTCCTCACTTTAAAGGCAAGAAGCATATGAATGGACGGAATAATTAAGAAACATTCCCAAGTCAGGAGTTGAACTCGATTCTATAATCGTAGATAGTGGTTCGCTAACGATCATAACACCTAAGCAGCGCTCAAAGAAAACGAGAGATATGTTACTGTAAGCAGGAATTTTCCAAATCTTCTACTGGCTTTCATTGTTGGAATTCTAGTCGTTTTCTTTTTCTAAAGTTAAGATCTTAAGAGCTCCACAATTTTCGTTCGATCTTGATTTCTTGGTAAATTTTAACCCTTTGAGGTGCAACCCTTTCCCACTGAAAAGAGGGCAGCCGTTGCCATCGCTCGACTTAACTACCAGCAAGATGGTGGACAATCGAAACGTTCATCGCGTGTCGCAGATCTAGAGATCCTTTTTTAGACGCAGCTGGCTATGCGCGCACAGCCTGCTGCTGCTAGACTCTATGTTGAAAAATAATCTGTTCCAAATGTCTTGCTATGCATGTGCATCCCTTGGATTTCGGGAATAAACGTTTTGGCTAAAAAACATGTTATCTTAATTTTTTAAAACACCCTCGTACATTATCTTATTCAGGCTGTTTTAAAATAATTTGAAATTTGATAAAATGACCCCAGTTAGGTAGCATAACTTCTAAATGTTATTTGCAGTTTTTAAATTGAAAACAAATGGGAAATTTTTAATTTACAAAAAATGCTGGTGCATTGCATTTAAATGCGGGAAATCTCATTGAATGAGATTTCACCTCTCAACTGCTCAGATATTTTATTTACCAGAATATTTCCCTCATTGCTCCTTTGTTGTTGTTATTCTTGCAGTTTTACTTTCCAGTCTAATGGAAATAAACGTTGGCGTTAATCAGTTGTTAATTAAATTTGACATTTCTTTGGGGGACTCGCATACAGAGAAGAATGCTAAATATTATTGAAATTTCCGCCACCGATAATGCATTACGATGAAGAAAAGAAGGTTTTGGAGGTTTTTCCTGATTTATCTGAAGGACTGTGCGTTCATACGCATTGTTTTTCTTTTTCGTTTCTATGACTACCTGCTAAAGCTCCCGGAAGAAAGTCACGTGACGCGCTTCTCTCGAAGCGTCGAGATTCATTCTGTGTGTTGTGTTTGCTCTGTAAGCATGACATTGTAGATGTGATGTGTTTGTTCTAATAAATATATTTGTATTAAACGTGGACTGATTCGTTCTTCGGCGATCCAAACGGACTTCTGACACTTCAAGTGGTAGCAGAACCGTGGTTAGTTTCGGGAAGAAATAAAGTAGCTGAAAATAGCATAAAACGAAACAACCGAAGAATGGATCGGCTTCCATTTCCTGTTCTTACGGGTGTGAATTATCACACATGGGCCATGAAAATAGAAACTATGTTATGCATAAAAGGCTTAAGTGAAGTCATAGATGAAGATGAGCCCAAGGAACCCGAGAAATTAAGTGAATGCAAAAAACGAAACAACGAAGCGGTTGCTTATATCAAACTTTCTTTAGCAGATGAACAAGCACTACAGTACGCTACTGAAAAGAATGCGAAGAATTTGTGGAATAAAATTAAGAATAACTTGACTGGAACGCTCGAAGATCGAAAAATAGACGCCGGTCAAGAATTGAAAAACTTAGAGCTCCATGATAAAGAAAATATAAATGACTACATAGCTCGAGCTCGTGGCTTAGCAACGAAATGTTCTTCTCTTGGACTTGATATATCACCTAGAGAGCTGGTATACTACACCGTCCGAGGATTAAGAGGAAATTTTCCCGTATTAGAGAAGTTCTAAAAACCCAAAGAGACAAAACTATGGACGACATCTTGGAGATTCTGAGAGAGGAAGAACGAGAGCTGTTCCGGAACAAGAATCACACGCAAGTTGACGGAGCCTTCTTAGTGCAAAACCGAGATCGAAAAACTGAAAAGGTATGCTACGTCTGTTCAAAAAGGGGACATTTAGCTAGAAACTGTTTTTTCAGAAAAACGAATAACTTTCAGAACGCTATAGAGAAATCAAAGAACTCAAAACCCAAAACCCCAGAAAGAAAGAATGTGAACTATACTTCCGAAGTAATTAAATCAGATGGCAGTTGTGCTTTTAATGCTACAGATGAAGATGAAACAGGTAAAGATTCTGATATTTGGTTACTTGACAGTGGGGCTTCTTGTCATATGTGTAATAATTTAAAATGGTTTCATAAAATTGATTTTAATTCTAGTAAAATTATGCAAGCAGGTATAAATGATTGTTTAATTAGTGAAGGTACTGGTTTTGTTAAAGCCAAAGCTAATAATTTTTCTGAATGTGTTCCAGTTACCATGTAAAATGTGATGTTTATATCTAAATTAAGATATAATTTGTTGTCTGTAACTACACTAATGGAAAGGGGATATAAACTTATTTCTGATGATGATAGAGTGTTTATCACAAATAGTTCTGGTGAAATATTGTTAACAGCATTTAAAAAAGGTAAACGTCTAGAAATTGTTATGCAACCTGATATAAATTTACATGTATTGCAGGAAATTAATCAAACTGAATGTGAAAAATTGATTCCATCTGTTTTGTGGCATAAGACATTATGTCATATAAATGCTAACTACTTGTCGAAAATGATAAATGAGAACATGACTGAAAATGATGATATGGTTGTTAATTTAAATTCAGAATGTGACGCTTGTAATGTCAGTAAAATTACTCGTAAACCGCATAAAATTATAGATGTGAATCAAAGCAATTCTATTCTTGAATTAGTACATGTGGATTTATGTGGGCCTATACATGTTCCTTCCTTGAATGGATCAAATTATTTTCTTACAATTGTTGATGATTTTTCTGTTATGTATTTTACTTATTTTGTAAAGCATAAAAATGACGTTTTAAGTAAAATCATTAGTTTCAAAGAGAGATTCGAAAATCTTACAAATGCTAAAATTAAACGTATTAGATCAGATAATGGCGGGGAATTTGTAAATGAGGAATTTGATCAATATTTGTCTCAGTCCGGTATAATACACGAGAAAACAGTCCCTTATAATCCTGAGAGTAATGGCAAAGCAGAAAGGGCTAATAGGGTTATTCTAGAACGTGCTAGAACTTTAATTTATGACAGTGGCCTTTCCTTAAATTTTTGGGCGGAAGCAGTTGCTTGCAGTACTCGTGTTACAAATTTGACTTATAGGAAAGGGAAAGGTAAAACACCTTATGAACTTTGGCATGGTGAAAAGCCAAATATAAATTATTTACGAGTTTTTGGTTGCCTTGTTTATTTTCACATTCCCAAACAATCTCGTAGTAGCCAGGAAAGCGTGGTATTATGCTGGGTTACTCAAATGAAAGACGAGCGTATCGAATTTATGATATAGAAAGCAGAAAGGTTCTTGAAGAAAGATCAATTAAATTCATTGAACATGTAATGGGAAGTAAATTTTTAGTAAACAGATCTTATTACTCAAAAGACTCTATTTGGGATATTGAAACACTATTTTTCGACACTAATAGTGAAAAATCTAACAGAAATCCTAACTTAAATTCCATACAGATTAATGTAGATGAGGAAAACAGCCATTTCGATAGCGTTGAATCCCGTGACTGCGAAAGACCATCAGAGGTGCTTGAAAGGGATGAAAACAGTGTAGGAGAGCAAAATAGTAGTTTAAAACAACCACTACGGAGATCAGAAAGACTTAAAGTTAAATACAGTGCTAATTTAGCTTCTGTAGAAACTCCTAAAAGCGTTCAAGAGGCGAGAAAATCAGAGGATTGGGAAAGTTGGGAAAATGCGATGAAGGAGGAACTAAACTCGTTAGGGAAACACAATGTTTTTGATATTGTAGAAAAACCAAAGGGAGAGAAAATTATTAATAGTAAATGGGTTTTTACTGTAAAAGAGAACGATGGTAAAAAACAATTTAAAGCTAGACTTGTTGCAGCTGCATATAATCAGACTAAAAACAAAGACTATTCAGAATCATACTCTCCAGTAGTTAACATAGAATCATGGAGAATGTTAATGGCAATGTCAGCTAAAATGAATTGGGATGTTAGATTTTATGTTGTTAAAACTGCATACTTATACGGACATATCGATGAAACTGTTTTTGTTTCAGTACCCCCTGGATTTGACAATGAGTTTGGTAATAATAAAGTGTGCAAACTCAATAAAAGCATTTACGGATTACCACAATCAGGCCGAAATTGGTACCTTAAATTTAAATCCGAACTGCAAAAAAATTGGTTTTAAAGAGATTGCTTCAGATAATTGTGTTTTTCTATTGAATGATAAAAATAATTTTGTAATTATTTGCGCTTACGTAGATGATTTAGCAATTTTTAGTAATAACGAAAATTTGCGTAAAGAAACAATTCTAAAACTTGAGAAAATATTTGAGCTAAAGGATACTACACAAAATGGTAAATTTCTCGGAATTGAGATACATCACTTAGAGAACGGTATTGGGTTATCTCAGAGAAAATATATTGAATCCCTTTTACAAAAACACGGGATGGAACAATGCAAAAGTGTTAAAATTCCTATATGTAAAGGTGAGGATAAAAATATTGAAACTAATGATGATCTAGTTGATCAAACACAATATAGAGCATTATTAGGTGAACTACTGTACTTATCAAACAGAACAAGACCAGATTTATCATTTGTTATGTGTTATCTTTCTCAATTTAAGGAGCGTCCTGAGAAACGTCCTTTTTTGCTACTAAAACGTGTTCTAAGATATTTACAAGGTTCTAAAAACAAAATGCTAATTTATGACAATGAAATGGGTTATGTGAATGCTAGTGCTGATTCCAGCTGGGGAAATGCAACTGAAGGGAAATCTTTTTCTGGTGGAGTAAGTATGATAGGTTCGTCATTAGTATCTTGGAAATGTAATAAACAAAGATGTGTAGGAACTTCTACCTGTGAAGTGGAGTTGTTTGCTATTTCTGAAACAGCAAAACATGTTCCTTGGACGTTAAATTTATTGAAAGAACTTAATTGTAATAATTTTGTAAATGAACCCGTAGTAATATTTTCTGATAACCAGTCAGCAATTGATTGGTTAAATGGATCTAAACCATCGAACAAAATTAAGACATGTAAACTTAAAATTTTATTTTGTAAGAGACATGATTGAAAACAGTATTATCCAGTTAAAATACATATCTACTGACAAAATGATTGCGGATTTTCTAACGAAATCAGTATCATCTGATAAAATGTTATGGTCTATGGAAAAACATAAATTTAATTTGATTGTATCTTTATATGTGTGTGTTATATAAGTTCTATGTAATATTTTTGATAATTTGTGTCTGAAAGAAAAAGGGAAAAGAAAATGCGTAAATCCGCAGGGGGAGATTGAAGGACTGTGCGTTCATACGCATTGTTTTTCTTTTTCGTTCCTATGACTACCTGCTAAAGCTCCCAGAAGAAAGTCACGTGACGCGCTTCTCTCGAAGCGTCGAGATTCATTCTGTGTGTTGTGTTCGCTCTGTAAGCATGATATTGTAGATGTGATGTGTTTGTTCTAATAAATATCAGGGCCTGATTACCGCACAGGCCAACTAGGCCACGGCCTAGGGCCCCCAAGCTTAAGGGGCCCCAAAATTATTAAAATAGTTTAAGTTCTATTCCTAAAAAATGAGTTATACACTAAATATTTAAGGGTAATAAAAATAGATAAAGCGATCATTTTGACAACACATTTCGCTGAGCAAAGGGTTTGTTTGCACTACGTTCAGGCATAAAAGAAACGTCATTTTAACATCCCAAGAATACCACCTTGGAGAATTCACTGACGTGACGTCATTTGATTCTGAAGCATAACTTCTACATTAAATGCTAAAAATTTGTGAACTTTAAGTTAAAACTTTTTCTACAGGAGAGAGCTTGAAGCTAAAGCCTCCTCCCCCACCCCTTCCCTTATGTGTGAAATTGCGTAGAAATACTGTTATCATTGGTATGACTAACAGGAAATGACCGTACAGGGGCCCCGCAAAAGTGCTAGGCCTAGGGCCTCCGAATGTCTTGGTCGGGCTCTGATAAATATATTTGTATTAAACATGTACTGATTCGTTCTTCGGCGATCTAAACGGACTTCTGACACTTCATTATCCGGCAGTGCATTTGATTAACTGAAAAAACAATTAAGAGAGAAGAAAAGTGAATGATCTCCAGGGAAAGGAATTTTGCACAGTGGGAAATTCAAACTGAGCTCAGTTATGGATTAATTATTGCACGATGCTCGTTTAGAAAAGTCTATAATAATTAATTAGAAGAATATGCAATAACACATTCTAAAAAAATAATGTTATATTCACCTTTAATCATTTCTTTAAAAAAAAAAAAAGGATTTTGCTTATTTTATATTAAAATATACAGGTTAACCCCGAAACATTGACATTGGGTTTTATTCCATGAATACTAATTACAGACACCTAATAAATTACAAAGATACTTCTTAAAAGTTCAAAATTCCATGAAATCGATTACGTATTTTTTTCAGGGGGATTCAATTTGAATAAATGCAAACTTTAATATTTTATACGGCTCCTGTAGAGAAAAGTTCCCAATTACTAAAATGTGCCAGACACATTAATTAGGTTTTGCACAAAATTACGCTCGTTCATCATTGAAACTCTTGGAGATGTGTTTAACCCTTTAACGCGCAGTGTTCCCGCTCTGGGAGCACCCAACTCGGACATTTTGACTGTTGCCAGTCACGAAGAATAGATTGGATTTCTATAAAACATTAAAAACTTGTTAACCTTTTTATATGAGGTGGTTGCACCATGAAAACCCCCCTTATTTCAGCGCTTTCACTGCTTGTAGTAAAAAATCTGATGTGGAAAAAATGACTTCCTTCTACGTCTATTACATCAAAAATATTTCCGGCGCTGTTCATCTAAACTTATTTTGTTTGAAAAAGATAAATTATTCCATTAATTCTAAGGTTTAGCGATTTCTAGCCAAATACTTCGGATCTCGCCAAGCTGGGTTCAATTTGAAAGATTTGTTTTTGACACTTAATTTGGGGATATTTCGCCAAAAGCCGATCAGCTTCAGATAGTTTGCCAGATTTTGAGGATAGCCAAAGTTGTAATTGACCACAGACTTTCAATGAATTCAATGTATCCATACATCTTAATGCATTTAAAGTCATTTGAGTGACCCTGCAAATAAATTACCCAGTCGACTGCAATCAAAAAAGAGATGCATTGATAGATGTTATAATAGTTCTAACTACAAAATTTCAACATTCTACGGTTAAAAGTCTTGCGAAAAGTTCCGAGTTATGCAAAATACGAAATTATTTTTGGCACCAAATTGGCGATATTTCGGCAAAACTCGCCATGGTCGATGACAAACGGCGAGATTTTGGGCATGAACCAAACAATGACTGAAATGGATGAATGTTCCTAAAAATGCCTTCCATCGCAATGTGTTGGAAATCTTTTGAGTGTTCCCGTAGCAGAACTATAAAAATAAAGTCACTTTTTTCGATGGAGCGATTCATTTTGTAACCCTTAACAGCATATATTACTTCTCAGTCGTTTGAAATAGCCTAATACCTCCAAAATACGCTTTAATGAATTTCTGCTCCCAATTGTTTGAGATATGCGAGTTACGTACGTACAATCAGGGGAAAACTGATCAAAATATACTCGCGATCGGTCAAAATGCATTGTTTATGCACTTATATGAACGTGCATGCTAGCGTACGTTGAGATGCATCGTAAAAATTCTTAAAAGTAAATTTAGAGATAGTCAAAAGCGTTTTTTTCATCGAAATCTGGCTCCCGAAATTTTTCGCGATCACCTTACTTCCTTATGCTCTGGAATAAGAAGTAAAAAGATCCAAACACTGAGCGCAGCCAGCTGTGTCAGAAAATTTCTTTATGAGACCAGATCGGCTATTCGATCGACCGCACGTTGTTAGTAGGTAAGTGCATTGATGGCAAAGGCTGCTCTTTTTTAGCGCTGGACAGTCTATCCAGTTGTAGAAATGCTCGCACTTCAAAAGTTTAAAATTTTATTTATTTGAATTTAATTTAGAGAAACACGACATTACTTTCCAGTACACCTAATAATTAAGACCTAAAAATAATTAACAGTTTTTGAACGTGGAAGGTGTACTATTTTTATGCGTAATGAACCTCTTCCCATCATGTAATTTAAAATATGAAAAGTGGGATAAGGGGTTTATGTCCTGGTCTTGCCGTCGTAGACGGCGCCTGAGATGGTGTCCCAATTTTGCCGCGCCACTCCGCATGAAAAAGAACCCCAAAACATCCCGATAAATAATGTTCATCCAAATCCCTTTCAACAGTTCAATCGAGATCGATTTTCAAACAGACAGGCGCCATTTCGGATTCATTTACAGATGTGCGAGTTGCTCACTCACATCCCAACCGAACGCTTGTTTACTGGTTTTTATTTCCGGACACAGAACTCGTTTCAAGATGGCCTACAAAAGAGCCCCTAATGCCATTAACTTAATGTGATTTCAATTGGTTTATTACGATGCACTCCGCATTATTGAAGACGACATTAAAAATTCCGAAATTAATTAGTTTGATAAATTCCTCCCGCTCGTAATTATGTGTGTTGAGGGGGTTTTAATTAAATATTTAAACACCGGTGTATTTAATAATTTTTGGGTATTTCCGATTAATGTTCGGATTGTTTTGATGAAATGAAAGGGAGATTGTTTGCACTCAATGTTTACCTGAACGCATTCTTTAGTAATAAAGGAAAAATATGAAAATATACGGATAATAAATTTAACTTTTTTCCCGTAATTGGATTCGTTTTGCTTTAGTTGAATCGTAAACAATTAAATTTCGCTGAAATGGAAGAATGCTGTACAATTTTTAAAACTGAAATACGCTATAACTATCTTAGACGGTTTCTCACTTAATGTTTATTTAATGGGTTCGTAATTCTTTTTATTCAATAATCACAGCTGTTTAGTGTAACTTCAAACGTATATTTTACTCCTTCAGTGAATCCGATCAGTTTAAGAATTAATGCGATACTTCATAACTTATTTTTAGAAATGAAACATTATTTGTTTATTTACAAAAATTTTCATTAAGCTTCTGTAACTATGCCAATAATCGATTTGTCCTCATTAAATATTAATTCCACTTTTATAACGATATTATTTATTTATTTATTTTTTTAGCGTAGGCGATGATATAGTCAGTGTGAATTAATTTATTCAGGAAAATCGCTTTTGCAACATATTTCCTAGTTTCCTTTTAAATTAAGAAAAATCGATGTTGGTACCATACATTTCATTTTAAATTTTATACCGTAAGATTAATTTTTGATCATGGAAGGTTTGTATTATGTGCATCATTGAAATTGTCTTCCACTGCCGTATTGTGGCGCAGCGTTTGCCCGTCCCGTTTTTGGTAGGATGTAGCAGAACACGTTTATGTAAATAAGACACCTACACTAATCCTTGCCCTTAGAGCCTTATTTATGGGAGTTGTTTTGTTTGATCCTATAAAAGATCCATAAATGTTGCATTCATTGTTTTAGAAGAGGGGGAGGTGGCTTCCTTTTATAAACTTCAGACATCCATACTAATTTTGTTTCACTTGAAATAAATAAGCGTCTTTAAAATACATTTAAAATAATGACAGTTTATGCAGTGAAAAATATAATAACACTTTTATGCGCTGCTGTAAAAAAAAAAAAAAAAAATCTATTTACGCTAAGTACGGCATATGAGTATAATACATATCATTAAAATATACGAATTTCCATATAACTGATACACATTTATGGCAAGTAGAACATGGACAGACAGATGGACAAGTTAAGATATCATAAACGTATTTAAGCTTTGTTGGAATGTGATAAGGAACTGTACTGTTTATATAAATTTTCGACATAGGGATATGGTTGCGCTTCAACGTGTAAACCATTCTGTAAATAGTAGTATAAGAGCAGTTGCCATCATATTGGATCCCGCAATGGCCTAGCCGCTAAGCTCCGTTCCCGTTCTTGTGAGGGTGAACTCCTCTCTCGGCTGGCTGCTGTGGGACCATGTACGCCAATGGAAGATGGTGCACGTAAAGTCTGTTCATAGCTCTAATGTCCTCCAGGTTAAAGCAATATATCTGGGGGTGTCGACTTCAGGTGGTAGGTCTCTCTTCTGGAATTGGTCTTCAATTATAGGACACCACATTCAAGGGGCAACGTTGGTGTACCTAATGGGCACCCCCATTATGAAATGACCAACATCTTGTAGTTAACTCTCCAGTGGGCTGCTGACCCGGCCATTAGGGGAAAAAACGATAATGTCCCTAAATATTTTGAAATAAAGGCGTATATCTTGCTTTTCTTAATACATTATATCGTCGTTGTCAAGCCAATATCTGCAATGTGCAAAAAGTTTATTTATTATTGTCAGTTTTTATTAGCAGTTATTATTTGACAATAATGTGGCTGATTTACATAGCATGGTTTTTTAGCAGTCACAGTTCACCTTATAATGCTTAGAGTCACATAGATGTCTCTTTACACGAAAATTTGGTTTGGTTAGTAAACTAGTCATAATAGTCAAAATGTCGAAATCTCCAAAAAGTGCACATAGCAGATATTCATCTGACAACGACGAAATACCTTTTATCAGTTTTACTACCTTCTACTAATTTACTTGAAATGTTTTACGTTTGCTTTACAAAAAATTGCTTAGTAAACATCTTAACATGTCATTTGGATAGGTTCTACAGCTTTTGCAAATCTTTACACTTGCGCCTGCATCTCTACTGCGTTGATAAACACCGTGTAGCTAATAGGCTAATAGGCAAAGGGCAAATTCGATTTTATATCTTTTTTGTTTCCAATTTTCAAATTGTTCCATTGTTTCAAGAATTAAACAAAAAAAGATTTATTTATACAACTCTCACTCTTCAGAGGAGATTCAATCCAGTGGGTACTTCGAGAATATAAATAAACTTGAAAAAGGAAAAATATCCTTTTAATCATCCTGCATGTATCCTTAAAAGTTGTAAATAATCTTTCGATAATGTTTATCAATGTCTAGTTTTAAAAAAAGTACGTCACATATTCACCGAAGCAACATACAAAAATTCTGTCCCGCAGTGGTCTGTGCACTAAACTCCATTCCCCTAAGAACACGGCAAGTGAAACAGCATCCGTCTTGGCCAGTGTTTGGGAGGGTCAACTCCCTCTCGGCTCGACTGCTCTGGGACCGTGTACGCTAATGGGAGCTGGTGCACGTCGTGGTTCCAATGTCCTCCTGGTTTAACGCTATCTCTGGGAGTGCCGATTTCAGGGGGTAGATCCCTCATCTAGAATTGGTTCAAAATTAGGAGACCCGGGCTAAAGTCGGACTTCCTCCCACTAGCGCCCAGTAAAAAGGGAATGCGCCTCCTCTTCTCAGTGCATCCCAGTCTGGGGGATCTGGCACTGCATGCGGCTGTCAGGGGGCATATACAATAACAACAACAAACGTTCTATTTAGAAAGTAGAAATATTTAAACATGTTCTGTCTATAATTTACATTAAATAAATAAGTCTTCAACTTATTTTACTAGAATTGCATAAATTTTGGCATTGTAAGTAAGAAAGGTATGCACTGACACTTTAACCCTTTGAGGCGCAACCCTTTCCCAATGCTGAAGAAAGATCAGCCGTTGCCATCGCTCGACTTAACTACCGCGCACAGCCAGCTGCGTCAAAAAAGGGTCTCTAGATCTGTGTCACGCGATGAACGTTTCGATTGTCCGCCATCTTGCTGGTAGTGCGCTGGTCTTGCTGGGAACACTGCGCGTTAAAAGGTTAAATAAAAACATTAAATGTTTAATGAAATAATGAGAAAGCTTAATGATATCACATGAAAGGAAAAAAAAATTGTTAACTGAACATGGGCGAAAGACACCAATTTTTGTTTGTATAGTTTTCCAAGTGAACTATGTCAAGCATTTTCCATAAAAATTCCAGTTCACTTTGAGTTTATACAGGAGAGTCATGGTAGAGAAAATGTCGGTTTCCTGGAAACATCTCTGCAGTTCAGCCATATTCATACAATAGCGTAAATGTAGATTATCAGAGGATTAATAATTACCTACCTTTCCAGGGTACTCAACTGGTATTTCATCCAAGTTACGTCATAGCTAGCTAAAAAATTAGAAATTCAACTAACGATATTTCACGCATTAACAGTTATTAACTATTTTCTTTATTCAGAGCTGATAAAGGGTTTATTTCTTTAGTACTAATTTTCCTTTTAACTTATCAAAATCTGTGTCTGTGATAGTCATCTTTAAAAATTAAATTTTGCAAAGTATAATTATGCAATCAAAGAAGTATTCCTATTTTAATTTCTTAATCGTGCATAAATCTTCAGTGGTTATATGATTACCTGATTATATTCTTCATACGTTCCCAAATTTACAGAAAAATTCACTTGTTTTCACTTTGGACAAATCCAATAAAATGTCGGAAATCTACTCATAGCAATTTTGATGAACACAGAGTTTAGGGATTCTTTTATCAAAGCACGTATGTTTGAATGTGCGCGAACTAGTGTTATCTTTTCAAGAACGAGTAAAATTTACTCAACGTGAAAAACATACAAAGTAAAATTGCAATTTGACGCAACAATCACATTGAATCTTTAGATAATCAGTTTATAGCAAATCCCAAAAGATGGAAATTTCGTCGCTAAATGTGTATTATCGCGGGTTTCAGGTTCATTGAAAAGTTTCTATCAGGAACTTCTACAGTCCATATAGAAAATATATCAATAATGTAAAATATATTAATAATGTATAACAAATAAATTAAATGTAATCCTAAATTTATTTCCTATTTAAAGATTTAGACTTTTCACATCAAAATAAAAATAATTAAATGTGAAAAACTGATTTCGTTTTTAACTGAAAAAAGTCAAATTTTTACTAATTTAGAAATGCTTACTTCACTTTAAAAATTATTTTTATAGGCTATAAATAACTATACATTGAACAAATTTGAGTATTTGATCTTGCTTAGAGTTATCATTTCATAAGAAGAAAAAAATAGTATCTTTTTGAAAATTTAAATATTTTTAGAATTAAAAGAAAGCTATTAAGAAACTGTAAATTGTATAAATTTAAGTCTTACACATAATATCGAGTTTATTTTTATTTATTTATTTATTTATTCATTTTTGATGGGAAGAGGAGATAAAATAATATCAAGTCCAAATGACAAAGCTTCAGAATTAAATGGATAAAAAATTTGAAAATTTATAGAGAAAAAAAGGATAAATAAATTTAAAGATTTCAATACACCGAGACGTTATAATTAAATTTACCCTGTTTAGAGGACTTTCTGGTGGATCTATTTCTTTGAAACTTAGTAAATGCGCTACATGGATCATAAGCAAAGAAATATGCAACAAAAAATACTTCAAATTTTAACAGATAGATGGCTCTTTTCACGTTGAAAGGACGTTATGCAAATTTGAAGCATCTTGAAAAGGCCAATTGTCAATGCAATAGAATCATTCTTCACCTTGTCTATAGACAAGAAAAACTATCTTTACTGATGAGAACGTTTTATTAGCTCTGAAGTAATTTATCAACATCACTGAGAGAATATCGAGTGTTTTGTTTTGTGTTATGACAAGCCTACACGAAGGTATATCTCTACAGGTAGGGCAGGGTGTGTGGTGAGAGGGTGCCTTCGACGAGGGACTTTTTAAAGGGTTCTAACGCGTATTAATCAAGCAGTACAGGAAGCAAATTGATGTCAGTTTTTTTTTTTCACACCGCTCATATAAAGACGTTATAATAGGTATGCGACTCTCAAATTTTATCAAGCTGAACTTCAAAGTATGAAGAGGACTTGGTGTAAAAATGCCAAAATCAGTGATTCCGTCCATTTTTAAAATTTCATAGGTGATACAGTAAGTTCCTATAGCAAGAATATAATATAAAGACAACAATCCATCTACGTCATAGACCTATAACTGTTTTGCTGTATTCGTAATTTAAGCGGACATGAAAATTTAAAATTCTATAGGATCAGAAAATGGTACTTAAACATTAAAGCACTGCAAAGTTACATAAAATGCTACTGCATTTAGTGCTCCTCATATATCTTATAAATAAAAATGAAATTCTGTTTGTTTGTTTGTTTGTTTGTTTGTGGATTTGATTCGTATACAAATCCACAAAAATGGAAATATCGGCCTGAAATTTAGCACAGATATGTAAAATAATATAGAGTAAATCGTAGTCCACTTTAAAACTTTGAAAGTCCACCCGTTCCCGGAATTTAAGAGATTTTTTATGCTCTTCACGCAAAAATCTTTCCGTAATTGTAAGCCCTGTAGTGAAAAAAGTGTGAAATAAGGATCATGGTTGCCATGTGTGGCGATTTTGCCAAATAAAATGTCGTTCGTATACAAATCCACAAAAATGGAAATATCGGCCTGAAATTTAGCACAGATATGTAAAATAATATAGAATAAATCGTAGTCCACTTTAAAACTTTGAAAGTCCACCCGTTCCCGGAATTTAAGAGATTTTTTATGCTCTTCACGCAAAAATCTTTCCGTAATTGTAACCCCTGTAGTGAAAAAAGTGTGAAATAAGGATCGTGGTTGCCATGTGTGGCGATTTTGCCGAATAAAATGTTTTAAATTTTCAAAGTAAAAATAAAAGAATAATAATGATTTTTTTTTGTTAGTTTATATTCGTAAGGTTATTTTTTTTTAAATTATAATATCGTGTGCATGGGAAATCAGAGCAGGAATGTAATGCTTTACACGCAAAACAATAAGAATTGAAGATTTCCGAGGCTAATAGGTAAATTATTTTAGTTTGGCGAAAAAATAAAATGGCTCAAATGCCGATTTTGTGAAAGTGAGTTCTAGCGGTTTGCACAGATTTCGGCTTGGCGCAATTTATTGAGAGCTTAAGGAAATAGATTTTTGAAAACAAGTGCAAAGGTTTTATTAGAATACAGCGTTAAATTTTAATGATCCGTGAAGAAATAAAGCAGTTATTAAGGGATTTCAGTTGATCTATCTACAGAATTCTCGCCAAATGAGTACATTGATTTAAGTTGGGGGAATTCCGCCAAATTTCAGAAAATTGAAATCTTCTCATTTAGTACATCGGAGTAATGATGAATAAAACACGTTATAGTTGATAATTTTAAAAAATTCGGCTGTATTAAGCGATTCAACTTTTCAAATAAAGGCTTGCTTTACTTTTTCGCGGTCGAACCATTTCCCATATATTATAGCTGCTAAGTCAATGCTTCGAATGATTTCCTGAAAAAACGCTTGCAAAATGGCGTATGTTGGCACTTTGGCGAGGCTTAGATTTGAAACTGAATTTTATTTGAGACTGGGATATATAATGACACTGGTTATAGATAAAAATGAATGTTGGTATGAGTGTATGAGGTTGAAAAACTCCAACACCGTTGAGCACCGTTGCACCATGAAATTTGGTTCACCTAAGTCTTTTATCATGGAGAAGCTTTTTATGCTATCCGTTTTCCTCTAACTTGCCACCAAGTGGCGCAGCAGAACGTCGAATTCTATTCCGTTTAGCCGTTTGCTATGCGAATATCGTCCAACCGATTTCCATGAAATTTGGTACACGCGAATATTAGAACACGGAGAATATTTTTCACTATCCATTTTGCTGTAACTTGCTGCTAAATGGCGCTGAAAAGCATCAACTTCTATACCGTTCGACCGATCGGCATAAAATTTTTTATACTTACACATTTGAGCACGAAGAATATATTCTAACTGCGTTCCTTTTGATGTTACTCACCACTAGATGTCACTGCAATGCATTATTATTTTAACTCGCCACTAGATGACGCTGCAGCAGGCCAAATTCTTGACCATTCAAACGGTCGCTATGAAAATCAGTATACATAGCTATTTGAACAATGAGAATATTTTGGCGTTATCCATTTTGCTATAACTCGCCACTTGACGGCGCTGTAGCAAATCATTACTTTATTGAACCACTAGATGGCCCTGCAGTGTATCACTTCTTGACTGTGCAAATGATCGCTATGAAAATAGGTATACATAGATATTTGAACACGGGGAAGAGTTTGGCGCTATCCATTTTCCTATAACTTGCCACTAGATGTCGCGTCAACACATGAACTTCAGGACTGTCCAGCCGATAGTCATGAAAATTCGTATACATCGATATCTGAATGCGAAAAATATTTTCGCCGTACCCATTTTGCTAAAACTCGCCACTAGATTGCGCTACGCCGCATGGCCTTCTGCACCGTACAAACGATTGCCTTGCAATTCGGTATGCATGATTATTGGACACAATATAACGCGATATCCACTTTGCTATATCTGTTTATTACAATGAATAGTAATCACCGCAAATCGTAATATCAAAAAGTCCATTCATTCCCGTGCGAAGAACGGGTACTTCAGCTAGTAGTCTATAAATGTTAGAAAACACTTTAGAGGTTTCTGCTTACTTTTAAAAACAAAATCAAAATGACACGCAAAAAAAAATAATAAATTTAAGATATCATTTTAGTTATGAGTGTCTTAAATGTCTCAGCTGTTTCACGTCATCTCAGACATTTGAAAACAAGCCAAGAGCTGTTCAAGCACAGATCAAATTAGGAGCATAAGAAATAGGAAAAATCTTATAAAATTGCTAAACATCGACTGTGTCAATAAATTTATTCGGTAAAGCATTCTTTTTTAAAAAACGAATGTAAATCTGTACAAACTTTTAGAAATTCTTCATTTTTAATTGAAAGTATAATTTAATTTATCGACAATACATAGGTGTATTTATTGCAGTCAGACTAAACAATGATTTGCAATAATATGCTATAGCGAGTTTTCTCAAACTGTACTTCGTGGAGTACTAAGTGATCCTCGTGAAATTAGCACGTGTCCGCGAAAAAAATATTTTGTTGCTTTAGACTCCGACTCACTAGTCTTAAATTTACACAAGATGCTCGCCATGTTACTGAAAGTGCTCCCCCTCCCCCCCCCCAAAAAAAAGTTAGAAAAACTGTGTGCTATACTGCGAAGAAATGGGGATCTCGTGCCAGATGGCAGATGTCTGCGCCGCGCAGAAATTCACGGCGGCGGCGTAACGACCGGAGAAATCCGGCGGCGTGGGAAAATTTTTAGCATAATGAAAATGGGTGTATGCTTACACGCACATACACATTAAATAATTGCATAAATTGACGTCATTTTTTTAAGACTGTGGAAGTATTCTCTTATATTAGCTCGCCGTTTTGGTACACTTTAAAAATATTTTTGCTGCAAAACTGAAACAATAGATTTTATCAAAATCCGATAGGTTTATTTGTTTATATGGCACTTTCACGATACATTTAGTTATCAGTATACCATTCATACAGTATTTGCTTTTTAGAGCTTTTTTTTCTCTCCCCACAACCTTCTCGTGAACTATTCCAAACCAATAATGTTCTTTTGAGGTATAATGCAATGTTAAAACCAGTGGCGTAGCCCGAATTTTCTCTAGGGAGTTGGCAAAATTTTTCCTTCGATAATTTTTCGCATGTCTGTCAAGACCGGACTGGCCAATATGTCTGACTGTCGGCAGACGGGCGGGTACTCCCATCCATCGAGCTCTTTCTTGACCTGTCTGCGGCACAAATGTTTCAGATATACAAGTGTTCAGAAAACGACAAAAATTTCCGATTTTTCTTCTCGGTGACAAATTTCCAAATTAGGATCCCTTCGAATGTTTCCTATAAGCTAAATTTTGTGCAGTCGCAATTGATCCCCAGAAGGCCACAAAATGCATCGTTTTGTACCCAGTTCTGAAAACACAGTAACACCTCCTCCCTCTCGCCTTCCGCTGTGTTGAATGTTGAGACGGGTGGAACAACTACCCTCTCAGTCCGGGACTGCTGTCGCTTATTCCGGGGGCATCTAACCCCCCAAACTCTCCCCTTGGCCACGCCATTGGTTTAAACAGTTTTTAAAGCAATCAAATTAAGCCATTCTCAAAAAATTCAAATTATATCTTTAGAAGTTACTAGCGTTAAGAAGTATCCAGAAATAAATAAGCAGTTGATAGTTTATGTTAAACTTTTCTCAAAAATTTTGAAGTCGATTGTACGCCGCGGTATAGTATCCCCAGCAAACACATAACTATCGCAAACCTTACGATTCGATACCCACATCTCAGCTGTTTCATCAATGCCGAATCGCAAGTAACGATCGGAAATCTTTTAGGTATAGGATTGAAGATATATCATTTCAAGGCATCGAACTTTTGCCAAAAGTGCGATAAAAATTATGCATTTCTATTTCTAGCAATTTCTTGTATTCAGAAAGATGCTACATTGCTGACCTGATTAGCGAAGTCAGAACTGCATCGAATGGGTTTCGGTTCTCCTCTCAAAAATGATACGTACGAAAACTTCAACAATATCATACGGAATATTATAGGCCATCCATATATGGCATTATTTTTTAAACCAATAATTATAATTTTGTATTATTTTTATGCTTTCAAAGTTCCGATTGTGTGCCCGACCTCTCGTTTTTGATTCGTGGCAAATCGAAATCGTAACCCGCTACCTATAATAGATCGACATCTTTTACCGTGTCCGCTGAGTGTTCACTTTGGCGGACACTTTCGACACAGATCGGTTACGTTTGCCTGGCTGCCTGGATGCCCAAATGATATCTGCACTAGAGATGGCCAATGATTCGATGAGTCGAATCAGTGATTCGAATCTTGGTACTGAGTGGCTCAGTCTTTACACTCACTCTCTACTGATTCGAATCTCAAGCCCTCAAGGGAAATACATTCCAAGTGCGAAGGGAAGAAAAACTTATTTTCCCTTTGCCGTTCCCAGAGATTTTCCCTTACTCTTTCAACTCTTTTCGACTCTTTACGACTCTTTTCGGCTCTTTTCGACTCTTTACGACTCTGAGTCGATAGATGATTTGAAACAGTAAATGAGTGGGTGTGGGTGAGTTGGTCACTGAGTTGGTGCAGCAACGAATCTTTACTGATTCAGTGTTTCGCTCTGTTTCGGTGATTGTATACTATCGTTGAGATTCGTTAGTTTTTCGAATCTTCTATCGACTCAGAGTCGAAAGGAGCCGAAAAGAGTTGAAAGGATGTTTCATTTAATTGGAGGGGTTTTTTCGAATCTTCTATCGACTCAGAGTCGAAAGGAGTCGAAAAGAGTTGAAAGGATGTTTCATTTAATTGAAGTTTTTTTTTCGAATCTTTGGTGTTTCATTTCTTGGTTGGTGGTCGGATTTAAAGTTTTATCTGTCTGTGGGTGTGGAGTGGGTCGAACATCGTTTGCTTTTGGCGGGGGCATAGGCGTTACTTCCTAAGGGCAAGAGGGGTCAATCTCCCCCCCCGAAAAAAATATTAAGAAAATCCCTCCTTCCAACTTGTCTGACTGATTTAATATTTGTTTAAAATTTAATGAAACATCCCTTTTCTACCTTTTAACTTCAATATATGTCCCCCTGCCCCCACCCTCAAAAAAAAAAAAAAAAACAAAAAAAAAAAAACGGAACGTTAAATTTACATGGTGGCGAATTTTCATGTGAAGGGAAATAGAATGAAATAAAGTTAGGATTGTGCTTGTCACTTTTAATGAAGGATACAGGGGCGGTATTAAGCGCTCTCACAAAAGGACTTAGTAGTAAGCAAAATAACATTTCGCTTTATTGCAGCAGATTTCGTTTTTTTTTTTTTTTACCTTGTTTTTCGTTTAAGGGGGATGATTTTATTTTCTTTCGTAATTCAGAGAAATACAAAATAGGGTCTAAAGCAGTGGCGTAGTTAGTGTTATTGACAGTGGCGTAGCCAGGATTTTATTTCGGGGTGGGCTGGGTATCAAATTTAAAGATAAAGTTCAATTGTAAGCTAAGTAAAGGGTCCCATTTTTTGGGGGGGGGGCAGCAGCCCCTCAGTAGGACTGGGCCAAAAATCGACATATCGGTTTTATTTCAACATCAAATATCCGATATTCCCATTTTCATTTCAGTGAAATCTCGAAATCGATAAAGGGCAAAAATACAGGCCGGCCAGGGGCGTAGCCAGAAATTTTTTATGGGGGGGGGGTTATGAATACTGCAACTCATATATATGTATACGTGTGTATGATAATGTAGTGAAGAATATACATTTTGTATGGCAAAAAATTCCTCATGGGGGGTTATGACCCCCCTAACCCCCCCTCTTGGCTACGCCTCTGAGGCCGGCGATAAGAAAATCCTGAGATCAATACCAGCTTGTGATGCTTTTGCTACTGCTTTCTCTCGGAAAGCTTCTTCTTCTCTCATCGCAGAAAAAACAGCTCCATGGTTTATGAGTCTAATTACCATAATTAATTAACGTATATCTCGGAACCTATCCACCGGAACGCGTTTTTATTGATTCTCGACCCCCCCTAGACTCAACACCCCACCGATACTTAAAATTTCGAATGCTTTGACACCAAACTTAACTCTTTAATCTTACAGGCCCAGGGGGTCATACGAAGCTCCCCTATATTTTCAATTTGGGCATTTTAAACACTAGCCTCCTCCGACGGCATCTCCAAAGTCTGGAAACCATCCCAGAGCCAATTTCTACATGTTTGCAGTCCTTTTAAGCCTCAATCATGGTTAATTAGTCTAATTACCATAATTAATTAACGTATATCTCGGAAACTATCCATCGGAGCGCGTTTTTATTGATTCTCGACCCCCCTAGACGTATACCCCCATCGATACATAAAATTTCGAATACTTTGACACCAAACTTAACCTTTTAATCTTACAGGCCCAGGGGGTCATACGAAGCTCCCCTATATTTTCAATTTGGACATTTTAAACACTAGCCTCCTCCGGCGGCAACTCCAAAGTCTGGAAACCATCCCAGAGCCAATTTCTACATGTTTGCAGTCCTTTTAAGCCTCAATCATGGTTAATTAGTCTAATTACCATAATTAATTAACGTATATCTCGGAAACTATCCATCGGAGCGCGTTTTTACTGATTCTTGACCCCCCCTAGACGTAAACCCCCATCGATTCATAAAATTTCAAATACTTTGACACCAAACTTAACCTTGTAATCTTACAAGCCCAGGGGGTCATACGAAGCTCCCCTGTATTTTCATAACGGGCAGTTTAAATACTAGTTTTACTGGAGCAAGGAGAGAGAGATGCTAGCTGCCCGAGAACTCAGCGGAGAAGAAACCCGACGAATGGGTGAAGGGTGTTTAAATAGTACGGCTTTCGGCGCAGAGAGAGGGAAAATTTCTTTAGTTGTTTTATTGATTCAAGATTCGAATCACTGATTCGAATCATCGAAGTAGTGAGTGAGTCGAGAATCGAATCAGTAAAATGAGTCGAACCGCCCATCTCTAATCTGCACTATCTGGCGTAAGATATAGTTCAGTTATCGAACGGTGAGTCGTGTGTTTGCTGGGTCAGCATTCTTCGTCGGCGAACCGACCTAGACCACCGGCAGCGTGGCGCGGTGGCGCAGACCTCTACTGCACGGATCTGCGCACTTGTCGCTGCCGGCCGCTATGAGAGCTGTTTCATCTAGGGCTCAATTACCGTTAGCCCATGGATGTATGTCTTTGTCCAAATACTGTGATGTAACATTGTACTTTGGAATAAAGACGATCTTGTATTTAGAAAGAACTGAGATGATCTTGTATTTAGGAAGGCCTAAAAGAGACATAGATCTCGATGAACCATGTCTCCTAAATCTATGAAGGAATTTCAAGTAATTCACGAAAAAAAAAAAAATACAAATATCATCAATCTCTTAAAAAACTATCACGCGTTTACCCTGAGAAAACTTTAGGAAATTTATTACCGAGAAAGGCAGTTACATAAAACACGGGCGAATTTTTAAAATGCCAATTCGAATTACGTTGCTAACGTGAGTGTCAGTCACAGAGATAAGGAACAACTTCACAAATAGCGTGTGCTGAGATAAGGTAAGACGGATGTTAAACTCAGCTAATAAACAAAGTGCCCTTCGTGCTTTTTTTCCTTTCTTTATAGAGATAATTTCTGGCTATGTGTAAGCCCACTTATTCCTCAATTCATATTTGAAACTTTTACTTGAAGTTTATGTTCTCATATTTGTAGCTTACAGCAGCACAGTATTTTCCCTATAGATCACTTCGACAAACATAGCAACGACGGGCAGCAACTGCAATTGGGTGACAAATAAGCCTCTAGCGTAATGCATGTAAAAGGAAAACCTATTATGAGCATTAAAAAAAGATACAGTGTTAGATATAAATTCGAAATGTTTCGTGATTGTCCTGATTTTTGATTGCTAAAGAAAAACTCCACTGATTTTTCAGCGGATTAGTATCTCTTGAAGTAGGCATGTAGCTAGGAAAAATATTCGAAGAGGGATCAGAATATGTAAAATGTAGAATTTATTGTAAAAAGGTCTCATTATTCATAAACAAATATCAAAATTTCGGAGGGAGGGTAGGCCACCCCGTGGCCCAGGACTCGGCTTGCGTTCTTGTCTTCGAAAATTGCGCATTTGGTTGTTACTCAAGTAATGTTCGTGAAACGTCACATCGAAGTACACTGTGCATTAGAATACCTAAAAAAAGTCCTCCGCCCCAGGCACCCTCCTGTGACAAATGACCCTTGTGCAGGCTTGCCATAACACAGAACACAAAATACATTGTACACAACTTTTTGAATAGGGTTTCTTAAACTTTTCTACTCTAGGGCCTTTCACTTTTGAAGGACCACCTTCTACAGTTACAAGGGGCATCTTTTGTATATTACAGTCTAGTGTACTAAAAGGATAAAGGGACAATTTATGCTTTCGCAGAGCACTTGATACTTACACACAGAACTCATACTGTGGTGAGAGAGAAAGAAACTCTGTTTAAGAACTATTTTTTTCCCCCACAATTTTCTTTTCTATGTGTCAGTAGTACCCCCTTCAAGGTACATTCCAGAGAACCACTCATGGCTATATAAGTAGAATCACTTTTTGAAAAGAAGGAATACAGTATCTTGTATTTAATGACTAAACTTTTTTTTTTTGGGGGGGGGGGGGAAGAAATTAACCCTTTGAGGCGCAGCCTTTTCCCAATGCTGAAAAAAGGGCAGCCGTTGTCATCGCTCGACTTAACTACCAGCAAGATGGCGGACGATCGAAACGTTCATCACCTGCCACAGATCTAGAGACCCTTTTTTGACGCAGCTGGCTGTGCGACACAGCCAGCTGCGGCTGTGGCACGCGATAAACGTTTCGATCGTCCGCCATCTTGCTGGTAGTTAAGTCGAGCGAGGGCAACGGCTGCCCTTTTTTCAGCATTGGGCAAACTATCCAGCTGTTCTCGCATTCTTCCATTTTTCAGCAGATGTCAGAGCTGTTAAAAATAATCGTGACCATTTTTTTTATATGGGAAATGACGTGCTAAAACGTAAAGGATTCTCGTGGAGCTATGTCACCCGCAACTATTTTTTATAGAAATCAAATCTATTCTTCGTGACTGGCAACAGTCAAAACGTCAGAGTTTGGTGTTCCCAGAGCGGGAACACTGCACGTTAAAGGGTTAATGGTCAGTTTCGAGTGTCTAATTTTTCAAAAGTTAGACACTTATTGTAATATTGTACCAATAGAGTTTCTACGAACATCCGATTTTTTACTTTTCTGACTTTTCAGAGACCTTCCTTGACTTCCATCCTATATTTATATGACTTCTTATTTGGCATTTTGTGGATCTCATGCTTCTATTTTACTAGTGTAGAATATCTTTTTTAATTCTTATACTTTTAAGAATTTTATGTAAATGATGAACAAATAACTAATCAACATGTTGTTCTATCCTTTACCTTTTAGTTTGATATTTGCTTTAGTTAAATCCTGACGAGTACTCCTTTGAAACATATCAAAGACTGAACATTAATTTCCTGTCATTTTATTAGGGCCAAAGGTAAAGTGTTTTTGTGACTTTTTTTCATTTCTCTGGTATGACAGTTTATATAAATTGGCATTTATTTTAATTCATTCTTAAAAAATCGCTTTCAGCTTGTGGTGTTCAAATGCAAAAATATATCTTCGATTAATAACCAGAACGTGAGTCTCAACTTGCATAAAATGAAACCCACTGCTTATATAACCTTGTTTATCATATTCAAAAAGCGGTAAACTGTTTGTTTTTATTTTAAAAAATTGTTTTCAGTATGACCTATAACATTAAGGATTCTGAATAATTAATGCGTATAAAATACAAAAGTATGTTTTTTATCCGATTTTAAATATGTTTGCTAACGTCTAAGAAAATGTTAAGTATCGAAATCATTAGGAAGAGTAATGTACCTGAGGTCCATACTCTTGTTAATCTTTTAAATATTAATATTTGGAGAAGAGCGTTACATTATGCAATAACAAAACTTGAATAATTTAATAGTTCGTTGAACTCTAGATGAGAATTTTTTTAATGTATTAGAATAGTTATTTTTACCTTAACTGACTCTATACAAGGTTTGCCAAACAGTATATGCTATACTAAGTATATAGAGGGTGTCCTATAACTTACAAAACTTAACAGGAGTTAGGGCACATAATAAAGAATAAGTATTCCATAGCAATGTGGGGTCGGAAACGTCGTTTTCATGTATCTATCAATAATCACTTTGGAACAAGTGGTGAAATAATAGTAAACATTCGGACCATTGTTCGTCAAAAACTAATGCATTTTCCTCTGAATACAGATGACTATAATTCATAGATTAGAAATTCCATTTCATTTCATGGATGAAATTTTGCCTACTGCTTATGGATCTTGGTTAAGAAATTAGACGAATGCTTCAAAACTTTTCTAAAGTGATTATGAACATGTGAGTGAGAAAATGGCACTTTTGACCTCACATTGCTAAGTGATTTTGAATGTTTATTATCTGTCCTATCGCCACTTAAATTTTGTACTTATAGTTATGGTACACCCTGTATAATTCCATTTTCAAAATCGAAAATTAACTATATAAGGAAGAAGGGGTATCTAGAGTGTAGAACTTGAATAAATCTTATTTATCAGTGATATATTCCTTGTAAAATTAATAAAGATTGCCAATATGTACATAAATTTTCATATGCAGCTGTGGCAGCACACTTAATATCTCAGTATTAATTTATTAAACGAGATTTTCAATGTAATAAAATAAGTTCAATTGCTAGATTAGACTGTTGAAGTAATTCATTATTTTACTGTGTTAAAACACATAGTTTGCACATTCAAGTGTGTCAATGAATACACCCATTGATGTTTATTTTCGCTCTGTAAGTAGGGTATTAGGACTCATGAGGCTAGTGTGGATGACTATCTGTCTTAAATGAATTAATCAAACAAACAGTTGGATGTTTTTTATTTACAAAATTAAACTGTACAGCGATAGGTGTATTTAAGTGACATTTCCAAAACATTTTATGAATAAATAAAAGCTGTACAATATCCGAATAAGTGGATTTTCAAGAACTTGCTTGAATATATATTACAGTGATAAGCCACAATGGAAATATACTAGTGTATTATAGTGAAATATATGAGTATAATACAGCCAAAAGCAATATTTTTACTACATTAACATTTATATTATTAAAACTGAAAAAAAAAACTGAATTTGACTGTGAAATTGTCGTGACTCCACTTTTTAAAAAGACTAGTTCAAAAGAAATTTTTCTTCAAATTAATTTAGGAAATAGAATATATGATTTTATTTCCTAAATTCAGTTAGTTTTTTTTCTCTCAATTCATAAATATTAACTTAAAAAGATTGATAGTGTTTTCAAATTTAACCATTTATTACAGCATTCATCAAATGTATTTCATTTTCTAGTGCAATCCCCAAAGAATCAATATTTTTTTTTTCATTTCTATGCACAAAAGAGAATAATCAGACTCCTTCAGCAAGGCATTTTCGAATGGTTAATCATAGACTTACAATGCTGCGGTAAATAAAACGCACAGATCTGAAATAAATATTTTCGACACACCTTTATTGAGTACCTTCTTTTAATGCATTATTTCATTTGTGAGCTAAAATATGATAAAATAGAACAGTAATCCCCCGATGTTTATTGCAAGCATGCAATTTTAGAAATAATATGAACTTATTACTGCATTCTTGTTTTCTCTTAAAAGCTTTTTAAAATAATTTATTGAGTTCAAGTAAGCACTAGATATAAAAAATTAAAAGTAATTTCAGCACCCTTCCCCACTTTTCTTAAATCCAATTTATATCTAATCTACTTCCACCTCCTTCTATCGCTGTTGAGTTATTCCCAATTTGTCGGTCTGGAATAATTTAAACCGATTATAGAGTGCTCTAAAGATGAAAAATCTCCGAAAAAGCGATAGTGCTTCTAAAAATAATAAAATGTACAATTAATGAAGAATTATTGTTGTTCAGGGAGAATAAACCATTCACAGAATTATTCTACCATCTTTTATTTAACTAAGTGCATGCTTTTTTCCTCACAGAAGAAATGCATTGGAGGAAAGAAATTAATTTATTAAGACTTTCGAATTTTAAGAAATAATGAATGCTTTCAAAAACATAAGTTTTTATTAACCTATTAATGTCTTCCTGTAATAGAAATTAAAAAAAGATAAAGAATTTTTTTGCGATAACTATTGCATTTAATGTATCAGGTTGTAACGAAAGTTTTCCGCCAAATTTGCTTGAGTCAGCTCATGCAGTACCGAGCGATTAACCTTATATGTCAAGTTTATGCGATGCCTAGCGCGACTAATGGACATGGCACTAAAGTCTAACTCTTTTAGCTAGCTCTCGAGTGGATGAATACTTTATCTCCTTCCACAAATTCTCGTAGGCGGGCCTCATCAGCATCAGTAGGCCGGCCAGAGCGCTCTGCTTCTTAAATGTCCTAGTCCTCGTTTTTGAACTTTCGGTACCAAATCTTCAGTGTCGTATGATTCAACAGTAGTAC
Organism: Cheiracanthium punctorium; assembly: GCA_038373885.1. Classification (NCBI taxonomy): domain Eukaryota; kingdom Metazoa; phylum Arthropoda; class Arachnida; order Araneae; family Cheiracanthiidae; genus Cheiracanthium; species Cheiracanthium punctorium. The sequence goes on from JAWZYV010007758.1 coordinate 169,459, forward strand.
CTTAAGCTGTACACATGATTCGGTGTCATCCTCTAGCTGACTTTTTGCAACAGAACTGAGAGTAAATGATGGTTCAATCTGGTAGCGTGATAGTTCCATTTCAGACACCTTAATCATAACGAAATTGTTTAACAAAATATTGGCAAAGACACCAACGCGAACTGTCTATGCAGACAATACTTGCAGTGGCGGAAAATTATCGTTACAACCTAATATTATTATTAACGAGCGCAAGAGAAGATAGGTGGAAGGGCAAAATTATGACTGTTGTTTGGGGGTTGTTGTTCCGAGTGTTAAACTACTGAACGTAAAAATTTGAAATTTTGCACAGCCATGTAAAATCACTTTTTGCATCCATTTCCATCAAAATTTGGCTAGGTTGCTATTCATAATTCTTTTCAATATTAATTGAGTGGTTTCACTTAATAATTCTTAATTAATATTATTTTTTTATTAAAAATTATATTAATAGTAAATTATGTTTGGTCGATTAGTTCTAATAGTACGAATAAAAGCCAGCTTCTGATTATCAATATTATATGAGCTATGAATTAAAGTATGAAAAAATATTTTAACATAGGGAGAGGGGGATTTTGAGTGCTCATAACTCACTCGTTTTCTGTCCAAATTTATTGGAAATGGGTATCCGGAGTTAAAATGATCTAAATATTTGAAATATGAAGTGAAATCTAGGGGTTGCTATTGAGGAAAAAAAAGTTGGTGACAATTTTAATATGTAGATGGCCCCTTATGCAATTTTTATGCATAGCAAATTAAAGTGTACGTCAATCGTAAACGATTGGTATCTCTAACATTGCTGTGCGACGAACGACGGCCGAAAAATGTACAAGTGGGACTTTTTTTTTCCGCAGCTGTACATTAGTCCTTATGTGCTGCTCCGGATAATCTGCCAACAAGGCAGCAAAAATTGACATAAAAATGGCATCCACACGCGAAGGAAATAAAATTAAAGGTATGTGGAATAGCATGAAAACTTCGATTATTTTTAAAGTGCAAGTCTCTTACAGTTCTATTTGTTTCACATTTGGTGCGTTTTCACTTTTACGAGTCTTAAAAGCTGTAGAAATGAGTGGTTTCACTTAATTGTTAAATTTAACAACTTAAGTGGCAACAATGAATTCCGTTGCTACGGAAACTATAGCAATGTTAAAAATAGAATATGACATGAGTTATTTATGTTTACTTTGCTAGGCCTGCCATATTGGCGTCATTAATCAGTCGATGCCAAATAGCTCAAATCACAAATTAAACTTGACACTAAAGGCAATTCGCAATACCCTGTTTGGCGGAATTTAAAAAAAAAAAAATATCTATGCATACGCTAGTGACATCGGCTCATCTCAATTGTGGAATGAAATTAATAATATGAACAGAGTTCACTACATTTGAATATTTTCCGCCTACTTTGCTAAGAAATGTACTATAATAGAAATAACATACATTTCAATTCGTAAAACAAAAAATATATTAGACAGTATTAATTATGTCTGTTTCTAACAGTTTCCAATAAAAGATATGTAGTGCTGCTCTTAAACATATATAGACCCTTTTTTGACGACAGCTGGCTGTGAGTGGGCACAGCCAGCTGTCGTCAAAAAAGGGTCTCTAGATCTGTGGCACGCGATGAACGTTTCGATCGTCCACCATCTTGCTGGTAGTGAAGTCGAGCGATGGCAACGGCTGCCCCTTTTTCAGCATCGGGAGAGGGTTGCGTCTCAAAGGGTTAAAAAGAAATCCTGGGGTGCAGCATCCCAAAAATAAACCTCACATAGCCTTCAAAAACCTCTTTCCCATAGTGCTGTGTAGTGGTGACATAACACCAACGAATGCCATGCCATATCGTACGAGTGTCAAACGGGATGGCGGCCTAGACAAAGATTCCTCTGCCGTCAGTTTGGTGAATTTCCATTAAGTAGGAGGAGCGATAGAGAGGTTTTCGTGACTACACCTGTGATTCGAGGTGAGTCTAGACGTGCAAAGAAGGAAGAACATTTTTAGGGAACAAGAACACATTTGTGCTGGAGACCCGATCAAATTTAGAGTATCTTATTGCAAGTTGTATTGTGACATTTAGGAATAATGAGCCTATACAACTTACACTACACCGAGCTATAAGACTCGGGAAAAGATGCTAAACATACGGAATTATGCATTTTTCCTTAAACAAGTTACTCCTCGGTCCATTTTTGATAGCGATTTTTGTGCTTATGAACTTTTTCTGAAAGTTGCATGATACATACAGCTTTACTGTTAGTATCAGCGCGTAGTGAATTGGGTGCAGAAGCATTATTAATTTTTCCGAGTGTTTAGCATCGTAGGTTGTTTTTAAAAGTGACTTTTATGTACTTAAATATAATCAAAATACAGAAAGCCTGTTTTAATTCGATATTTTTTTAAAGCAAAGATTTGTCTTCAATAGAAGTATCTGAAATACGAATCCCGAGTCAAAAGTTGCATGATTTCCTAAGCCTTAAGAGTAAATTTATTTTGGATGCGAATTCCTAATTCTGTTCCTGAAACTGTGGCTAACATTATTTCATTAATGCAATGATTTCAATTCTAAGCCTTTGTTTTTGATAGGATTAATCGGTTAATAGTTAGATAATATCAGAATTCAACATAATTTGTCAACCCCATATCTGAGATGTAATCACTAAAACAATAATTATTCTATTCAGTTTTGCATCGTTAATTTCTTAAGCCAGAAATGAGTTATGAGATTAACACTGATATACAAAAATATTATTTATAAACTGTTAAGCTTTCGGGCTAATTATTTTATTCTGCAAAATGAAAGGTTATTTTGAGAAAACTCTCCTATTCTAGATATGAGTAAGAAATAAAAGAAGTATTTGTTCCTAAAACAGAGATAGTTTGTTGAAAGGATAAAAATTACCAAACCCGATAAATGCGCAAAAGAATAGATGAGATATTTTATTGCGAATGTATACAAAATGTATGCATACATGCATGCAGAATCAATTATTAAGCATATTTGATTACTGTGACATAAAAAGACTTTTTCATGTGTCAACAGTTTTAACTTTTGCCTGCGAATCTTTTTGTTTTTGAATAGAATTTCATTTTACGGCATGTTGGTTTTGGTAATCAAAATTTTATATCAGTGTGCATCCATGTAGTAAAGTCTGTTTTTAAATAGTTTTAAGGAACTCCTTTAAAAATAAACGTTTTATTATCGAATAACCAGAAATGTTTTACCTTATAATATTTTCTAATTCCGCCTATTCTAATCCTGTAAGGAATAACTATTTCAAATTTTTATTTAGGTTTAAAGCTGTAAAAAATATATTGTTTTGTGTAATAAAAAAAATCTATATAAAAGATGAAAATCAAGTTTAAATAGCCGTTCAACGAATCAAGATATTTATCCACTAATGTCTGTTTAAAAAAATGTGTATTTACTAGGATACCACATTATGTATTTTTGACAATTTTAATACTGAATACAGTTTGTCAACTACATACTTATAAGATTAATTGAATATGTGCAGTTACTTTTAATTTTGCATTTATATGTGCATATTATTAATGCTTTCTAAGATATAAATTAAATCCTCTTTAATTTAGGTTTTCTAAAAGCGATGTGCAAAGTCCCACTGGAAACAATCCTTCAAAAGTCGCATCAAATATTCTTCCCCAGATTTTGAATTCGCAGATCTATAAGCGTAGTAATCTAGTACTGCATTGTTCACATTCAATTCTTAATACATCACTACTGTTATATTTCACAGTTTTGTATGTTCAATTTATAAAATAAACCTTACTAATACAACGAAATCTACGAAACTTTCTCTCCTTTGTCCCATAACCACCTACTCTCAGTACCAGTACTGTAAGGACCTTTTCACTGAAAACCAAATGAAACATGCACAGATATGTCTGAAGAATTGACAGATTTTCCTATCGCATGCACCTGCTATTTTCTATTTAACGGATCGTCTGGAAAGTTTAACGGATTCCAGACTATCACGATTCTCCCCACCGACTCTTTATGCTCAGAACTTATTCGAGAATATTGTGAAAAGCGATTGGAATGAGTTTCAATTGAAAATTGCTCCATAAAACAGCACTGGGTAATTTCAAAAGGCTTCAAATCTCTTGAAACATGCATGAAAATAGTTGAGAAATGCAAAGGAGATACCTATTATTTCAAGGTGATCTCTGAACTATCAGGTAATGACAAGGAAAACATTCAAAACTGGATTTGTCAAATATTTATTTTCTTTTAATAAGAATGTCAACTCATCTGAATACAGATTGCAGATTTGCACGGGTTGAAAATTTGAAGCTCGCATTCTAACTAAAATGAAAAATTAATGGATAGTCTGGTAATTCCCAAAACCACGATTCTTGTGCGACCTTTATTCTTGTAATCCGGACTGTTTCAAGAATAAAACATTCAAGAATGGCTGTGCTGGTTTATAAATCATGATTTAAAACAGAGTCCGAACTAAATAATCGAATATACAGTTTTAGAATAATCACATTTAATATTTACTGACACTTCAGCAGGAAACAACTACTATTGAGTAAGTGAAAAATATTTTGTCCAATTTTATGCATCGTACTCGCAGACAGGATAAAAGTTCAGATAATTCTCCGTGCACTGCACGTTCGTACACCGCCGCTCATCTATTCCTGGGATGCCGTGACCATCCTCCAATGACGCTGAGGCAATCATTTGCCTCAGTCATCTGCCTCATCTGCCAGATCCCCCTTCAAAAGAATCTATTCCTTCAAATTTCTTAATTCTCCAAACTTTTGCCAGAGATCAGACTGAAGACTTTTTTCATGTCCTTTACTGGTCACAACTTCGTCAGAGCTACTAGTGCACAGCCATCATTTTTGTTGGAGAGATTCGCAAGTAGAGCGAGATTCTTCAAGTCATCATATGATCTTCACAAGCAGAGCGGGATCCTTCAAACCATCATTCGTGTAAGAGAGCTTCATAAGTAGAGCACGATCTTCGTGCTCTACTTGTGAGTAGTTACAGTTCGTGAGAGTCATAACAAGCTCAGAAATAAACAGCACCCTACAATAGTGAACATCAACCTAACTTTCGGAAGTTTCGGATATAGAGAAAGAGGAACTATGTAGACCCGCTAGATTGTTCTCATCTGGTGAATGCTTTAGATAGGGGGGGGGGAACTTCATAAGCATTGGAAAAGCATTTTTTAAATTATCAGTTGAAAAATGTTTTATGATTTCGGTTTTTCTGTCTGTCCATTCGTGCGTTCGTCATGGTAAAGAAGTCTGTTCAAGAATTTATAGGCCTTATTATTGGAACCCCTGATAAAGGCGAATACGCTGTGAAATTTACAGCAAAATAATCTGGCGGATTATTCTATGTCTTTCCAGAGAAAGAGGACATAGCTGATGAGCAGGCATCACAAAACTACTTCAACCAAGCAGAAACAATTGTTGCCAGTAAACCTTTTGTTATTAAACAGTTAACAATATTTTATAATTACTTTTAATTAAAAATTGATTTTCATGCTTAACTTTACGCTACTTAATTTCTCCATTAATTATGGTGAAATTCAACTTACCATAATTAATGGAGTTGAATTCGGGGTAAAATGGGGATACCCCATTTTACCCCGAAATACAGTGTAAAATAGGTGTATACCGGGGTAAAATGGGTAGAGTCCTTTACACAAAAATTAAAGCAAATAGGAAAAATAAATTATGTTCAATTTAGACCTAAACTACACAATGTTAAGAACATCCAACAAAAACACGATTGTATTTCATAATAGTTCTGCTATGGAACATTAAAAATAAAAAAAGCTGATTTTTATATCTTTTTTACCCTGGGTGACCCTATAAAAGAGTTAATAACAACTTACTCTATGTTTTAAAGATGTAAAGTTCTTTTGTAGTTCTTTTCACAAAATTACATCAATAGTGATATAAATCCCGCAGAGGTCAGGGCGCTAAACTCCGTTCCCGTAAGAACACGGTAAGTGAAGCAGCATCCGACTTGGCCAGTGCTTGGGAGGGTCATCCCCCTCTCGGCTCGTCCGCAGTGGAACCGTGTACGCTAATGGGAGCTGGTGCACATAAAATCCGTCGTGGCTCCAATGTCCTCCAAGTTGTTAAACGATACCTCTAGGGGTGCCGATTTCAGGTAGTGGTTGGTCCCTCATCTGGAATCGGTTCAAAATTAGGGACCAACAATTAGAAGTCCAACCACCTCGGGGGCAGTGACACCCCTCTCTCCATGGATAGTGTCGACTATCCATAGACACGACAACAACAATAGACAGCTTTTTTGATGCTATCCCAAAAATTGAGCCAAGTTAGACGACATCGCCAAATTTGGCGCAAAAAGACTGTTTTGTTGGAAAGTGTTTTTTAATCGATACGCCTGGCATTATCTACATTTCTTGTTTACAGTATTTTTATTTAGTTTTAATTGAAGAATAAAGTTTATGAATTTTTGTGAATAAGGCATGAAAATTTAAAGAACTTTGTTTTACAATGGAAAAAGCTTTTGAAAGGTAGGGTCGTTTACATCCTGTTAGCATTTATCAAAAAGCCAGAAAAAGAAACTACTACGCCCATAACTTTGAAAGTGGCAGATTCGCTCGAGGCCCATGTAAAATACAACATAAACATGCAACATCGCTAATCACTTTAAAAACTATGCAAGTAGAAATCAGCTCAGAATCAGGATTTTACTATCAATTAGCAGCCTGTGAGTTGAACTTTATCGCCCTGTAGATTAATTTCTAATGAAAATAACTCTCCACGGCATGAGATCTAGCAACTCCAGATTTCGCCATAAATATGCGCTCGCTGCAGCATTAGCGTTATAAAAGGTTAAACTAGAGAAGAATATCTGCATTTCGACCCAGATAATTTAAAGACCATAAAATATATATCTGTCGAGCGTCTGCCGAAGGAGAGTCGGGGTGGGACATTACAAACATCTGCTTTTAAAAAGGAGCCAATCGGGGGGGCATACTCATTATAAAAGAGTTATTGTCTCCTCGAATCGTTTTCCTCTCCGGATAACTCCTTATTGGTTTAATGGAATTAAGTTGAGGAGTCGGAAGGGTCTGATTCACGATGTTTCTTGGAAATTTTAAACGGCGGGGGTGAATTTCAAGTAGCTCCATGCATCTCTGAAAAGAGTTAATGGTGCGTTTAAGGCTGTATGCGATGAAAGGTCGTTTGTGACACTGGTTTTCAACTCCTTTCACCGGTGCTTTCATGAGTACTTAGTAATTTAATATTTTAACCCTTTAACGCGCAGTGTTCCCGCTCTGGGAACACCAAACTCTGACGTTTTGACTGTTGCCAGTCACGAAGAATAGATTTGATTTCTATAAAAATAGTTACGGGTGGCGTAGCTCCACGAGAATCCTTTACTTTTTAGCACGTCATTTCCCGTAACAAAATTGGTCACGATTATTTTTAACAGCACTGATATCTGCTGAAAAATGGAAGAATGCGAGAACAGCTGGATAGATTGCCCAATTCTGAAAAAAGGACAGCCGTTGTCATCGCTCGACTTAACTACCAGCAAGATAGCGGACGATCGAAACGTTCATAGCGTGACACAGATTTAGAGACCCTTTTTTGACGACAGGCACAGAGAGCTGTCGTCAAAAAAGGGTCTCTAGATCTGTGGCACGCGATGAACGTTTCGATCGTCCGCCATCTTGCTGGTAGTTAAGTCGAGCGATGGCAACGGCTGTCCTTTTCTCAGCATTGGGAAAGGGTTGCGCCTCAAAGGGTTAACGCTCGGTGTCCCCTCCGTGAGGACGCAACTCTGATATTTTAGCTGTTTTGATACACAAAGAATAAATTTGATTTCAATTAAATACTCAATGCGGAAATCTAGATAGACTGCCCAATGTTGAAAAAGTGTCGCCGTTGCCATCACACGATTCAACTACCAGAAAGATGACGGTCGATTGAATCGTCCAGTGCGTGCCACAGAGATAAAGAACATTTCTGACGCATGCGCTTCGAAGGGTTAAAGGAGGGGGGGGGATTTTTCTTAGTTTTTTTCCGAATTTGTTCATTTTATAAATCACCTTTTAGTGTCTTGGAAAAGAGTAAAATGTCAAAAAGATTTCAATCAACATTGAGGCAATTGTGTACTAAGAAAAAACGGTTTGGAAATTAAGTACTTTGTATAAACACGATTTTTCTGATGCTCTTTCTTTCCACTTCTTTTTATTTCAATTTTTCACTTTCTTACATTTGTGTAGGTTAGTGATCGTTCTCGGAAGAAATGCGGACTCATTGTACCACTCGAAACGTACTAATAGTCGTTATTCTATATTATGCATGTTTATGCTAATTATTGAATTTTTAATTGTTTTCGATACAGCGACGGATTAATGCAATTTTGCGGGTGACGGCAATTGCTTGGAAGATTCCCATACACATCTATTTTATGGAAGTAAAAGAGGATACTTTACATGGATTTCTTTTTTTTTTTCGGGAGAAGTGGTCATCGTCCCGTCCTACTTGGTTCAACAATACTTTACATGAATGATTTGAAGGAAATAGGGATTCTTATGAAGTTTGCTGCTCCAAAACCTATGTCCCCAACCTTTCCGCATCCATCTCTGCAAAGGGCAATGATGACGCAATTCTGGATCCCAGTCAAAGGTCAATGCTGGGAATCAACGCCAAACAAAGAATAGAAACTACTTTACCGTCTGACTTTGCATAAGAACGATAAGAGCGATAAGAACGAACAAGTTAAGTGGTTACCCCAAATCGTTCTCTTTAGATGTACTTTTTCAATGCATTTTCGTAACTTACATAATTCACTTTAAAATGTCAATTAAACATACTTAACAATTTGAAGTGCAACTATTGTCACATTAATATAAAAGACCAACTGAATAGACTGCCGAACTCTGAAAAAGTGCAGTCGTTAGCCAGCTGTGTCAGAGAACTTCTTTAGCTCTGTGGCACCAGATGGGCTATTCGCACGAGTTGTTGGTAGTTAAATGGATCGATGGCAACGGCTGCACTTTCTCAGCATTGAGACCATTTAACCCAATTTTTTTTGCGACTATCAGTGAAAGCACTGAAATGAGGTGGTGTGGTGACGCAACCACCGCTCGTCAGAGGGTTTTAAATGCTCGAAGGAGGTATTCTCGTCTTGCTAACACATGTTAAGCTTGCGTTACTTTTAGCAAATGAATGAGCTTTCTCCATCAGTTTCTGTAACGTTCGATGGATAAATAAGACTCACTGCGTGTACTAGTATCAAAATATACAAATATTAGTACTAATACCTTGATAGGCAACATGAAAGCATAAATTCGTTAGCAGAACGAGACATACAGGGTGTCTCAAAAAGTCGTTGCCAAACTTAGCACGCTACTCTGTCATACCATGACAAACAAGATTTGAACAGGAACTTCAGTCCGGAAATGCAAATGGCGACCGCCGCTGGAGGGAAATGTTCGCAGGCTTATGGAAACGTGGTCATTTCAGCCCAGCACGTTGCCGGAGATGGATGAATCGGTTTACTAACTCAGAATTGGCCCATATGCATTGTGTGTATGGTGCCATGGACGGTAAGACACATTCATAAATAAGTTATTTAATAAAAATCACCCTCTTTTTTGGATATCATTTCTCCCTCTTCACTACGCCTGCGAACAATGCGCTCAAGATGCATCGGTACCACCGCTTGTCCATTTCCAAGATAGACTTCAAATAAAATGTTCGATTGAAATGGAATAGTGTTTAAAGTTTTACGTCTCGAAACTTTCTTTTTTGGTCTTAAATTCCGTTGTAATAAATAGCAAGATTCAAATACAGTGTATGCAATCATGCTTAAGTATTGTTTTCTTACTTCATGCTACGAGTAATTACGAATACTACGAGTTACTACGAATTATAAAATTTTGTTTTATTATCGATTTAATATGCCTTGATTAAAATACCTAAATGAATAATTTTCGAAATTAAGCCATAGTGTCGAAAATTTGATTATTAGTATAACATAGCTGTAAATGGGAATCTTTAGAACAAAGATTCCCATTTACAAGAACTGAAGAAAATGGACAATTACTGAAAGAAAAAAATCATTAATTCAAAAACTAGTACAGTACCCGTCGCTTTTTAAAATCATTTTCCTTTCGAGCTCTGCCCCAGATTGTATGTTGGTGAAGCAACAACTCTACTTGTAGGATCTTTTATTAAAAGTTGCACGTACGAATAAACGATGGAAACGCAGCGGCGTGTTACAAGTACAAGCGGTTACAAGAAGTGTTCTGTCAATAGAAGTTTCATATTTAATTTAAATGTAATGAAACTTCAACGGAAACAAAACTTGTTTTAACAATTTAAACGCGCTAAGAAACACTTAGAAATGTTAGTATTTTTGAGAAAAATGCAAGTTTGAATAACTGTTTCGACAAGATACCACATACACTAATATCTGGAACTTACGCGATAGGTGGGACCAATTGATGACCGCGTAAGTCGGGGTATAATTCTGCATATAAATATATATGCATACAAATCACCGGAGACTAAAGAAAAGAATACAATTTAAGAAAAAATATTTAATAAAATCGTAGATAAAACATATGTACGACAGGTTATATTATTAAAATCAATAAACCGAAGCTATTTTGGGTGTAAACAAAAGACTAATCGACGAAATTTGGAAATTGCGTTATACTGGGTTCGCGTAAGTCGACCTATTACTGTACATTAAAACTCCCTGTAACGTATAGATGGTTGAAATATTTCATTGGATCAATCAATTAATAAATTTATAAGAAAAGAAATTTTTGATGTTTTCGATTGTTCTTCATATTTATTTGTGTAAAGTATTTTCCTTTTATCAACCTAACGATGCAGTTAAATTTGATTTTTGCGCAAAATTGTAAAAGCTTTAATAACTGTCGAAAAATCAAAATTTTCGCTGGATAGCATTTCTAAATTATATACTTTGGTATTAACGACACATGCTCTAAAATTTTCAAACCACTTTTAATAAGCTTTTATAAGCAAAAATAAATGTTTTTCTTGAAAAGACTTTCAGCTCTTACAATACATTTAACTATGAACTCATTCAACAATATATAAAAAAAATGCTTATAAGAATATATAAATCTATGTCAAAGTTGAATTTCTAATTTATCAGTTTGTAAATCTTCTTTATGAAATTTTAAAGATTGCGGAAATACTTATGTAAGCAGAACATTTATTAATTTTCCGTTTTTCCTCTAAACTAGTAAATACAGTAGAAAATAAATGTTTTTTTCATATAGATATTCAAACAACTTTCTGTATTTTTCCAATGAACGCAGAATTTTAAATATTATTTGCACTTACAATAATTTAAGGAACAGTTAAACATAATTTCTTATGAATTAACTAAAAATGCTTGTTCTGAAATTTGTAGCATTCCTAAATTATTATTTTTAAAAGATAACTTTTTTTAAGATGCATTAGTAACTGTGCAACCAAATGAGTTAAACTGCAACACTTACTATTAAATTTTCTGTATTTGAACAATCTCAAAAAAAAAATATATATATATATTATTAACTCATAAATCCAATTTAAGACTTTTACGCAATACGTAAATCTAATGTCAAAGTTGAATTTCAATTTATCAATTTAAAAATCTTCTTGTATGTCATCTCTTTCTTTCCCTTTTTTTTGAATTTTTTTTAATCTCAAATAAAGTAATTAAAAACTAAAAATCAAAGTTTTTACTGAAATTACTTTTCTAGAACTTGCACTGTAATTACTCCAATTGTTTGTTTTTTAAGGAAATTGTTTTTTAATTACTTAATGGAAATTTTTACTAAAAAATAAATAAAAATGCATTTCTGATATTTGTCGAAATGCAAAAGAACTCAACTTTCCTGAACTGATGAGTGAATTAGTGTTTCCCTGTCAAATATAAAATCTTTTTGTGTTTTGCTAAGCAATAAAGAAATAATAAAAATGTAAGTAAATTATAAAAAACTTTCAGATCATCTTTGAAAACTATTATATTAAATTAAACACAATCTTGTGCAAACTATGTGTAGGAGTAAAGTGAAATATGTACGTTTCGGGAGATACATAAGTTACGTCGTGTTCAGAAGTGTCGTAATCCTGAGATTACCTTGCCAAATATACTGTAAATGTATGCAGATTTTTTAATAATGTTATTTAATTGGATTGCTCTAAAAACGAAAATTTTAGAAAATCTTGCTAATGTACAGTGCAAAAAAAAAAAGGTTGAATTTCAATTGGGCGGTAATGATAATGACAGTTAAATTGTCCAAAAAAACCTGCAGCGTGTTTTTATGAAAATCTGGGTATGGATAATTATCATACTATTATTTCGGAATGATGGCAGGTTTTTTCGCGTATTCAGGGTTTAAAAAATGCTCTAATATGACTCGATTTAAGTGCGCAAAACTGGCATGGCAGATAGAGAATTTGTTTAAGGGGGACTAGTTAAAAGTGGGGGGGGGGGGAATAGAGAAGAAAATAGTGCTTTAGTATAACATATTGCTTTAGTGTGCATTCTGATTGGGTTGAATAAGCTTTTTTTAAACTTTCTCAAAATAAAATACTAAATCACTTGTGCACTTATGCCAAGTCATTTTTTCCTTTCAGAAACGCAGAATTAATTTATAAGTACAGACTTCAGATAATCTTCTACGCCACACTTTAACATTTTCCGGGTTTTTAGCCAAAATTTGTGATTTCCTGAACTTTTTCCTTTAAAGTAAAACTTCCTTACTATTTTACATTTCTCATTTTTACTTGACCGTTGGCTGCTCTGTATACGCCAAAGAACTTCCCAGCATTCGGAACTAATAGCATAATCATTATCCACACTGGCATTTTCACGAAAACCCGGAAAAGTATTTTTGGTACGCAATTTAACTGTCCACAGTATTACTGCCCTATTAAAATGACAACTTGTGTTGTCGTTTTTTGTTGCGGCACTGTACTATTAGTTCAGAGGAATGTACATTATGCGTTCGAATGAAAAATTCTCTGTTTTTATTTTTGTTTGTTCATCAAGAAGGTGCGCAAACACCTACTAAGCTAGGTAGCTCTGTAGGTTTGTATAGCTAGGTAGCAACGGTCAAGTATTAACACCTTTATTAGTTTTAGGCTACGAAATCGGCTGATGGTTTTTATTGTTATGCTATATTTCTGTTAAAAAAGTGATTACTAAATACAAGCGATAATATACGTCAAAAGGCTCTTATAACAGTAATATCTCAGATCAATCACTAGATTTGAGTTTCCGTTTTTGAACTATTATGTTAGTTTTCGGTATTGGGAAACATCGGTTACAGTGAACTTCTCAAACTGTACCTCTAATAGTAAATTTGCAAAGCTCTTGTCTCTTGCTTCAAAAGGATTGATTCGCTTGGACATTAATACAGGTGTCTTGATAATTACAATTTCAAAAGTAATTGAATTTTAATTATAAAGATATGTGCTTAAAAATTATCCTCAAGCTTAAAACAATCCAGTAGCATACATTTTAAAAACGAGTAGGTTTTAAAATATTTTATTCATAAATTGTACTTAGGCCGTAGTGTATGACAGTGTTTTAGAGTACCGCATGTTGATATTAAAAAAAAGTTTTTACCTAATTCACTCTTGTTTTAGGATGAATGAGCATGAATAATATGCAACGGAATTCTATTGTAACAGTGGTTTCAGCGTGGGATTACGTTCCTCGTATGTAATATATATATAATATAATATAATATAAAATAGCTTAACTTACGTAATATGGAAATATATAAATATATATATATATATATATATATATATATATATATATATATATATATATATGGTAACGTATTTATTGTCTTTGTTAATTTACTGGAGGATGGGTGGAGTTTTGGTTTTAAGGTTGTATTGGGTGGATGGGTCGGGCGGAGGAAGCTTTTTCTCAAATTAAAAAAAAAGAGTAATATTTATAAAACCACAGTGGATGTGTATATACATGCTTATATATGTATTTGAGGACAAAAAAAAATTGAGGTTCCTATAATGTGTTTATTTTGTCCTACTTATAATTTTACAAAATAAAAATATGTTTTCTTTCATAATTAGATTAATTTTTTTATATAAACAAACTTATTATCTGTACTTTGTTACTATTAATAATCATTATAGTTGTAAATACAATATGTTATATTTAATTGGCTACACCATCTATTTTTTTCAATAATTTTAAATTCATCATTATTCTACATATTTTTTAATTTAATTAACATACCTGGATACTAATAATGTTAAATAATACTACCGTAATATTTTTGGCAACACCTTTATATTCTTCTTTCCTTTGTTACACTTTTATTTTGTGGCAACACCGGTTTTCACTTACTACAATTTTTAATTTTGGCAACACTTTATGATTGCCTTCCACGTGCTTGCTACCAATCCAATGGTGTGTCGATTTTTCAGTGCTTTTTCTATTATTTTGATTTCTTATTGCTTTCCTATTTTTCTTTTTTATAGTAGGATCGAGCGTAAAATGTATGGAGTGAATATCTCTTTTGATATCCCACACAACCGAAATCCTACTATTTTGTTTGTCTTTAATTATAATTTTCTGGGTATGGCTCCTGAAGATGTTCCCAGAAGTTATAATTCCCATTCCATTCATTCTTTTATCATTTTGTTTGGCTCTGTTTCTTTGTTTCTTTCCTTTTTTTCCCACTTGTTGTACGTCATTTTTGCAGTAATATTCATTGTGCTTTACTTTTTGATTTTATATATATATATATATATATATATACTAGCTGACCCGGCAAACGTTGTTTTGCCATATAAATTATTCCTAGGATTATTTTAGTAGAAAGAAATGACTAACTTATTGTAAGTTTGTGAGGATGTGGTATATGAGTAGAAGAGGCATGGAGAGCTGTGAACGATGCTGGAATATAAAAATAACACAATACCAAACATATATTTTTAATTCATTGTAATTTATTCTTTAAATTTATATATATCGCTAATTACAATAATTTTACTAAAAATAATATCAATCCCTTAACGCAATAGAGTATACAATATTTTTTGTTATCCCATTTTTAGATAACACAAACAAACTGGATGCCCACTGTATGGTTTGCCCACTCGAGAGCATGCCACGTATAACTAACTGTCCGTGTGAAAAACATGGCGTGCTCAAATCTAATCCACAAACAGACATAGTTTGGCCTTGAGACTAATTGATTGTCATTCCATAAAAAATTTTGCCCCCCCCCCAAAAAAAAAGGATGAAAATCTGAAATACTTTCAGATTTTAAATACGCACTATAGTGCTATATATTAAAATCGTATCATAATTTATGCGTCGTCCCTATTTTTCGTCCTTATTCCATTAAGTCGGAAAGTGTTATCATTATTCATGACTGTGCTGTTTTTTTTTTCCTTATTTTATAAAACCCATTTTTGGAATCGAAATCTATCATAAAATCGCCTACTAAAACTATTTTACAATCTTCGCCAACTATATCACAACTATATACTTCACCGTTTTATATATTGTTTCCTACTTTAACGCCTCGACTATCGCCAAGGAGGCGATGATTAAACATATGCAGTTACCATGACGATTTTTTGCATTTATGTAGAAATCGTAATTTAGAATTAAAATGGCGATTTGGAACAACATGTAAGTACAGCATGCCGTTACATTTTTATTTATTTTGGATTACCAATTAATGTAGTTTTAATAATTGTCTTTAAATTCCTTAACTGGTGCATTTATCGCTAATTTGTTTACTTTAGTTATCACCTAGTTCTTTTGGGTGCGTTGAAACGGTACTTACGTATTATCCCGGCGGTCACTTCCGCCAAACTACTCTTTCGTAGATTTTAAATACGTTGCCAATCGTATTCCAAACCATCAACAATTTCATGTGCCCGGCATTTATCTTGGTGAAAAATTGCTTGTCTTGGCGGACCGCCGGGATAATACGTAAGTACCGTTGAAACTTGTGCATAACTCCCAGAGACCAATGACTGCAAAGCTCGCCAAAGTACGGGGATTTTTTAGGTTGGCGAGAGTGGGGGCGTTAAAATAGGAATCAACTCTTTCTTGTACCATAAAACACATCTTTGGAATCGAAATCTGTCTTAAAATCGCCTACTAAAACTGTTTTACAATCTTCGCCAGGCTTATTCTTCCTGTAGGCATATTCCAACTATACCGCAAAGACATTTTAAATGCTGTTTGGAATGGGCATCATAATCCACGAGTGTACCGTGTTTTCCTTTCTTGTTCCACAGAGCACTTCTTCGGAATAGAAATCTATATTAAAATCGCCTAATAAAACTCTTTTACAATATTCGCCAGGCGTTTTCTAACTATACGCGAAATATATTTATAATAAATTGTCACGTTTTGGCACCACATTTAGCGATCAATTATCAAAAACTGCAAACCTTGTGCGACTTTCAACATTTTATTAACGCCCCCCCCCCCTCCACATTATCTGGCAAACACATTTGAAAAGTGACTCGACTCGCTAATGTCTACACAGAAATCCTGATTGAAATTAATAGCACTCTGCGGCTAAACATTTTGGGGTGGACCGCCCTTATGACTTAGGGGTATGAGACATAGTTAAAAACCTATTCTAAGACCTAACGAATATACATAGAAAATTTCATTAAAATTGGTCGAGTGGTTTCGGAGGAGTTAGGAGACTAACACTGTGACAGGAGAATTTTATATATTAGATATATATATATATATAATCAACGTTTTAATATGGCTCAATTAGGAGACTAAATGTGTGAACAAACCAGTTTTAACTGAGTGACTGAATTATCAGGGACTTCTTTTCTGGCATTCAAAAACGCGATGTCATATTAAAAATTACCTGAGATTCATAAACTCTGTCGCAAAAGTTACGTCACGTGCGCAAATTGCGCGACTGTAAATAGCTCTTCGAGATTGCAGTTTGACATTTTCCCTGAGATTAAAAAAATGTATACATTTTCTTCTGCTGAACCATGAAGGATTTAAATAAGAAACAATTTATCAGGAGATTTGTTTCGATAATATGGATAAAGTGCAATGTGCCGTATTAATAAATATTTCGTGTATATTAAATTAAGTGTTTGCTGTGTCATTTTTTTTAATAGGGACCTTACAACTAACTAAACTATAAATAATCTTACGTTGATATAGGGTAATACCGGTAGAGTCGCCGCACCCCCTGTATTTCTTGTAATTGTCCATAGATAGCAGTCAAACGCACAATGTAGGTGTGGAATAAGATTTCCTTAACGATTATATAGCTTGAATCTTTTTTAATGTTTTACCTGTAATTGTACAATTTTTATTTTAAGATAAGCTCATGATTTCACCATAAAAACTTTTAATCACGCTATGCATAAGTACATTTTTTACACTAATTACTGAATCCATGTATGATTTCGAAGTCAAAACTAAGTGTAGAGCCTGTATAGTGTATGATAATTTCGCTAATTTCCGTTGCGAGGACAAGCAACTGTGATGTGTTACGTCGGTACCGCACAAAAGGGGATAGATGCCGCACTGCCATTTCGACATACATGCCGCAGTTTGTCTTCTACGGCACGCCGTATTTAACAAAATTTTAATATCTCTACTTGTCTTATTCTTTATATTACTGAATTTATATTACTGGAGTATATTTGCTGCATTTGATTAAGTGTTATTAACTTTATTTTTCTTTTTACACAAACTGACCAATTTGGACATGTTATAAGCCGTTAATTGTAATTATAATATTTCTGCATTTTAACGATCTGTCTTAATTGGAATATTGTTTTTAAAAACCGGATAAATTGTTAATTTGCTTACAGATTTTGTTACACTGCAAAAAATAATCTTAAAAATACAGAACTATTCTGTCATTTTTCAACAGAAAAAAAATGTTAACAGAATTTAACCATGCTTTCCACGTAAATTTGCTACATTTTATGTTATAAAACGGGTTTTGGAATAACTTAACATTTTAACGACGTTTATCTGTAGCTGTGGCAGCCGGTCCGGTGCGACGAACCAAACACAAACAACCATTTACGACGTGAATGTGAAACGCTTGAGGATCCGTAAAGAATTGAAGGTATTTTAAAGGTAACTTTTTTTAATTTTTACTTATATTTTCTGAAATCTTTCTTCTTCTAAGAAATATTACTTTTACAAAAAAACACATGCTTTAAAAACATAACGGCGTGTATTTTAAAGCCGTTAAGCCTAATGTTTACACGTAACCTATTTCTCTTATAAAACAATTAGTAAAGCCTGGATAAATTTAATTTTCTCGGTTTCTAATCATTACTCTCATTTTATTGAAGTATTGTACAGAAACAGTTAAATAGATATTAGACTTATGAAGTTTAAGAACGGCACTGTTCAACAAAACCACTGTCGTTGGTTTATTTGTGAAATGCATTGTTTACGTTTTTTTCCGTATCGGTGTATGGGGAATTACGATTGCAAAGTTAAAATAATTTGTGATTATATTCAATTCCTGCTACTCTAGTCATATTTTTTATATATACCTGTAAAAAACAAACAGAAAAACACTAATTTTCAATTTTAAAATTAAAGTAATGATACGATTTGAGATTCATACGCCACCGGGATTAAAAATTAGCTCATAAATTGCCAGAGAAATCTCATGGCAAGTTTAGTTTTTCTTTAAAAACCTGAAAAATAGAGCTTTAAGTTGGAATATTTTATATTTTCCCACTTATATTTTCTGTTTTCTAGCATTCATCACTGAATAATAATAACAATAAAAAGCTTTAACGAGTTTTGCTTTTATTATAAGCTTAGTACTTTTATTTAAAACAAATATTCCATTGTTGGGATAAATTCCGTAAGCGGGGGCAGTGTAGAGCTAAGTGTTTTGGTTATGTTCAATTTGTTTTATATTGCATTTGAAATATGTTTAGAAATGTTTTAAGAAGGTCCTTAGATAAGTGTATTGTAGTTTTGGTTTTATATTTTCTTATATATAGATGTTGAAGAAAAAAATAATGTTGCTAATTAAACATGCCTCCGCTTACGGAATTATTCCCCCATTGTTTATGCTTAATATTGCTCGGTTTTACTCATATTAATACTGTTTAGTAAATGGAGTTGTTTACCATTAACTTTGTGTACAGACAATCAGTATAACCTTGTTTTACTAACAAAAGTTGTCCCCAATTTCATAGGTGCACTATGAAAAGTTCTAAAGACCTTTTGGGCAATTCCATGGTGTCGGACGTAAAAAATGAACAAAAATTTCTCAGATAAATAAATTTACATTTTATAAATGAACTTAATATAATTAAATTTGCATATATATGATACTCAGCTCATCATACTTAATCAAAAAACATATCAATTAAAATAAAAAGATTTTCAAGTTAAATTTAAATGGTTTTAATACTTGGTGTCGGACGTATAAACAGTGTTTACGTCCGACACCAAGTATTAAAACCATTTAAATTTAACTTGAAAATCTTTTTTATTTTAATTGATATGTTTTTTGATTAAGTATGATGAGCTGAGTATCATATATATGCAAATTTAATTATATTAAGTTCATTTATAAAATGTAAATTTATTTATCTGAGAAATTTTTGTTCATTTTTTACGTCCGACACCATGGAATTGCCCTTTTACAAGTCAGGGGTTGATCCAGGAATTTTTTTCCAGTAAAATACATTTTGTTAAAATAATTGATAAAACAGGTTAAGTGACAGTGAAGTGCTGTTATAATTTATTGCATTTTTATAAAGGGCCATATTAATCGTTTGCAATTTTGTGATGAGGCTGCAATACAAACCCAATTATCGTATGCATTGAACCCTGCAATTGGTGTATTGATATCAATAGATGTATTACCTATGTAATTAAATTTGAAATTTTGAAAACAAAAAAATATTTAAGTTTTTCAGTTGGGATTTTTTGGGTTGAACAAAATCCTGTCAATCGATAAAGTGTTTTTGGTACATACGTATTACCCCGCGGTCCGCCAAGACGAGCGATTTTTTTTCGCCAAGAGAAATGCCGGGTATGAAATTATCAATGGTTTTGAATACGATTGGCAACTCATTTGACGGAAAAATAGTTTGGCAGGATAATACGTTAGTACCGTGTTTTTTTAAAAACTCATTTCACACTTGAAATAATTTTTGACTTTTTATATGCAGAATTTAATATGGAACTGTGTTTGATTTAATGAATTAACATTATTTATGCTAGAAGCATTGCTGCCAACATGTAAGGTTTAATGTAAGAAATTGATTACATTGTAAGATTATTATAAATCTAATTGGCATTATTGTAAGATTTTTAGAAAGAAGTGTTTTTATTCAACAAAATTTTTAAAAACATAATTTTTTAAACTTTGGTACCTCAGTCACTAATGTTCAGCTAAATTATGCTTGTAAATTTATTAAATTGAAAACCGTATGAGATAAAGATATGATTGATTTTTTGCTTATACAGCAGAAACTCCATTTTCTCTCTAACTTGTCATAGATACCACCATTTATTAATAGCTTAAATGTTGTAAAATGTGTAAATTTAACTAATGTTTTTTTATAAATGTATGCTTTTGATACACAGAAATCTAAGTAATAATAAGAATGAAACTGTGTTTGTGGGTTTAGACCGTATACAAATCCACAAAAACGGACCAATCAGCCTGAAATTTTGCACAGATGTGTAAAATAATATAGAGTAAATGATAGTCCACTTTAAAACTTTGAAAGTCCACCCGTTCCCAGAGTTTGAGATTTTTTTATGATTTCCACATAGAAAGCTTTCCGTAATTGTAACCCCCATTCCCATAGTGAAAAACGTGTGAAATGAGCATCGTGGTTGTCATGTGTTGCAATTTTGCCGAATAAAATGTTTTCAATTCTTAAATAAGTAAAAATAAAAGAATAATAATGATTTTTTTGTTAGTTTATTTTTGTAAAGTTATTTTTTTAATTATAATATCATGTGCATGGGAAATCAGAGCAGGAATGACATGTTTTGTATGCAAAATAATAAGGATTGAAGATTTCCGAGGCTATTATGTAAAATTTGTTAGTTTGGCAAAAGATAAAATGGCTGATATGCCGATTTTGAGAAAGTAAGTTCTAGTGGTTTGCACAGTTTTAGGCTTGGCGCAATGTACTGAGAGCTTAAGGAAATAGCATTTTTGAAAATAAGTGTATAGGTTTTAGTAGAATACAGCGTTAAATTTTAATTATCTGATCAGAAATAATGCAGTTATTAAGGGATTTCAAGCGATCTATCTTCAGAATTCTCACCAAATTCAGTAAATTGATTTAAGTTGGGGGAATTCCGCCAAATTTCAGAGAATTGAAATCTTTGCATTTAGTACATCAGAGTTAATGATAAAACTCGTTATAGTTTATAATTTTTAAAATGCTGCTACTTTTCAAATGAATGCCTGCTTTACTTTATGGTGATCGAACCATATAAGTGACAGATATATCTCATTTTGATTGCTGTTAAGTCGATGCTTCGAATGATTCCCTGAAAAAAATCTTGCAAAATGGTGTATGTTGGCACTTTGGCGAGCCTTAGATTTGAAATTGGATATTATTTGAGACTGATATATATAACACTGATTGCATGTCCCCACTTGCTAGCGGGGTGTATCATATATATTTTCCTCTCACATTTGAACACTCTCATAAATAATAACAATCTGTCTTATGACAAATTTAGGTATGTTGATCATTTATGACTTTCTTTAACAGATGTTGATATAAATTTGTATTTCCATTAATCAGCTTATAAAAATCATAACTGATTTTCATACTATGAAAAAAGATTTCTAAATAACTTGCTTTGATTTTTATTTAATAAAATTGATATTTATAATTAACTGTATTGTAAGGATAAACATTTAATCTAGTTGATTTTTATTGTGTTCTGTAAGATTTTCAATAACGGACTGTTGGTAGGTATGTAGGAGGAAGAAACAAATAATTTTGATTGTTGTAATGCTTTAGACACTTAATAATTATTTTTTTCTTGTGATTACCTGGAAATTCTTGAAAAATCATCCTAAGGAATTCTTTTCTTTTAAGAAACAAATATAATCCCAGAAATTGTTGTTAATACCAAAATAACAGCCCCAAGTGTAAAAAAGTGATCGTTTATGATATCACTGCTTGATTTGCTCTTGTGCAATACCTTTAAATTTTTTGTGGCCTACTGTCTGCAAGTGATTTTTATACCTGTGTTTTAACATGCATAGGGGGAAGTGTCCTGCGATTTGATGGCTCAATCAGATAAAGCTTCTTTCTAGTAATGCAGCGTCAACTGTAATTGACACAGGACATCTCTACACTGGTGAATTTGGTAGGCCGAATACTGAACAGATATTTGGCCATATTCAGCTAAATAATTTCAGAACGAAGAGAAAAAAGGTATTTTTAACAGATTTTTAAATGTATTTACAAATAATATTGCTTAGTTATACTTTAATATGTTAATTTCATATTATAAAATATCCTAAGTCATTGAATTTTAAGATGAGTGAAAAATAATCTAATATATTTAATAATATTACAGAAATGCAGACTTTTCTACTGGGTAACACTACTTGACATGGTTTTCTACTTTTCTTTATCGGGTGGGGTGGGGATAGGAGGATTTTTTTCTGATCCTCAATTAGAAACATAATTTCGAAAAACTGCTAAATATGTTTTGTAAAACTCAAAGCATGATGCGATTAAGCATAGTTACCAGATTAATTACATTTATCATAGCATATTTATTAAATTATTAATATTGCAAAATATAAGTATGCTGCTATTAGTGTTTAACTTTGTAAAAGGTATTTTTTCATGACCAAGATTTTTTAGTTTTACATATAATATACTGTTGTGTGTTTTACCTATGAATAATATAAAATGAATTTTAATTAATCTTTATTTAGTATTTAATTACAAATTTGAAAAGTTATATTTTATTTACAATTAAAATGACAATTAAGGAGTGTATTGATTATGTGTGCATTTTATGCTGAAAGCTTTATATTAGCTTATACATAGTATGATCCAAAAATTCCGGGAATGTGGTTATTCCTGATGATGTGGCGAAAGCAAGTACCTAAAGTTAAATTGCTTGGAAAAGATTCTCCCAACCTACCCCTACCTGACTGAGTTGATTTATCCATGTCATGCGGACGAACAGCGCTCACAGCTGTTACCTTCCGAAGTCAGTTGTCTTAGCTTGGTGACATAAGAAAATTGGCTTTTCTTGAGCAGTGCTGTATCATTAAATTCTGTCAACAGTTAGGTAAGACACCAATAGAGACTTTGGAAATGCTAAGAAATGTGTATGATGAATCTACCATAACGAGATCCAAGGTTTATGAATGGCATCTGCATTTTAAAGAGGGCCGAGAATCGTTGGACAATGTTGGCCGACTTTCGACTTCATGGAATACAGAAAATGTTTCATTGGTGTCTTGAATGTGTTTGAAAAGATCGTCGTCAAACACTTGTAGAAATCGCAATATTGGGTGATTTAATTGACAAAGTCTATAAGTACCCAGGTTATTCACATTCCCCTATTCACCCGACTAGCCCTATGTGATTTTTACCTGTTCCCATTAATTAAAAAAATAATAATACAGGGATGCCGTTTTGTTTCATCGGAAGAGATGAAACGCCTTTGTGTCATCTGAAGAGATGAAAGCAGCTTTGCAAAAAACCTTATGGGAGGTTGGGGAAAATGGCTTCCAGAAATTATACGAACGTTGGCAGAAGTGTATCGTCGCCCAAGGTGACTACTTTGAAGGTGGATGTAGTACTTCAGTGATGTGAACTATTCAGGGTAAAGAATTTTACACGTTGTCCCCAAACTTTTGAATCATACCTCATATTAAGCTTTTGGTAATTTCGTATGCAGAGATCGTGCTGAAGTGCTATAGCGTATATTGTAAACTTTTTTTTTTTCTTCTGAATCGCTGGGTTCCAGAACCGCCTTTTTAAAATCCTTAATCATACTTGTGAACCCCTCTTTATGCCTATGTTAGACTTGTAACTGCTTTCATTATTTTGTTACATTATCTAAAAAGGAAAAATGTCAGCGAAAGACTCCATAAGTCCCTAGAACTTATACACAGAGAATGCTGTGGCTTTTTTAATTTATATGTACAGTCAACTCCGGATATAGAGAACTTTCAGCTATAGTGAACACATTTCCTTAGTCCTGACTCACATACATTAGAAATGCACATAGCATTTTTCAGTTTTAATGAACCACGACTTCCGTTATAGTGAACTTAAAAATTTTTGGACAGTAGGGGTAATGTTGTTCTATTCCCACGAAGAGTGTCTCTTTAGTGTTCAAGAAGAGAGAAAGATTATCAAGCTCCTGTTCCGAAATACAGTGGTCCTCACTTATTCCAGTTACATCGAAACGGATTGAAACTGGCTGGAATAACAGAAATCCGAAATAAACGGCGGGACCAAAGTAAAAGTAAGAGACACAAAGTATGAAATATTTAAGATAAAAAAATTTGTGAATTAAATCAAAATATAAAAACTATATTATTCAATAGTTTGACATATGAACATATTTATTTATAAGAATAAAGAAAATAAAATAACTATTACAACTTCTTGGGGGGGGGGGGAAATCTGAGATTAAAGGCTGTTTTAAGGGTATATTGTATTTTAGCGCAAACTGAATTTAACTTAGTGGTGAAAAGAGGTAACCATTTACGTTGTTCTCCTCAAATGCTCTACATATAAAATGTCTGTAGTGTTCAGCGAATCTACTCATGTGGTTCAGGTGCACACCATTGTCATCATCATCGGGTGCCTGATTCGTTCAGGGTGTCAGATTGATCATTATTTTTATTAAAATTCTATTAAGTGTATTAACAATTGTTTTGATTGAATTATTGTAACACCTCCACACAAATATGAGTCATCTTTGACTGGCTGACCCTAAAAGCTAATTGCGTCGAAATTTTACCTAATCTCCAGATTACTTAAGTGGGTAAAGCAGCACTCACTACCGAGGTAAACGGTGGACAGTGCTGTTTGGCCATTTTGTTCTGTTCATAACAATTTTGACCAGAATAAGCGGCTCACAGGATAAACCACTAACCGAAATAAGTGGTGACCACTGTACAGGTGAATTGCCAGTGTCTAGACTAAGTTGATTATATTAAACAAGGGGGGGGGGGAGGGGGTCATAACTTTTTCAATGCTGCAATCCATCCTATCCTTTAAAAGCATTCATTAACAAAAGTGAACTAAAAGTTGAAATTTCGTCTTGACTTAAGACGATTTCATTTTCCATCCTCGATGAATATATGTTAAAAGCGACAGCTCCTTTTTCCAACTGAATGGAATATACATTATTTCCATAAATGCGATTAATTGTGTTTATTTTACTTAACTAGTTCTAGACTTATAAATGCAATCCATTATGTTTGATTTACTTAATAAACGTTCAGTACTTGTATAAAATTCTATTTTCTAGTTAAGTATTGTTTTATTGTTATTGGACATCAGAACTTTGGATATAGTGAACGAACTCCAGAACAAGTGAGATAACGGCTCTTCGCCTTAAATCTCCAAAATCTCGCCCTCCCTGCAGGGGTGACTTCAAATCAAATCAAATTAGTGAACAAAATTTGCTGCTCCCCAGAGGCTCACTATAACCAAAGACATAATCATACGGTCGGGAACCTATAGTGTCATAGAGTATAAAAATGAAATTTTTTTTTTATTTAGGAGTTTGCTGGGCAGGACAGTTCCAATGTCTGTGTGTTACCCATAAGTTTTCACACATGTTACAAATTTTATAAAATTAATAATTAAATATAAAATGTTGCAGATAATTATATTTATTGTGTATATGTTCGTTTTATAAAAGGATGTAAAGCAAGATAATATTGATACTTGATTTTTCAATGCTGAGTTATGAAAAAGGAGTTAAAGAAAAGCAGTTTACAGATGTCGCACACATAACGGTGGAATCGTCCAGCAAATTTATCAAATATATTTAAAAATGTATCTGATTTTACTTTTTCTTTTTTTCAGGAAATGTATCAATTTACTTGCAGAGAGAAGTCCTGTGTATCTGTATTGCCTTACTTATGAATGTTTAGAAAAGATAATTTGTAATGTATATACTA
Source organism: Cheiracanthium punctorium (assembly GCA_038373885.1). NCBI lineage: Eukaryota > Metazoa > Arthropoda > Arachnida > Araneae > Cheiracanthiidae > Cheiracanthium > Cheiracanthium punctorium. The sequence continues at coordinate 195,663 of JAWZYV010007758.1, forward strand.
CTTTTCTAAAATAAAATACTTTATGGCATATATAATTTGTTGAAAACTTTTACTAAGAAAATTTTTTTTTCATCTGTTTTAACTTTTTGAGCATGTATCTGTGTGTGTATGAGTGAACACAATAGCTCCTAAATGGTGCATTCGATTGAGCTCAAATTTGGTATGCATATTATAGACCATCGCCATGCAAACGTTATTGATTTTGGTGTATATATGACTTAAAATTTTTTACAGGGCTACAAAAAAAATTTATGGCCTATGGATAGAAATTCTTCATTTCTATCTATAGGCCTAAGTGTGCTGGTGTCTAAGTGTGCTAGTGTCTGAATGATGCATTCAATTGAGTGCTAATTGGTTATGTATGTTATAGGTTTCGATCACATGACCTGCATAGATTTTGGTGTGCATAGAGCTGATAATTTGTTCATGGGCAGTGATCCATCTAGGATTTTTTCAGATGAGTAAAAATACTCCTTAACCTTTTTAGAAGTATTTTCTGTTCCAAACAAGTAATTAAAACAACGGACATGCTAAATTTTCAAATACATAATTAAATAGCATTTGACACATAAATAATAACTGATTTTATATCTAGGTACATAAATGTCAGTTCAACAAAAACTAGTACAAAAATTGATTTTTTAAATTTAAAATCAGCAAATCATAATTATTTATCAAAATATACCTAATTTTATATGGAAAAACAATGCGTAAAAACACACATTCCGAAATTTCTAAGGTGTGAAATATTTACATCTAGAGGTGTTGTTGCGATCACTGTTCACGGGGTTTCCAAAAAAAAAAAAAAAAAAAAATTCTCATACATAACAGCCTACAGATGCAAATCATTTATAGTGCGCTAGTGCCTAAATGGTGCATTTTAATAAAAGTTCATAGGTCACAGTCACACAACCTGTATAGATTTTGATGTGGGTAGAGCACAGATGTTTTGTACAGTGCTACGAAATATTCTTATACATTATGGCACAAATTCTTGAAAGTGTAGTAGCATCTAAAGAGTGCTCAATTAGGTACGCATATTATTGGTCACTGTCTTGCACACTGTATAGATTTTAGTATGCGGAGAGCTTGCAGTTTTTTTTTTTTTTTTTTTTTTTTTTTTTTTATATAGGGCTACAAAAAATTATTCTTATACATTGCGGCCTATACACTCAAATTATTTGAAGTACACCAGTGTCTGAATACTACATTTGATTGAGCTGATTAAATTTATTTAAATGCTTGGTAAGGATCAAGAGTTCGCAAAGTCAGTGGAGTTATTCCAGTTTTTTTTCTTAAGTATAAAATGAACTGCCGAAAGTAAGCTAATAATATTTTTTCACCCTCTCTGAAAACTGTCTCAAACAAATAAAAGGTTCTATAAAGAACCTTTTATTTTGTTTGAGATTCATAGAGGGGGAAAGAAATCCAATGTACAATTTTAGTATGACAAATTTCAGGGAACCAAGATCAGATTTGTAATTTATTAAGATATTTTTTATGACTTTATGATAGTAAAAATTACTTTTTCATATTTTAAGATTTTCTTTTGCAAAAAAAGCAGTCATAAGTTAAACACTTATTTTAAAACTCATTAAAATTAATAAAATTCAATTTATTAATAGGAATATTGCATATTAATTCGCAAACCTTTGTGAAATAAAAAGAGGGGTTACTGAATATTTTCCCCGAAATATACTGAAATGTTACACATCTATTCACCTTTTATCCGGAAACCTTTGCAAAAAAAAAAAAAATTGGAAAATATTTTTCCAAAATATGCAGAAACATTTATAAATACTGTACCCGCCTAGTGCAGAAACGTTCCTGCAATTTTAAAATACAAGAGCTGCCCCATATTTTAAGGAAACACTTCCGATTCTTTTTTTTTTTACAGTGTAGCTAATAATTTTAGTTAACTAATTTTGTAACTTTTAAGTCTAAATGGTTTGGATTTTTCCGAGAATACCAGGCGTCACTACCTATGCTAGTAGTAAAGTGTATGTGTGGTTCCAGATAATTTTGAAAAAACTGTTGCTACACATTTGGAAAAAAAAAAATTCCAAAATTGCTACAATAGCATTCAAAATCGGATTATTTTTTAATGCACCATTTAATGCTCTATTTGTTTTATATTTATGCATTTTCATTTATTTTCAAGAGTTTTTCTAGAAGTGACTTTCATTTAATGGTTCAATTTAACAACTTATGGCAACAATGCATTCTTGTAACTGTAGTGTTTAAAATAGAATCTGAAATGAGTTATTTTTAATTTAAGTGAACAAGATTAAAAGTATTGAGTGTAGTTTTCATTAATACAGCAAAACTTGGATAACTCGAGCATGATCAATTCAAAATTTCAACTTTGAATTATTCAAGTTTGACTATATAAATAAGAATTATTATTATTGTTATTTTTGCAAGAAGATCGCTTTTGTGTCGCTTTCTAAAATGTGTAGTTCAAAAATGAACCCTAGCAGAGCAGAGAAAATGCTCTCTGATGTTGGATAATTCCTCATTTGTTTTTCACTATTATGATACCTATGCTTAAATTTTTATCCCGCAATTTAGTGCCAACTATTTATAAAACAATTATTTAGTTGCCAGATTCTAACCAAAGGAAAAAAAACAGTAAATAAATAAAATTAGCGTGAACTAAAGGAAAATAAAAAGTGAAATTTTCAGCATTTGTTTTCTCCCCCCATATTTTTCTGTTGATCTGCTGCTGAGTTCAACAATGTTTCATTATACTGGAAATCGAATACTTTGTGTATTTCTAAAATGATAGGAAAAGTGTAAAATTCCCTCATTTTCTTTCTCCTTTTTATCTAAGGAGACAGACTGCAGGTTGTCAAGCTCTGCTATAGATAATTTTTTGCTTTAGAGCTCTAATGGCATGTTTATAAATGATATGTAAAAATTTCCATTTCAAATACACTCATCCTCCTATCTTTTCATGGGAAAAGAATGCTTATTTCTCTCGTTGAAGTAAGTGGGGCACATGATGCGGGTGCTGTGCTAAAGGGGGTGCCAACATCAATTATCGCTCCTTGGGAGGGGAACCCTAATTAAGGTTTGCCCCAGGTGTCGTATACAGTAGTTGCGGCTCCGGTAAGTACTAGTGTTCTTGAAACAGCTCTCAATTATTACTCACACAGAATGTTTAATTCAGACCTTTAATATTTTAATTTACTGATGAACTGAAGAGTTATTTGTGTCTATTAAGATTATTTTAAAGTATGAGTATACTTATATCTCTAGGTACAGATTTTGAACACAAAAAGTTCAGATTCACTGATTAAAAAAAGAAAAATCAATTTTTATTCTTGTCAGAAATATTTCTAATTTTGTTTATCAGTGGTGTTCAATATACACAAAAAGTTAAGTAAATGAACTAAGCACTTTTACATGTCGTCATAAGGCCACCAACAGTTATGCTGGTAACGTTACTTATTTATAAAATATGGCTACTTTTACAGAAAGATTTTACATTCTGGGAACATTTTGCTGCCAGTTTTTCTCTTAATTTACAGAAATAGTATTTTTAGTTATTTCCTATATTACTATTATATTTCTCCAAATGTTTAAATGTTTTTATACATATATTTAAAAATTTTAATACATTTACAAAAATATAATAGTAATAATAAAATAAATATAATACCAGACTACTTACTGGTATTATATTTATTTTATGTATTACTATTATATTTTTGTAAATTTATTAATTTTTTTTAAGTATCTGTATAAAAAAAATTTAAACATTTGGAGAAATATGATAGTAATATATGAAATAACTAAAAATACTATTTCTGTAAATTAACAGGAAAACTGCAGCAAAATGTTGCCAGAATGTAACATCTTTCTGTGTACAGAAAGTTTCTGTATACAGAAGAATTACTGGCAGCAAAAAGTTGCCAGAAAATTTCTGTATACAGGAATTTTCTGTATACAGAAGAATTACTGGCAGCAAAAAGTTGCCAGAAAATTTCTGTCGACAGTAATAAATGTTATTCAACAGGATGATTCTGTAACCCTTACAGATAGTTTCTGTATACAGAAATCAACTGTAAAACGCTGCTTTTAAACGACTTTTATATGTATACGGAAAATTTCTGTAGGGAACATAATTTTTCTGTCATATAACATACAGCTCCTGGCAACAGAAAATTTCTGCCTACAGAATATTTCTGGCAACTTTTTGCTGCCAGACTTTTTCTGTTGATTTACAGGAATATTTTTTGCAGTGTAGAAACACCCTCGTTAAAAAATAAAACATTGTTAAAACAAATAAAACAATGTAAATACTATTTTAACAACCACCCCTCTCAAATACACTAATGTTACATTATTGATGAAACAACAATTAAAATTCAATTAAAAAATATAAGAATTTGATTTTAGTAGTGAGCTAAGTAGGCAGACTAATATTGATTTAAGCCTACCAGTACGCCTCTTTATACTAATTTAGCATCTTTTTGTTATTAAATAGGTAATTATAGTCCAGATAGGAATATTTTTTTCAAGTATATTTTTATTTATTATTTCATTCTCTTATGACAGGCGCAGCATACCTCCCGGACAAGAGCGGCGTCTCACCCGCAGTGCAGTGTTTCAGAAAAGAAATTGTTAAAAAATATTAATTATTTTTTTAGATTTTTTTGTAGCAGTACATATGTTCTATATTCTACTGTAAAAAGCACAGCATGATTTATTTTACTGTATGTGCAGCCTGGAATTGTTTACACGATTTCAAAAAAATGTGCGGCGTAAGTCGCGGAATTACCCTATATACCGTGTTAGTTTCAACGGAAAATATTTGAAACTTTATTATTATTATTGTTTTTCTTGTTGTTACTATTCATTCTTCTACAAAAAGTAAAACTTTAAAATTTTTAGAGATAGTTTTTAAGCTGATTGTTACTTAGAGACTATCTTCTGTCAACGCTTGCTTACATAAGTATTGCTTGCATTCATGTAATGAAGACGTCCGTAAAAGTCCGTAAAGTAATGTCATTTTTGCGTATAACAGTTTTTCGACTAGCGAAAACGTTGTCCCCCCCCTCCCAGAAAAAAAATCAGTAGATAGAAAAATAAATTCCATTTTATTTAAGTTTTTGTATTCAATGCTCTCTTGTAATATTAAATTAGTAAAATGTATTCGTTTTTCATCTATTTAAAACTTATTTTAAGTTTTAAAGGAAAACAAATGTAAAATATTATATTTCGCTTAAAATTAGCAGATTCAAATAAATGTCAAACAAACGATTTTCTTCTTAAGTTTTTTCTTTTACTTTCTTTATTTTTTTCGGTTAACTTGAACAAGACTTATTTTTTCTCCTTTAAGGTAAAAGCGCAAGATTTGTTATGAGTTTCTAAAAATTTAGTTAATAGTAAATAGACAAAAAATAGTTTCTCTAAACTAAAACATGAAACGATCTTTTACGATTTTCACATCTAACTCTAAACGTACTTTTAAAACAGAAACTGACATCTTAAAAATTAAAAATCAGCATCTTCATCAGTAATGTTAAAATATTTATGAATAAAAATATGAATGATTAAATTACTTTTCAGCAATAAATATTAGCGATAATCATTCTTTTTCAGATTTACTGTGTAATTCTAATGTATTTTTACTAATTTATAGAACTAAAAAGTCTTTACTTAGATAATTTATCTGTTTGTACAGATCACCAATAATAGCAATAAATTAATAATATAAATGAATGAGTTATCGAGTTATTTTTTTACATATCTGAAAAAATTACATTTAATGTGTTATTTTAATGTGTTTTTGCTAACACGCACAGTATTAATTTAAAGAGCTACAAAATCGTAGTTTAAATTACTGTTCTGTTTGTACAGATCTAAATTTGATTTAAAAAATACTCGTATTCATTAAATGAACATTTGTCTATAATAGTCATTTGCATATATATATATATATATAAGTAAATCATATTCAATTCATTCTGCGTAAATAAGCTTTAGAACACCTCAAAAAGTTCTCCGAATAAGGCATTCCTCTCTTTGGAAGATAAATTCTAGTGTGCTAATCCTAAACAAAACAACAGCAAATTGGTACTATAACCGGTTTTGCAAGAAATAAAAAATGAAGACATATTCGGAAAAAACAACTCAATTATTTTGGATAAATCATACTATATGAAACAAGTTGTACACATTACAGCGATTCAATTTTTACTTATTTTCTTCTTTTATTTTTGACAGAAGTTATTTTGAAACTTTTTACAACAATCAATTGTACCAGTCACGTTTATGCATAAAGTGTGTGTCATAGTTCTTTATATAAACTTCTTCTTCCTTTTTTTTCTCAAAACTAAAATTGTACAAAGTTCTATAGAAAATATTAGTTAAACATTATTTTAAACATAAAAAAAAAAAGCGTTTAAAATCCATTGAGTGCATTGCAGCAAATGAGCATACAAATATATCGAAATATAAACAAGTAAAAATAACTATGCATATCCGATTTTTAAACTCTGGTAAAAAATTTAATTTATATTTATAAATAAACACACAAGAAATTAAAATTATTTGGTTAAAATTTATTTTAAAAAGCCTCGCACGCACCTAGGCATAAAAGAAACATTATAAATGTATGTTATAAAATTAAGCTTTTTTTAAATTTTTCAATCTTTAAACAACAATTTTTTATTTATTTATTTAGTTATTTATTATTGTGTTCTTATTAATAGGTGGGTTTTAAATTTTTTCTAAATTAAAAGCAAATGATTTCAGTCTCGTGCATTGACCGTAAAATATTAAAATCATAATAAGACTTCATATTAAAAAAATAAATAATTTTTAATAAAACATCGTCTTACAACCGTGATTTTATGCCGTATTCTAAAAAGACAAACTATCCACACTGATAAAACCACAGAACCTATTTACCTGAACTTTCATCTCTCTACAACCACATGTTGACAGAACACTTCCATGTTGTAGAAAGAGCAATCAAAACTTCGACTTGCCCGCTTAAAACAAAGACTCGGAGAAAGTTGCCACGGCTGAACATTCAGCGCAAGTGACATTACTGTGTGAGCGAGCGGCATTCAAAAGGCGGTTCCTTCAGCGCCACCTATTTCTCGCTTCTTAAGCCGCCTCCCCCCACTCCACATCCTGGCAGATATCACATCCCCCTGCTATCGCATTTTCTCAGCCGAGCTTCGGAGTTCGTGCCGGGAGCTCAGCGTAGATTTTAAAGAGGTGAAGGGCTTACGGTATAGGGGCTTGCATTAAATTTTGAGAAGTCGTAACGGAAAATTGAATCCAATTTACTTCGGACTTAAACCTAAGAGTAGAAGGCAACGGCGTACTATTTTTCTCGAGTTGATTTGTCGTGATAAATATGAGAAACATTTGTGATAAGCAAGTTACACGAATTTGCTAAAATTCCCCACTGCACCTTCAAAAATAAATTATCTAAAAAATAAAATGAATATTTTTTTATTAATTTATTCATTTTATTAACGGAAGCTATTTTTATTTTATTCGTTGATTTATTTATGAATGTCCGTTGCTTATTTTGAAATATATAATCAAGGAATTTTGTTGATCACACACAGCTTGTACACACGCAGTGACTTTTTAAAAAATGTATTCGAATAAAATGCCTTTTTCATATATTGGTTTAACGAATAATTAAGCAGATTTTCTCAGCAAGCGTAATTCAATAGAAATTTGACGCTCAATACTTTATATTAAATGATTCGATTTTACGCATCAGGCTGATATTTTAGAATCCAGAATTCGAAAAAGTTTTACTCTCAAATACTTTTTAATGGGTATATACACAAAAATAGATAAATGAATTTATAAGTAAGTTTCCGGTCACCAACTATAATGTCAAAATAGAACGACGTAGTATTTCATTCGTATTTGTTCATCTATTTATTTATTGTGAATTCTTATGTGGTACTTAAAAGTAAGCTCAAAAAATCTGTCATATACTACTTGCACACAAATAAAGAAAATTACGTCTAACATCAGACAAACTGCTGCAATAGAACAGAACAGGCATTATAATAAAAATAAATTACTTTGTTAAAAACACACGTATGAATAACTAGCCAAAACGCATCCAAATAACCAAACTTCATTTAACTTGTTTTAGCTGTTTACACGAGATCCACGGATTAAATGTAACCCACTTTTTTTATTAGCTCTTTAACGCGCAGTGTTCCTGCTCTGGGAACACCAAACTCTGACGTTTTGACTGTTGCCAGTCACGAAGAATAGATTTGATTTCTATAAAAAATGTTGCAGGTGACATAGCTCCACGAGAATCCTTTACTTTTTAACACGTCATTTCTCGTCAAAAATGGTCACGATTATTTTTAACAGCACTGACATCTGCTGAAAAATGGAAGAATGCGAGAACAGCTGGACAGAAGTCGAGCGATGGCAACGGCTGCCCTTTTTTCAGCATTGGAAAAGGGTTGCGCCTCAAAGGGTTAATAGTGGCGAATACCTGATGGGCAAGTGGACGCGTTTGATTGGAAGAGAGCATTCAGATGTGTAGCCGACAATTGCGAGATCAAATTTCTTGCTGCATTAGTTTTCTCGTAAATCGTGTGCTAAAATTCGCAGTTTTTTTTCTGAAAATGGTTTCGGCCACAGATAAGAAAGAACGTACATATGCCAAACTGGGAAATTACAATCCCCGATGGATCTGAAATTTACTACGACTGATGCATGTTGTATAAACGGAGACTAACCGCGCTACATGTACTAAGTTTTGAATTGTAACATGGTTTCTGTAAGCACTGATTGAAAAACATATTTCGTATTACTGATTTATAAAACATATTTCGTAATTTAAATTCGTGACAGATCAGTAATTAACATGGTTATTAGCAAATCAAGGCATAGTCAATTGACTAAACCAAATAAAATCCTTACTTAATCTTACTTAATAAAGTGTTTGGTTTTATTCAAATACGTAAATAGTTTTCATTCTTGATTTTGAGTAGGAATAAATATAGATGAAAATGTAAGTATTTCCAGTAATTTTTTTGCATACAAAACATTTTTTGGTTAACAATAAACCAATTAAGGTTAATGATATTGTTGCGAAATAATAACTTAATTTGCTCCCGTATTGCATGCGCCGCCGTGAAACTAGTTTTGCAGGCATAATAGCGGTCCACCGGTAATGGTAACCCTGTAGTCTTGGCGAAAAACTTGGCGATCATTTTGGCGACGGATTTGGCGACTTGGCGACGGGTTTGGCGACCTTGGGGACAAATGGCGGCTTCTAGAAAATTCTTGTCTCGAGACCGTATTTAAATTTGAAGATTGTTCCAGAAACTTCTCGGCAATTCTGGTTACGTCATCATCTCTATAAAAACGCTAGGATTTCTCTCCGGGGAGTTCAGTTGAGTGATATACTTTGAAGCGCACGGTTGGTTCTGTGAAATGAATAGCGTTACTGTTGTGCTTATTTGTGATTTTAGTTAGCGTATGTTAAAATTTCTTGTATGATTTTGAGCTATTGAGCTGCGAGCCGTAAAATAAAGTGTTATTTTTTGTTTACAGTGCTGATTGAACTGCTTTAAAATACACCCACTTGGCGATTTTCGTAACATTGGTGTCAGGAAGTGGGATCTGGATCTGTTTGAATGCCAATAACCAGAGCAGCCATGGAAGATAAAATGGAAAAACTGTTTGCTATGATGTTAGCTATGCGTTCCAGTCAAGAAAGGATGTCTGAGAGTCTGAAAGAAAAGATGTCTTTCGGACAGGAGAGTCTGGAAGAGAAGATCTGTTCGGGACTAGAGAGTCTACAAGAGAAAATGCGTTCAGGACAAGAAGAAATGAAGACTCAAATACAATCTGTTCATGAAAGAGTCGAGGGAGTACGAAGCGAAGTGCAAGGACAGATCAGCGACATACAAGAAAAAATCAGCGACGTACAGAAAAAATCAGCGACGTACAAGAAAAAATCGAGGGAGTACAAAGCATTGTGCGAGGACAAATCAGCGATGTGCAAGAACAAATCGGCGATGTCAAAGGACAAATCAATGATGTGCAAGGACAAATCAGTGATTTTGAAAAGAGACTTTCTGATCTTGAGAGGAAGTCAAGCAATATTTTGGCAAGTGGAGAAATTATTAATTCTTGACCGACTGTAAAGCATTTAACATTTGACGGCCAAACATCTTGGACTGTTTTTAAGACTCAGTTTGATGTCGTGAGCTCTACAAATGGATGGACGGATAGCTTCAAGGCCAGTCAACTTGTGGCCTCTCTGCAAGGATCAGCTGCGGAGATTCTCCTAGGAATACCGAATGACAAGTTGAACGACCTACCGACCGTCGAAAAGGCTCTCGAATCTCGATTTGGAAATAGCCATCTTACCCAGTTTTATAGGACTGGATTGAAAGCAAGGCGACAAAGGCCTGGAGAAAGTCTACAGGTATTAGCCGCCGATGTTGAGCGATTAATGAGACTAGCTTACGCGGAATGTCCCCTAGATGTTGGAGAAAGTTTACCAGCCCAGTACTTCGTCGACGCTATCAGGGACGAAGAAACACAAAATTCCACGAGACTGGTAGACCCGAAAGATTTGAAGGCATCTCTGGCGTATAGCATGAGATATGAAGCTGCGAGAACCGTTTCGAAAACACTCAGGCATGTAAGGTCTGTGGATATTGTTACGAATTTTCGGGGCAACCCGCTGCTCTGGGGCTTAAAATGGTTTAAAATTCGTATTCTACGCTTCAAATAGATAAATTTTGGCATAATAGAGGAATCGTCGGGGCCTTGGGCCTCACCTATCGTTCTTGTTAAAAAGAAGGACGGATCGACGCGTTTCTGTGTCGACTATCGGAAACTGAACGATATTACGAGGAAAGACTGCTATCCCCTCCCGCGAATAGATGACACTTTAGATGCTCTGAATGGAAGCCAGTGGTTCTCTACGTTGGACTTAAAGAGCGGGTATTGGCAAGTCGAAATCCGACTTTAAGATAAAGAAAAGACAGCTTTTACCACCGGACAATGACTCTGGCACTTTAAGGTAATGCCTTTCGGTCTTTGCAATGCCCCCGCTACTTTTGAAAGACTAATGGAGACTGTATTACGTGGACTTTCGTCTGAGGCCTGCTTAGCATATTTAGATGACATTATTATAGTGGGGGAAAACGTTTGAAGAACATTTAAATAATATTCGTAAAGTGTTTCTTAGATTACAAAATGCTAACCTTAAACTAAACCCGAAGAAATGCAAATTTTTACGTAAGGAAGTTACTTATCTTGGTCACGTTATTTCTGCAGACGGAGTTAAGACTGATCCACAAAAAGTTAAAGCAGTTGTCGATTGGCCTCGTCCGGAAACGGTACATGAACTGCAAAGTTTTCTCAGACTGTGCACCAATTATCGCCGTTTTGTAAGAAATTTCTCAACAATAGCGAGACCTTTTCATAAATTGACTGAAGCCCAAGGAAGCTTTAATTGGACAGAGGAATGCAAGAAATCGTTCATTAGTCTAAAGCAGGTATTAACGACGTCTCCTATTTTGACATATCCCCGGACTGACAAAGACTTTATCTAGCATACAGATGCCAGTAATGAAGGGATAGGAGCCGTGCTTTCGCAGAGAACAGAAAACGGTGAAAGTGTCAAAGCTTACTTCAGCAAGAGCTTGGGTAAGCCAGAGAGGAATTATTGTGTCACTCGTAAGGAATTGCTGGCTATTGTTAAATCTATTGAGCATTTCCATCACTACCTCTATGGACGGAAATTTCTTCTCCGGACTGATCATGCTTCCTTGAGACGGCTTTTGAATTTTAAAGAACCTGAGGGTCAGATAGCTCGCTGAATCCAAAGGCCGCAGGAGTATGAGTTCGAAATCGAACATCGCAAAGGAACTTCGCACGGAAATGCAGACGCTCTCTCCAGACGACCTTGTAAAGAGGACTGTAAACACTGCGTGAACGCTGAGAAAAAGTACGGGACGGAGACGGATACTTTCATGAAGGTTTTGACTGCAACGACTGTGGATCGGTGGGTTTCGAGTGAAGTACAGAGAGCACAGTTAGAAGATTCCAATATTAGGCCAATTTTGGAGAAGAAACTAAATTCCGCGGATCGATCGTCTTGGCAAGAGATCGCGCCAAAGAGTCCCGCTACAAAGCGATACTGGGCTCTTTGGGATTCTTTACATCTTAAGGACGGTGTTTTATATCGGAAATGGGAGAGCGATGACGGAAGATCAAGCCGATGGCAATTAATTCTCCCACGTAGTAGAATTCCAGAGGTTCTGCGAGAGATTCATGATAGTGCAAGTGGAGGACATTTTGGAGTGATGAAGACGTTAAATAAAACCAGGGAGCGATTTTATTGGGATCGAGTTCGTGCCGATGTTGAAAAATGGAGTAGAGAATGCCACGATTGCGGTGCCCGGAAAGGACCTAAAATAAAACCAAGGGTCGTTTGCAGCGCTATAATGTGGGCGCGCCTTTCGAAAGAGTAGCTTTATATTTCCTAGGACCCCTGCCTACAACATCGAAAGGCAATCGATACGTCCTAGTCCTGATGGATTACTTTATCAAACGGCCAGAAGCGATTGCCATCCCAAATCAGGAATCTTCAACGGTAGCAGAAGAACTCGTTCGAACCTGGATCTCTTATTACGGAGTGCCGATGATGTTACATTCGGATCAAGGTACAAATTTTAATTCAGCACTATTTTCGGAGCTCTGCGAATATTTGGGAATCACGAAGACGCGAACAACACCGTTACATCCCGAGTCCGATGGCATGGTCGAGAGGTACAATCGAACAATTTTGAATCATCTTTCATTGTTCATTTCGAAGAATCAAACCGACTGGGATACATATTTGCCACTGTTCCTCCTGGCTTACAGTAGTGCGGTCATGAGACGACCGGATATTCTCCATCAGAGATGTTGTTCGGCCGTTCTCTTTGATTACCCAGTGATATTGTTTTTGGACGACCATGTGATACGCCATCCTCACGGAATGATTACATGAGTAATTTAGAAGCACGATTAGAAAGAGTTCATTCGTTTGCCAGAGAGCGAATCAATTTGGTGAGTGACCGAATGAAGATTCGTTACGAAGCCAAAGCAACGAATCACCAATTTAAGGAGGGTGATCAAGTTTGACTGTATAACCCAAAACGAAGGAGAGGTCTGATTCCTAAGTTGCAACACAACTGGGAAGGACCTTATATAGTTGTCAAGAAATTGAACGACGTTATCTACAGAGTCTAGAAGTCGCCCAATTCAAAACCGAGAGTCATCCACATTAATCGTTTAGTTCCATATGGTGCTACGTATCATAATGTTGTGTGATTAGACTGCCGGGTCTTCAGTTTTTTTTAAAGAGGGGAGCAGTGTTGCGAAATAATAACTTAATTTGCTCCCGTATTGCATGCGCCACCGTGAAACTAGTTTTGCAGGCATAATAGCGGCTCCTCCGGTAATGGTAACCCTGTAGTCTTGGCGACAAACTTGGCGATCATCTTGGTGACTTGGCGACGGATTTGGCGACCTTGGCGAAAAATGGCGGCTTCTAGAAAATTCATGTCTCGAGACCGTATTTCAATTTGAAGATTGTTCCAGAAACTTCTCGGCAATTCTGGTGACGTCATCATCTCTATAAAAACGCTAGGATTTCTCTCCGGGGAGTTCAGTTGAGTGATAGACTTTGAAGCGCACGGTTGATTCTGTGAAATGAATAGCGTTATTGCTGTGCTTATTTGTGATTTTAGTTAGCGTATGTTAAAGTTTCTTGTATTATTTTGAGCTATTGAGCTGCGAGCCGTAAAATAAAGTGTTATTTTTTGTTTACTGTGCTTATTAAACTGCTTTAAAATACACCCACTTGGCGATTTTCGTAACAATATCGTTTTAGTTGACGTGATTTTTTTATTTCTGAATTTAATTTTGACTCACATTTACTCTTTTTCAATGTAAGCTTTTGTATGATAAGAAAAATTGATCCCAATGAATATATGTTTGCTATATAATTCATTTTTATGCATTATAATGCCCCGCAGTGGTCTGGGCGCTCATAACTATACCGCAATTGAAGCAGCATCCGGCTTGGAAAGTGCTTTGGAGGGTCAACTCCCTCTCGGCTCGACTGCTGAGCGACCGTGTACGCTAATAGGAGCTGGTGCAAGTAAAAACCGCCGTGGCTCGAATGTCCTCCATGTTCAACGTTACCTCAGGGGGTGCCAATTTCAGGTGGTGGTTGGTCCCTCATCTGGAATTGGTTCAAAATTAGGGACCAACGAGCAAAAGTCCAATCCCTTCAGGGTCAATGGCCCCTGTTTCCGGGGATAGTGTAATCTTTTATCCCTAGACGCGACAAGAACAACAAGAACGCATTATCATGTTACTGTTTTAAAATAAAATGTTAATCGTAAAAGCTTATTTATGGTTTTCTTATATATATACATATAAGCGCTCTGCCACTGATAAGCGAAAACTGCCTGGGAAAACATCTGTCGCGTGCGCTCGGAGTTTTCCGTGGTTTTCTCCGAAACTCAGCGTAAATACGGATTAGCGCCTCTTAGAAAGATCTCCAAAACGGAAACCCTCCCCCCCTTCGGCTTAGATATTTCGTGTAGATAATAGGCTGTATTCCCCAAATCAAATCAAATTTAGCTGTATTTTTTTTTCAGAAAGCTCAATTTTTTAAAAGGTAATATTTGTTGTGTGCAATATACTGTTTGTCTGGATATTCTAATGCATTTAAAGATAGTTACAATGAAATCTTAACTCTTATGTGCATCTGAATTTACCGGATATCTAAGAAATGGAAGATGCGTTCCGCGGCGCAGGTGACAAAAAACAAGGGGGGGGGGGGAAATAAATAAAAATAAAACTAAAGATGCAAGAAGAGGGGAGAAAAGGTAAATTATGGTGAAAGGATGAAAGAGGGAGAGGAAGAGGAGCGATAAAACTATGTCACGCTACTTTCTGTACGTCACGTCCGCTCTAAAGATCCACCGAGGACGCGCTGTGTCTGCTAGTCTTGCCATAAACGGCTATAAAATTTTCATATCTGTATGTCTTTATTTGTATTTTTGGCTTTCTTGTTGAATTAAACGGTAAAGTACATCAATTTAAAAAAAAAATCATATTAACGTAGCGAAAAATGTCTTATTTATTTATGATAATGTTCAAAAATAAAGTAGTAATACCATATGAGGCATATGCATAATATTAAAAAGATATGCACAGATCCGACACATAAGGCAGGGGAAATGCATGTGGCATCCTCAAAATTTAATTATTTTTTGCGTATTTCATGTTATTTAATTCAATTCCCTGTATCTCTTTGCTGTTTCCTGCTTAATTAAATAGAGCATAACAACAGAAAAATATGATAAATAAACTTAAATGAAACCTGTTAATTTCAAAACAAACTTCGCCTGAAACAAATAGTAACCATAGTAAACATTTTGAAAACGGATAAAATGATGTATAATTCTTCCTCGCATGAAAAAATAAATTCCTGCAATTACAAATACCTCAACTGTGAATACATTTTTCATGAAATAAAATATAGCCGCGCATTTTTTCCACCAGAACCAGACATAAGTGAAGGGCAAATAATTAAATTTCGATTTCCCGCATTAGGTTTCACGAATTATTTACTTTGCAATTTAATTGTTAGTATAAATTAATTATATACTTTTGTCTCTCACGCATCAATAGTTTTATAAACTGCAATTTGGTGAGGCACATTTAGGAAAAAAAAAATAGAACACAATAAATTTCCGTAATCGAAATGTCAGTTTAATTCTTAATATGAAATATGATATGTTAATTTAATTTCAAGTACATACGAACTCGAAATATTAATAATAATTAATAACACGAGTAATTAATAATATAAATAATATTTAGGTAACTGACAGTCTTTGTTTCGGGTTAAAGTCTCAGAGGCTAGGTAGTCTAATGAAGCAATACTTTTTACAATAATAACATTATTCTTCATATGTTTTATGGTTAATAACTAATATAATTGTCAAGCTCTATTCCCTTGGGCTGAATGCTTAGGAAAAATTAATTGAGGCGTCGAATGAAAGAATACAATAAAATAATCATTATGTTATCAAATGGTAGTGCATTTCAAAAGAGAAAAAAAGAAGCCAATTATAAGAATACAAGACAGATAAATCATGCCTAACATATCGATTGTAAAACACTTCATTTTTAAGCAATGATTGTCTACTCAGCATAATAATGTATAGCTGTCTGTGCTCCTAAAAAAATAGTCACGACGCATACATAATTTTCAATAGGGTTTATACTTATGTACTTAAAACAAGCGTAAGTGTTTAATAAAACAAAAAGGTAACAAGAGCTCTCAGGAGTACATATACTTTTCAAGCGAATTAAATTCCATCTCTAGCTATAAGCTGAGATTAGAAATATGCTAGGCAGCTCATCGTCATTCAAAACCTGTTGAAAATGTGAGGCAAATATTCATAATGTGAATTGCTGCACAGAAAGGCTAGACGTACTTCATCGCTATACTTGACTAGAGGTATGTGTCAACTACAAGCAAAATTTGCTGCCAGCATGAGCTTTACAAATTCTCTTGGCGTAAAATAAGTATCGCCGAGGTTTGGTGGATGTGGATACATTGAACTATTCTTCAAAACCACTCCCTTGTTAAATGTTATTCCAGAACCTTTCTCAAATCATAAATTTCATCGATATGCAGAGCAGCTAAGTCAGTGGCGGATCCAGCGAGGGGGCAGTAGGGGCAATTGCCCCTCCCGAGAAAATTAAGTTTGTACTTCATAAAATGGTAAATTAAACGAACAGAAAAAAAAATATAGATACATATATACAAAGGGCATTCCATAAAAACTGAGAGTAAAATCATAAAAATCAAGAAGTATATTTACAGCAAAAAATACATCATTCTTTTTCGAAATAATTTCCGTCAGATGATATGCAACGGTCCCATCGTTCAACGCACTTTTCAAAACAAGTAGAGAAGCCCTTTTCTGGAAGCTGCTTCAAAGAACCCTCCACTGCTGAAATAACTTCAGAATCTGTTAAATTTTCTGCCACTGAGCTTCTCCTTCAACGTCGGAAACAGCCAGAAATCGCATGGTGCGAGATCTGGACAGTAAGGGGGATGTGGCATGATTTTAATATTACATTTACTAAGATATTGCTGAACAGAAGTAGCGACATGCGGGCGAGCATTATCGTGATGTAATGTGATCACTCATCTCCATTTCTGTAGGGCAAATAAAACAGTTCTTTAAACAAGCACAGAACTAGGAAAATAAAATCGTCCGCTTCGTTTAGAATTTTGTATAAACGTACAATTAACAGTTTGAAAAAATCGCCTGCACTTCTATTTTTTAGTTTCGCGGTGTTGCCACTACGTAAAAAAATAACTCTCAGTTTTTATGGAATGTCCTTTGTATTTCTGATACGTTTTAAGATGAAAAGCTGAAATTTTGTTTATCTCCTCATTATTATATGGAGGAACATTTTACTAACAGGGAATTTTTCGTACGGGCAACGTACACCCTCCAAAAAAAGTATACGAGTAAGAGATAGATTTCCTGTTTTAGATTTGCGAATAATAATTGAGTTTTCGTAAAATGCACAACTCGACAGAAATATGGAAAGTCATATTTATACACAGCCTAATTCATATTCTATGATAAATAATTTTTAATGTACGAAGCCAAAGTAGGAAATTTATCTCTTACTCGAATACTTTTTTGGGGGGTTTACACAAATTTAAAAACTTTAAATTTTTGAAAATTAACGAGGCGAATTCTTCCCGTATATTTCTTCCTACCCTGTTTTAAACATATTTTCATTTTACATCACCCACTTATCTCTAATAGATAAAGAATCAATGTTTGTTACTACCTTTTTGGGACACCCTGTATAAAAATGCACATATACACAAACAAATGACTTAAAATTTTTGTTAAAAATGTCTTAAATATATTACGTTTATGCTAAAAACTTCTTGATGAAATTATCTAAATGCGCGAAATTGTACCAAAAGCCTAATGTCATGAAAATTCAGACCTTGGTCTGTTATTGACAGTAATTATTATAATCTTAATCATTATTATAATCATTTTTGTGTCTGTAAGAAGTTACGAATGTAGAGTAAATTTTGAAAAAAAAAAAAAAAAAAAAAAAAAAAAACTTTACAAAATTGTGGGTCTTTTCAAATGGGCGAGCCAGGAAAAAAAAAAAAAACTCGGGTGTTTTTGAGCTGAGAAAAAAAAATTGGCAAATCTTTATTTCTGTAAAATATCAAGGGATTGTACTAAAATTTGGATAAGCTAAATGAAAATATTTCGACCGTAAAGGCATGAGTTTTAAAGACTTTCAATCGATAGCCACGAGTGTAAGCTAATTTTCATGTATCGGTTTTGTGAATAACAAATTAATTTTTCCAAAAACATGCAGTTTGAAATAAGTACAGTAATTTTTGAGATTTTGAGAAACTTGATTTTGAAAAACTAGATTTTGAAAACTTGTCGTATAATGGCTCAAATTTAATTGTGGTTGTTCTTTTCTGAGTAATATATCAAAATTAAATAGGTTCTGTTTGTAATTATCTCTAATTATGTTAGTTTAATTTTCAGTTCCATACATAGTTTTGCATACAATTTAGAGTAGTGAATCATTGAAATTGATTCTAATGGTATAGCAGAAAAATAAAAAATGGTATGAGACATAAGTGATTCATTTGTCTATTATTATTCTTCCGGTCAATCAATAGAGATCCTGTACATTCGTCACTTTATTTTCTCGTCGTAATTACTTTTGTACTAACGTAAGTTTAATTGTAATCAAATTTTTTGAAATTACTGACAACAAATGTTAAAACAGAGACAAAAAATTGGTAATAATTACATATACCCTTTAGAGTTAAGTAAATACGTCGAACCCCTCACCCCACCCCACCCCCTCGCAAAAAACTAAACAAGCGCTACAGTTTTATTACACGTATAGATTATTTGCCATGACCTAGAACTAACGTACTATAGCACTTATCTCAGGAAGATTAATAGAAAAGAAATTTTCGAAATAGTGCTCCACCGTTACCCCCTCCGACATGGAACTCTGGATCCGCCCCTGAGCTAAGTACCATGTTTTCTTAAAAATATAACGATAAAAACGGATATACGCTACAAATGATCCATAAAAAAACTAAGGAGAGTTGGATTTGCAAGAATTATGCTCGTAAAATCTTGCCACAGGTTATGGGATTCGACGCCTCAATTTAATGTTGGCATAGCGCTTTCTATCTTATTTTTTGTCTATGGGTACAACAAACGATCGCAGCAATCTAACGCCACTAGATGGAGCTAGCAGTACCGTAAAGCTCCGAAATTTGATATAGAAAGTGTGGAGACGTTGAAAGATAGATCGTCAGCTGTTGAAATGTGAAGTGTAATATCATTAATATGAAAAGGGGCTGTTCTCGAGAGGTGTCATCTTATTGCTGACAATGGCCGACCGTACGTGGTTGACGGCAGCACCTACCATGAAACGTACAGGTGCATCTTCCTTAAATGCCGGATTTCCCACCCAGTGATTTTCATCTATTCCTGACGTTGAATAAGACTTGGCAGCACGTCATTTCCAAACAGATCAGCATGAAAGTCCATTACGTTGAAAAATAATCCGCTGACAAATTAGCTGCTGTACTAAATGCCTTCTTATACCTGGGTATCTCGTGAATTTCATGAATACACTTTTGGTTAACCCTTTGAGGCGTAACCCTTACCCAATGCCGAAAAAATGGCAACGGCTGCCCTTTTTTTCAGCATTGGGCAATCTCTCCAGCTGTTCTCGCATTCTTCCATTTTTCAGCAGATGTCAGTGCTGTTAAAGATAATCATGACCATTTTTTACGGGAAATGACGTGCTAAAAAGTAAAGCATTCTCGTGGAGCTGCCACCCGCAACTATTTTTTATAGTAATCCAATCTATTCTTCGTGACTGGCAACAGTCAAAACGTCAGAGTTTGGTGTTCCCAGAGCGGGAACACTACGCGTTAAAGGGTTAAAGTACTTGCTATCTTATTTTTAAACTTCACATATGATTTTTGCGACAATCAATCTATATTTACGGCAGTTAGAACAAAAACAGGCGTGTAGACAAATAAAAAATTATGATCATATTTTACTTTGTTGAAACGAGTTAAACCTTACCAATGGGCACTAAAATTGAAAATTATTATTATTTTTTTTAATTTGCTATTAAAATCAGCATTTATCAGCGACTTTGATGTAGTGTACACTACAGTAGACCCCGCCCTATAGGACAGTAGATACGTTCTGTGTTACATGAATCCGCGTTGTACGACTCACAATCGCATGATCCGCATCAGCAATGTCAACAGGTGTATTACAGAAACATCTGTCTCATTCTTTCACCGTGTAGTACAAATCTTTTTTATTGTGTTAACCCTTTGAGGCGCAACCCTTTCCCAATGCTGAAAAAAGGGCAGCCGTTGCCATCGCTCGACTTAACTACCAGCAAGATGTCGGACGATCGAAACGTTCATCGCGTGCCACAGATCTAGAGACCCTTTTTTTGACGACAGCCGGCCGTGCGTCCGCCATCTTGCTGGTAGTTAAGTCGAGCGATGGCAACGGCTGCCCTTTTTTCAGCATTGGGCAATGAATCTATCCAGCTGTTTCTCGCATTCTTCCGTTTTTCAGCGGATGTCAGTGCTGTTAATAATAATAGTGACAATTTTTTCACGGGAAATGACGTGCTGAAAAGTAAAGGATTCTCGTGGAGCTCTGTCACCCGCAGCTATTTTTATAGAAATCCAATCTATTCTTCGTGACTGGCAATAGTCAAAACGTCAGAGTTTGATGTTCCCAGAGTGGGAACACTGCGCGTTAAAGGGTTAAAGGACTTGCTATCTTATTTTTAAATTTCGCATATGATTTTTGCGACAATCTATCTTTATTTACGGCAGTTAGAGAAAAAACAGGCATACAGATAAATAAAATATCATGATCATATTTCAACTTTATTGGAAAGAGTTTAAACTTACCAATGGGCACTAAAAGTGAAAATTATTACTTTTTTATAATTTGCTATTAAAATCAGCATTCACCAGCGACTTCGATTTAGTGTACACTATAGTAGGCCCTTTATAACACGGTAGATACGTTCTGTGTTGCATGAATCCGTGTTGTATGAGTCACAATCATATGATCAGCATCAGCAATGTTAACAGGTGTATTACTGAAACATGTGTCTCATTCTTTCAACTTGTTGTACAGATCTTTTTTATAGTGGTGAAAAAACAATTTTTCTGCCGTGTCATACGAATCCGCCTTAAATGAACCAATCCGTTTCACCATACTTTTACTGAATATATTCTAATGATACATCATGGAATTTTCTTCTCCATAATTATTTATTTGAGGGGTGTAACAATAGTTTTTTTTAACTATTTCACTTATACAAAATTCCTCTCGTTTCTGTTACCACAATGAAATGCGCGCACACCCGATGCATCTGTTCCCCCATCATGCTGCCGGAAATATTCAGTCAGGTTTTATATATCTCCAACCACCCTTTTACCAAATGAGTTGAAACTGACATACGAATATGACACTAATTTTAAAATGAGTAGCTGTGAGGGGAGGACGGAGGATTTATGAAAGCCTGTCAGGGAGAACGGACGAATATGTTCCAGACTCGTCTGCTGCGCCACGGCAGCTGAGTAATGTAAACTCCATCCATTCAAACTGCGGGCGTCGTGACAGCGGAGTTAAAAGTTTAAAATTCACGTGTGCTTGAACTGGCTCACGAAGTTTAATTTCTTTCCCAGGGAGGAAAATCTTTTGTGTCGGCAGAGCGCGAAACGACCAATAGAGACTTTGGCGTAGCTCTGGGTAGCATCGATTTAACCCTTTAACGCGCAGTGTTCCCGCTCTGGGAACACCAAACTGTGACGTTTTGACTGCTGCCAGTCACGGAGAATAGATTTGATTTCTATAAAAATAGTTGCGGGTGACATAGCTCCACGAGAATCCTTTACTTTTGAGCACGTCATTTCACGTAAAAAAAAAGGTCACGATTATTTTTAGCAGCACTGACATCTGCTGAAAAATGGAAGAATGCGAGAACGGCTGGATAGATTGCCCAATGCTGGAAAAAGGACAGACGTTGCCATCGCTCGACATA
This sequence comes from Cheiracanthium punctorium, assembly GCA_038373885.1. NCBI lineage: Eukaryota > Metazoa > Arthropoda > Arachnida > Araneae > Cheiracanthiidae > Cheiracanthium > Cheiracanthium punctorium. The sequence goes on from JAWZYV010007758.1 coordinate 217,890, forward strand.
ACTACCAGCAAGATGGCGGACGATCGAAACGTTCATCGCGTGCCACAGATCTAGAGACCCTTTTTTGACGCAGCTTGGCTGTGTCCCACAGCCAGCTACGTCAAAAAAGGGTCTGTAGATCTGTGTCACGCGATGAATGCGAAAATGGCTGGATAGATTGTCCAATGCTGGAAAAAGGACAGCCGTTGCCATCGCTCGACGTAACTACCAGCAAGATGGCGGACGATCGAAACGTTCATCGCGTGCCACAGATCTAGAGACCCTTTTTTGACGCAGCTGCCCCACTAAATATAATCTTAAGATTTTCTTTAAAAAAAACTGCAGAAAATCTTAAGTTATTTGGCCCATTCAATTCTTAAGAAAATCTGCAGAATATATTCTGCAGATTTTCTTAAGAATTGTATGGGCCAAATAACTTAAGAATTTCTGCAGTTTTTTTAAAGAAAATTCAAGATTAACAAGGTGAAGATTAACAAGAAAGAAAAATCATGCCAAATGCTATGATTATAAAACGCTTTCCAGCACAACACTATTATTGCCCCAAATTTGACGATTTAGTGTCCTTAAATCTGCCGAGATTTTGCAAATAATCTCAAAAGAATGTTTTTTATCACCATAAATGTAATTTTGTGAGGCCCTCTAACAGAGCTTTAAAATTTTTTTCCATCGTTAAAATGAAGACCTAGTTACAGGATTTAAAATTATAACGATTAGTCACACATGTTTAACTGAAACTGACACAGGAATATTTTAATACCGTTAAGAGAAGGAGATAAATTAAACTTGATGCTTACTTTAAAATTTTACTTCCAAACTGAACCTTATGTTTTCAAAAGTTTCTTTAGAATCGGGTTTCCACCGTCGATAATGCTCAATTTTCATGACCTTCTCAAGTTCATTAAAATGAATTTAATCCATTTTTGAGGTTCTTCTTAAGTGGAAAATGCAAACACCATCATCTATATTACCATGGTTAGATATGTGATCGATCAATTTAACCTTATTAAGCTATCAGTCCTGATCTAAGTCACTATGCATGTAATAGCGATATCTTCAAATAGTTATCATTAATCACATCATATTCCATATGCTGCTGCTGAAAGCCTTTTAATGCAACCCCATGCAGTGTAATTAAGCTTTGGGTTAAATTTTCGTGAAGATAGGGTAACTGGTGTGGTTTTGAAGCGTTTAGATACATTCAATTGTTGCAAGCTGCTGCTGGGCTAAGTACAAAGGGAACTTATCAGGAAAGTTTATAGTTCATAGAAAAGCTGCTTTAGAGCTTTTTTTCTCGAATTTGTTGGTAAAAAAAGATTGGAATTGTTAAGAAATGCAGATTTATAAATCCTTGTATGTAAAGCTATACTTACACTCGCAGCAAAATGAGATTCGTTATGAAAATAATTGGAACAAGTGGTAAATCATGCTCACAGAATTCAGAAACAAAAAAAATGCTGTATTCTTCTTCTTTTCTCTCGCTCTCTCTCATTTTTTTACCAAACTAGAGGTATATGAAAAGCGTGCTATTGCCCCAGGTAGGATAGAAAATGCTCCACTCAAAGCACTGATAAGAAAAATATTAAGTGCTGCCATCTGCAAATTGCTCAAGGTACTCCAAATTAACATTTTAATACTACTGTAAAGCCCGTTAACTCAATAGGTTCTAAGGCGAAAAGATCATCCCGTATTTAGACCTTGCCAGATCATCGATCATCTTCAAAATATGCTTGGTCTTCTGTCTTGGCACTGCATGACCCATGTTTGTCCTTTAACCATTAAAGTAAATTATAATAATTTACTATATCTCATTTACTTTTTACCTGCAGTTCAGTAACTGTCCTAATGGCACATATACGGTTGCGTCTTATTTCCGACCGGGCGATTTGCGACCGGTGTTAAAATCGTTGCACTTCCGACCGCTTTTGTTCAAATGTGCAGGGCTCAAATGAACCAAAAATATACGTACGTATGAAAAGCTTAGACCATCTTCAATTAAGAAACATGACCAACAAAATTGTTTTTGCAAAAATGTTTCACTGACATGAATCGTAATCATGATATTCAGACATTCTTTTTTGAAGATGCTTTTATAGTAGAGTAAAAAGTCTTATTCTCTAATTTGCATTATAGTTACATTCTTTTTAAAGTTGATGTAAGAAAATAGAATGCATAAGCACGACTTGGCTAATTTAGCTGTTTAGTAAAAAAAGTTTTAATTCTATAAAATGAGTGACCATTATTTGGCCCGGAAACAAAATGACACTTAAGATGACCCTATGAATATATACCCTCCCCCCCCATATGACTAGACTATATAAAACACTGAAAATATTTTTTTTAATGTAAACAAACGTCTTTTGGCTACAATAAAGCTTTAGTTTTTTGCCTTTTACTCGAGATGTTTTTTTAATGCTTTGGTACACTTTTCTAAGAATTTGTTTCAAATAAACAGTTGAAACTTTTAAAAAAATTTTAACTAACTTTTTCTTTAAAAATACTTAACATTACAGATCTGAGTGAAAAATAATTCTTTTTGTGCTTTTTTAATTTTTACGTTTTTTAAAGTTTTTTTTAGTAAAATATTTTTACTGTTATTTATTTTTAACGAAAACAAAAATCGCTTCTTATTATTCTCAGACATTATGTTTTCTGATACCGTACAAAATTTTAAGGTGATAAAACTTAATAGTGTTTTTTAGAAAAGTGTACCAAACTAACAAGTAGTTCAAAAAATTTCTTAGGGATATGTAAAAAGTTAATTACTTCATAAAAACTAAATTTTTAATCAAATTCAGTGTTTTAAATTTATATATGGAATGTTAGGTTTGTACATATAGCATACAAAAGATTTCATTTCTATATATTGAAACAAATACATGTTAAATCTTGTGCAAGAAATGCTTCTTTTTACTTGTCGAGATATTCTGTGTCCTTAAGTGGGTCCTATTTTAAGTATATATAAGTATATATATATATATATTAGGGTGGATCGAAAAAATTTTTTTTCGAAATCTTTATCTCCTGAGGTCTCAAAAGTTGTAAATTTATATAAATAAGACATGTGTAAAATTTGAATGTTCTACGACAACATCTTGTGGTTGCGCATCGAGCTTGAAATCTAGAAATTTTTGAAAAATATTACTTCTTTAAAAGATCGACCAAAAAAATACATTTCCGAACTATTAGGCACCCGAGGTTTTAAAAGTTGTAAATTGTTATGAATAAGACGTATGCAAAGTCTGGAGGGGCTGCGACAACTTCTAGGAGTTGCACATCGAGCTTGAAATCTACAAATATCTGAAAAATATGCGATTTTTGAAAAAAACATATGTAGAAAGCAAAAGTTATATTTTTAATGAATTAGTCCCGTTGAAAAATAGTCAATAACGTTCGAAGCTCTTCTCTAGTACAACCACAAACTTAACTATATTACCCAGGACCCACCTCGTTGATTTGCCTACTATCCAAATCCTGCCCGTTACTGCTCAAGCACCCAATTATTGGAGCATGCGTTTTAATGAGTAATGTCAAGGCCGACTTAAATTAAACCGTGGCATTTTATGTCAAGTGTAATAATCTAGGTCGTATGAAACCACCATCTGATAGATGGATAGACAAATTTTGGAGTGGCTGTTTGCTGGTGTGAAGTTGGCAGATACAACTTTGCAGAGATTTTGTTAGATTAGAGAACTGCGTTCCTAGAGTTCGGATGACGCTTTTGTACTTTCCAGAATTCGATCATTCGCCACCACCGCCAATGCATGTGAGGGTCCCAAGATCAATGGATTTCGTGTCAAACTCTCACAAATTTCCAGTAAAATTCTTAAAATCAGATAGTGACACATGACCAAAGTATGTTGTACCAGATTAGACTATCTGCGAGATATGTTCTTTGTGGCAAACACTTGGTTGGAATTTGCCGTCAACAAATTTTTCTATGTATGTGGTTCTGTTCTTCATCCTATCAAAACATAATTCAAAGAAATGTTTAAAGTATTTTTTATTTTTCTTTCTGTAATTCTCTGCGAGTCATCCGAGCCTTCCTCTATTATATGCGTCGAGAATTAGTTAAGAAGGTTTCTCGCCATCTGCATTACTTCTGCTTTCTAGGTTGTGAAATAAAGTTGATACCAGAGTTGCGGCTTCTTAATCCGTAATAACTTTGTGTCGCAGACTTGTGAAAGCAGAGATTTTTATATTAACTTGGTCTTTTTTCAACGCATTTTCCAAAGTGGCGATAGATAGGCATTCAGCATTTTCTTCAGTCTTTCGTACTTCTCTTTCGTTATTTTCTCCAAAATCAATGACTAAATTTGGAGACATACATGGATAGTGGAACTTTCACCTCTTTCTCTCCAACAATCTCGAAATTTCTCTTTCCAACCTTTCAACTTTTCTCTCATTCTCCATAAACTTGTCTTCTTTTCAGTTCCATATTTATCTTAGATTGTCACTAGCTTCCCTTTGGTCTGCCAATGACTCCCGTTCTGTATAAGGTATGAACTTCTCTGAGCCATACCTGCTCCGGGTCAGCATGTTTGGTCAGTATATTTGGAAGTTGCGATATTCAATAGCTGGGTAGGAGAGAGTTTTTCCCACTTTCTTCATAAACAGTTCCTTATGTCCGTCTCAAACGTACGATTTATTTAGCTGCTGAACTTGCTCACGACCTTTACTAACTATCTTTTGAATTCTTTGGATTGACACAATGCGGATACTGACCTTGATCCAAATTTCCTGTATTTTGATCGCCACAACTAAAGTTATTTTTCTTTCCGGTGGATCCTGTTCTTTACTCAGAATTTCTTAAGTACAAAATAGTATTGTAAAAGTACGTCTCCTCGGATTGGTAACTTGGTACAAGGTAATTCTTTCGATATCCCATACTCTTCTGAGAACGTAGATTTTGTTTAATATTTTGTAGTAGCGAGTTTCACTTTATTCAGGATAGTATCAGTACAAGGCAACCACCCCTTCGTTTTTTTAGACTAAACTGAAAACACCATCTATATGGAACGTCAAACTAAATGCCTGGTTATCAAAATATCTCGTGTCTGGTTTAACCGAACGCATGTGCATCGCCATCATTCGGCAGGCGGAACGGCGCTAGTTGTCTAGAACAGCGTACTGCGCCCAAGACAAAACGACAACATAACGTGTGCATTGTATCAAACTATTCGTAAAGCCATTTTTTGTGATTTACTGAGCTTCTCTGAACATCTTTTAACATACAAAAGGACCAAATTATTTTTAACAAATGAAGTTTGCTTTCTTCATAATTTTTTCAAAAAACACACGATTTTCAGTTTTTTATAGATTTCAAGCTCGATGTGCAACCCCTAGAACTTGTTGTAGCCACTCCATATTTTGTATACTTCTTTTTCATAACAATACACAACTCCTAAAATCTAGGGAGCCTGATAATTTGGAAAAGAATTTTTTGGTCGATTTTTTAAAAAAGCCATATTTTTCAAAAATTTCTAGATTTCAAGCTCGGTGCGCAACCCCAAGATGTCGTAGAACATTCAAATTTTACACACGTCTTATTCATATCAATATACAACTTTTGAGACCTCAGGAGATAAAGATTTCGAAAAAAAAAATTTTCGATCCACCCTAATATATATATATATATCTTATAAATAAAAATGAAATTCTGTTTGTTTGTTTGTTTGTTTGTTTGTTTGTGGATTTGATTCGTATACAAATCCACAAAAATGGACCTATCGGCCTGAAATTTAGCACAGATATGTAAAATAATATAGAATAAATCGTAGTCCACTTTAAAATTTTGAAAGTCCACCCGTTCCCGGAATTTAAGAGATTTTTTATGCTCTCCACGCAAAAAGCTTTCCGTAATTGTAACCCCTATAGTGAAAAAAGTGTGAAATAAGGATCGTGGTTGCCATGTGTGGCGATTTGCCGAATAAAATGTTTTAAATTCTCAAAGTAAAAATAAAAGAATAATAATGATTTTTTTTTGTTAGTTTATATTCGTAAGGTTATTTTTTTTTAAATTATAATATCGTGTGCATGGGAAATCAGAGCAGGAATGTAATGTTTTACACGCAAAACAATAAGAATTGAAGATTTCCGAGGCTAATGTGTAAATTTTTTTAGTTTGGCGAAAAAATAAAATGGCTGAAATATCGATTTTGAGTAAGTGAGTTCTAGCGGTTTGCACAGTTTTCGGCTTGACGCAATTTATTGAGAAGTTAAGGAAATAGATTTTTGAAAACATCATTGATTTAAGTTGGGGGAATTCCGCCAAATTTCAGAAAATTGAAATCTTCTCATTTAGTACATCGGAGTAACGATGAATAAAACACATTATAGTTGATAATTAAAAAAAAAATCGGCTGTATTAAGGGATTCCAATTTTCAAATAAATGCGTGCTACTCTTTGGCGGTCGAACCATTTCCCATATTGATTGCTGCTAAGTCAATGCTTCGAATGATTCCCTGAAAAAACTCTTGCAAAATGGCGTATGTTGGCACTTTGGCGAGGCTTAGATTTGAAACTGTATTTTATTTGAGACTGGTATATATAATAACACTGGTTATAGAAAAAAATGAATGTTGGTATGTGTTTATGAGGCTGAAAAACTCCAGCACCGTTGAGCACCGTTGCACGATGAAATTTGGTTCACCTAAGTCTTTTATGATGGAGAAGGTTTTTATGCTATCCGTTTTCCTTAACTTGCCACTTGGTGCCGCAGCACAACGTCGAATTCTATTCCGTTTAGCCGTTTGCTATGCGAATATCGTCCAACCGATTTCGATGAAATTTGGTACACACGAATATTAGAACACGGAGAATATTTTTCACTATCCATTTTGCTGTAACTTGCCGCTAAATGGCGCTGCAAAGCATCAACTTCTATACCCGTTCGACCAATCGGCATAAATTTTTTTATACTTACACATTTGAGCACGAAGAATATATTCTAACTGTGTTCCTTTTGATGTTACTCACCACTTAGATGACACTGCAATGCATTATTATTTTAACTCGCCACTAGATGACGTTGCAGCAGGCCAAATGCTTGACCATTCAAACGGTCGCTATGAAAATCAGTATACATAGCTATTTGAACAATGAGAATATTTTGGCGTTATCCATTTTGCTATAACTCGCCACTTGACGGCGCTGTAGCAAATCATTACTTTAATTAACCACTAGATGGCCCTGCAGTGTATCACTTTTTGACTGTGCAAATGATCGCTATGAAAATAGGTATACATAGATATTTGAACACGGGGAAGAGTTTGGCGCTATCCATTTTCCTATAACTTGCCACTAGATGTCGCGTCAACACATGAACTTCAGGACTGTCCAGCCGATAGTCATGAAAATTCGTATACATCGATATCTGAATGCGAAGAATATTTTCGCCGTATCCGTTTTGCTAAAACTCGCCACTCGATTGCGCTACGCCGCATGGCCTTCTGCACCGTACAAACGATTGCCTTGCAATTTGGTATGCATGATTATTGGACACAATATAACGCGATATCCATTTTGCTATATCTGTTTATTACAATGAATAGTAATCACCACAAATCGTAATATCAAAAAGTCCATTCATTCCCGTGCGAAGAACGGGTACTTCAGCTAGTATATATATATACTTAAAATAGGGGTCAATCAATCTGAACTTTCATGGTATGGGAGGCTTAATAAAAGAATCCTGAGGGGAAAATATTTATTCTTAAAGGGGATAGAAAAAACGGTTGAAATTAGAATGCTGAAGCATAATATATTTATGGAAGTTTTTCCAGCCAAAGAAGTTGATAAACAGCAGAATTAACTGATGTGAAGTAAAAAAATGTGAGAAAAAAATGCTGAAATTCAATGACCTTGAAAATAAACAAAACCTCAAATACATTCAATATTTGCAGAAATGCATATTTTAGAAGTTTTCAATAAAAATTCTTACGATTTCCTTAATCATTAGTACAATCGTTCAAACAATATAAATTTCTGCACGAAAATATCGTACAACTTGGCAGCTATGGTGTTATGTAAGAATCTGTCAAATTTAAATTAAAATCTAAAAGTTTTGCTTATTACTACTGAAGATCTTTTAATAAATTTAATTTTAAATCTATAAAGGATCTATTATACAATAGATTTATCCTTTGTACGTTTTTGGGTTCTCTCGTTCCTAAATAAAAGCACCTTTTAGAACACTTTGTAAATGAACGTGTGTATGGGATTCTTAAGCCCCCCTCCTTCCTAGCCAATAACACCTCACACTTAAATCGGTCGCAAATGCAACGGTCCCGTCCTATCAATCATGCAAGGCACCTGCTTTTAACAGTGTTGTTCGAAAAAATCATGTGATTTTGGTACATAATTACAAATAAACTAACAATGCCAGGCACTTCAAAATTTTGAAACTGTCTCTTTACAAGCTGTAATACATACTGTAATAAATGATCAATCTGTATCAGTTTCAAAACATTTAGAAAAAATTCTTAGAAATCGGAAATTTTCGCAAAGCGTGTCACTCTTCGAAAAATTTTGCAGCCCCGATCCATGTTTAAGAATTTTTTCTGAAAATTTCACAAACGCCACAGAATTTTCGCTTATTGCAGTGTGTAAAGCAGCTTATGAAGAACCATCTGGAATTTTTTGGAGACCATGGTGCTATTAGTTTATTTCAAATTGTGTACCAAGACTAAAATCAGAGTTCTTTTTTACCCCGGTCGGAACATAAGACGACACCATATATGCAGTAACGAGAGCTATGTTTAGGCATAATTAAAGTTCCCATGCTATATCCTTTGATTCCTTATCAAGAGATGAATTAACTAAAATACTTCCACAACTTTCTGGGTTACGAATTTACTAATTTTTATTAGAACATCGAGCTACATTACTTGGATTAACAGCAGATTCGATTAAGTGCACAACACAAATAAAAATTATAACACACCCTACAAGGAGAGGCTGAGTTCAGATTTTCTAATCAGAGATCTCATTCTCCCATTTATTCCAGCACGTGTTCTTTCACAGCTCTCGCATTTATTAAAAAATCGTAATTTAAAGCTGTAACCACCGTGAATACTGTATGACTTTGACTTCCTAGGTGGCGTATTGCTAACGTGACCATTTATTTTTTTCCTTCAAAACGGGACATCTACTACTTTTTTGGCAATAGTGTATTTATTTTCTTCCTCAAAACGGGACATCTACTGTTTTTAAGGTAATATTGTAGGGAGACTGAATTTAGAGGTCTGGGTATGTTTTGGTTGTTAAGCAAACGCGCAATAAAGCTTGTGTTAATGTTAATATCAAAATAAAATGAAAAAAAAAACTTTTCTAAAACACACATATACTATAAGAAATAGCTCAAGACGTACGTTTCGGGTGGTACAAGGGGTAGGCCCTTCTTCGACTTCAAAAACATCATCCGACACAAGGCAGGAAGGTAGGAAAGCGAGAAATGTAAACAAAAGTACACACAGAAAAAGGGAAGTTGTCATTCGGAAGGAAAAAAATTCTTAGAAAACCAGAGTGAAAAGGGAAAATAAATTGGAGATCGGGGGCGGGGGAGGAATAAGCGAAAGAGGAACATGACTTTAAAAAAAGAAAAATTAAATCAATTGCAATAGTTGACAAAAAAAAAAGAACATTGAAAGAACAAACACAAAAACAATACATCCCCCGGCGTTTTCTTTGCGTCTCGAGAGGGGAGGGAGGGATAGGTCAGTTTTTTTTTTTTTTTTTCAAACACTACCGTTGGATGATTTTAGATTTTTAGCGGCCTTTATTGAAATCGTGACCGTGGGTTGCTCTCTTTCTAAAAACGGGACATTGCAAGGGACATTTTCTAAAAACGGGATATTACGGTGTCCCGGAGCTGTGCTTGGGGACAACGGGACAAGTCACCTAAAAACGGGACGTATGGTCACCTTACGTATCGTCCGTATTATTATTTTCTGTTAGGATTGTTTTTGTGTGTACACTCAACTCACGTTCTATTGGTATTTGGTGTTCTGTATTAGATGTTTATGTGTGTAAAGAAATGTGTGGTAATAAATTGTGTTTGTGAAATAAGTTAATTATTTTGTGTCATGACAATGCTCATGTAACTAATACTTAACATTTGACTCCATGTAACCGTTTATACTTGTCTGCCTGTTTTCATTGTTATTTTCCTGTTTTGTGACTGTTGTGTGTTTCCCTATGACTTACGCGCTGCCAAGATTGCGAATTGAGAGCGTGCAAAACAAATTGCATTTAAAAGATGGCATTATGTTTTGTTTTGTTTTCCTATTGTTCAAAGTTCAATCCGCTGTTCCACAGATGTGTATACATATTTCTTGAGAGTTCTGTCTGCAAAAATATCTTTTAACGTTGTGTAACGTGTTTCTGTGTAGTTGTGTGCAATAAATTGTTTTGTCTGAATTCTGGGTTATCATTTGAGAGAAGGCCTGGAGTTATAAAGTTCATTGGTAGACTATTGTTTGTGATGCGTTTATAAAGTTATCAAACCTCTACCGGCATATAAAGCAGAAAATCAGTCTCTCCAGTTTGTTTGTGATGCCTTGAAATTTACACTGCATGACCGAATGGATAACACACATAGTATGTTAGAAGGCCGAAGTGTAAAGGTCCCGGATTCGGACATGTCGCGCGGATAACTGTCTGGAGTTTGGGGCGGTTTTCTCCAGATGTAACGTGATTGAGCGTTAGACTCCCTTAAAAAGTTATCTGCCCAAGGCACCCTTCCCCCCGTAGGTAGATGCCTCTCGTGTAAGCTTTGCCATAACACAAAACAAACAAACAAATTTAAATTGCTTGAACGTTTGATTTCATTGAAGATACATGTAGAAAGAAATACTCAGAGGAATTTCGCACACCTTAAATTTTTTTTAATGTTCCCCATGCCCCAATGATTTTTTAAAGAAGTCCCCGAATAATTGTCAATCTACCTTTTTTTTTAATATGAAAACATTTAAAAATGTACACTAAGTCTTCCCATGTCTTATCCCTTTGAGGCGCAACCCTTTCCCAATGCTGAAAAAAGGGCAGCCGTTGCCATCGCTCGACTTAACTACCAGCAAGATGGCTTAACGACAGCTGGCTGTGCGCGGGCACAGCCAGCTGTCGTCAAAAAAGGGTCTCTAGATCTGTGGCACGCGATGAACGTTTCGATCTTCCGACATCTTGCTGGTAGTTAAGTCGAGCGGTGGTAACGGCTGCCCTTTTTTCAGCATTGGGCAATCTATCCAGCCGTTCTCGCATTCTTCCATTTTCCAGCAGATGTCAGTGCTGTTAAAAAGAATCGTGACCACTTTTTTACGGGAAATGACGTGCTAACAGGTACAGGATTCTCGTGGAGCTATGTCACCCTCAACTATTTTTATAGAAATCAAATCTATTCTTCGTGACTGGCAACAGTCAAAACGTCAGTGTTTGGGGTTCCCAGAGCGGGAACACTGTGCGTTAAAGGGTTAAAAAATGTACTCTAAGTCTTCACATATCCTACACAATAACATTTTTCTGCATCAGTTTTGAGGGCGAATATGTACGAAGCTTCGTTTCAGTGCTAAGAAAAGGTATTCAGCTAGTACATTCACTTGCAGCTGGAATTTCGCTCCGAAATCCCCAAACGCAGTTCCGAATGCAGGAGTCCATTCAAAAGCCATTAAATTACTAAAGAAGCGATCAATCAATTTATACTTATCAATTAGTTATCAGTCCGCATCTAACTCACTTCAAACTGGTTACGATATCCTGAGGTTATTATTAATCACGCATATTCAGTATTAACCGTTCCTGAAAGCATTTTAATGCAGTTCCTTCCTGCATAATGAAGCCGGAGATGTGTTTTGTAGGAGATAGGATAAATTGAGCGGTGGGAATTGCTATGTCGTTCATCGAATAATTTTGACAAATTCATGCTCAGCCTGTTGCAAAGATAAATTTCAACTAGAACTTTTTTTAAATATTAATTATAATTTTGGATTTTTCGAACAAAATCTTTCACTGTTATTTTTAAACAGTTGTAGTCCCCACGATATTTTAAAATAAATTATGTATGAAAAATCAGTTTTTGAATGGCACACAAAAGTCAGTCCACTGATAGGTAATAATACGCGGATTCTTATGCCAGTAGCAAAACTATGGGCATTTTAACTATTTCTTATATAAAAAAAACTAGTTCTTATATAGAAAGAGCGCTTTCAATAATTTCCGTCTATAGGTCATAATGTAAAAGAATTATTTTTGTAGCCCTGTAAAAAACTACAAGTCCTATGCACACCAAAATCAATGGCAGCCGTGTGAGGGTGGTCTATTATATCTATACCAAATTGGAGTTCAATCAAATGCACCGTTTAGGAGGTATCGTGCTCATTTGCATACACACAAACGCACACGCACGCATACAACACCTAAAAAAGGATAAATGAATTCAGAAGATCCCAAAACGTATAAATACATCAAAATCTCAAAGTCGACTTTTTTCAGGATTTCAATACTTTCTTACTTGGTGCATGTTCAGAAAGTGAAAGCGTATTAAAATTCGAAGGTATCTGTGGAAGGTATCGCCCGGTTTAACCCATTTATGCCTAGCGTCCCTTTTTTGGGACGGCAATATCGCTATCATTCAAAAACGTTATTTATTTTTCCTCGCCTTTATTCGCGAGTATTGTACCTCAATTCCTCAAAATATTTTAATATAGCAAGTAGGATGTTGACATTTCAATTTTTATACATAACGATTTTAAATGAAATCATCCCTTGTTCAAAAAGTTGACATCAGAAATTTATCAATTACTTCTGGTGTTAGCAAAAATCGAAGAAAGTCGCAAAAATATCCAGGCACGAATGGGTTAAGAACGTGTAGTAATGAAGGATCCATTCAAGAAAGTGCTCAATCCGACGAATTTGCCGCGGTCCTCAACGATATAGTTATGGTACTGGGAATAAATATGTGCCTTGATTGTATTGGAGGGTTAGTCAAATTTCCTCATAAAGCTCCAATACATGTAATTCTATTCTGTGAAAATTCCATCACTCAAAATGAAGTAAAGTTTATATCTGCCGATTTCAGTAATTTAAAGTAACAACCATATTTGAGCAAAGCATAGTTCAAAATTTCACAAACACTTCAACAATTGTTTTTATGTCATTATTAGCTGTTAACTGGTACATGAAAAACAATGTTTTCCTCCCAGCATTTCGATTTTATCCGGAATAGTTTCGATTTCCTCTACCAGTCTTTACAATTGAGCCAGATGTTTCTAAGGAAACCTGCATGAGACAAATTGATATCATCCTTACTTCTATTGAGAAAGATTTAAGAAAAAAAAGGAAGAAACGCTATTATTTCCTCATAGGAAAAAAAAAACATTTATTATCAATTTTAGCTAAAACTTTAGAAGCTAATAAAACGAAATTTGGCATGTATGTGAGTTTTTTAACACAGGTGCAACGATTAGAAATCATTTTCCAAAATTCGTAATTTATAGAGGATAGGGGTCCAAAATCTTATTTTCACATATCTTTATCTATCTTAAAAAAATAAAAGCTGTAAAACACAACACTCATAAATACCTAAAAATGAGTTTCATGAATTTGGAAATTTGCCTCTAAGGAGAGTATTCGGACACCCTTCCCTTCATTTCGCACATCTTTATTGAAAAAAATAAGTAAATGTATTTATAAAATTCCTGCTTTAAAATGTAAAATATATCAACCCTATATCCAGGAGCAACTTGTTTGTTGATAAAAACTTAATGAAAATTTATTTGCTTGAATTTAATGTGAAATAATGACATTACAGCAAACCCCCTATAACACGGTAGATACGTTCCGTGTTATATGAATCCGTGTTGCACGAGTCACAAACACTTGATCCCCATCAGCAGTGTTAACGGGTTATACAAAAACTTCTGTCTCATTCTTTCATCGTGTTGTACTAGTCTTTATTAACCTGTTATATACCTGTTTGTTTATTAACCTGTTATATACCTGTTTGTTTATTAACCTGTTATATACCTGTTTGTTTATTAACCTGTTATATACCTGTTTGTTTATTAACCTGGAAATTTGCCTCTAAGGAGAGTATTCGGACACCCTTCCCTTCATTTCGCACATCTTTATTGAAAAAAATAAGTAAATGTATTTATAAAATTCCTGCTTTAAAATGTAAAATATATCAACCCTATATCCAGGAGCAACTTGTTTGTTGATAAAAACTTAATGAAAATTTATTTGCTTGAATTTAATGTGAAATAATGACATTACAGCAAACCCCCTATAACACGGTAGATACGTTCCGTGTTATATGAATCCGTGTTGCACGAGTCACAAACACTTGATCCCCATCAGCAGTGTTAACGGGTTATACAAAAACTTCTGTCTCATTCTTTCATCGTGTTGTACTAGTCTTTATTAACCTGTTATAGCAAATAACAAATTTCCCATCTACTATACAAATCCGTCTTATATAAACCCATATTATAGGAGAGAGGGGGGGGTTACCGTACTTTCTAGTACAACTTATATTAAAATGAATTCTTACTTATACTCGAGATTAATTTATTGAAACACGAAATGCTTAGTTAAATAGTTTGTGTTTATATATATATATATATATACATACATATATATATATATATATATATATATATATATATATATATATATATATATATATATATATATATATATATATATATATATATATATATATATATATATATATATTATATTCTCAATAATAGTAATAAATCAATTAATAAAAAATGATTTACAGCAATTTTGAATTTAATGTAAAAAAAAAAAAAAAAAAAAATCTGATGTGTACAACACATGACTTCCTTCCACGTCTATTAAATCAAAAATATTTTCGGCGCACTTCATCTAAACATATTTTGATTGAAACGGATAAAATACTGCAGTAATAGTAAAATTTAGTGATTTCTAGCTAAATATTTCGACATCTCCAAGTTTCTCGGTGGTCGCTAGCAGCTTCCGAGGGGTGCCAATATTCAAAAGTCCCCCAGCTTCTGATGAGGTTCCAAATTGTGGCGGGAAATTACGGGAAGGACGTATATGTAGTTCTAAGCGAGACATTCAGTGACGCGAGCTGTCCTCTCCTGGCAAATAAATAAATAAATAAATAAGTATCGCCAAGCTGGGTTCAATTAAAAGATTTCCTTCTGACACTTAATTTGGGGATATTTCACCAAAAGACGACAAGCTTGAGATAGTTTGCCAGATTTTGAGGATAGCCAAAGTAATAAATGACCACAGACTTTCAATGAATTGAATGTATCCACCATAATGTATTTTAAGTCATTTGGCTGAAACTGTAAATAAATTACCCAGTCGATTGCAATCAAAAAAGATATTGTAAACAGTTAGATATTACAATAGTTCTAAACACAAAGTTTTTAAATTCTACGGGTAAAAGTTTTAGAGTTATACAAAACACGAAATAATTTTTCGATCCAAATGTGGCGATGTTTCGGCAAAACTCGCCAAGGTCGGCGACATATGGCAAGATTTTATTCGTGGACCAAACAATGACTGACTATCGCCAAATTTGGCGATATTTCTTCAAAAATCACCAAGGACGAAGAAAAATGGAGATATTTTGAACATGAACCAAATGACTGACTATCGCCAAATTTGGCGATATTTCAGCAAAACTCTCCAAGGTCGACGTCAGATGACGAGATTTTGGGCATGGATTGACTAGAGATGTAATATATTGAAGATGTTCATAGACATTAATGTATTGAAATGCTTTTCGATGGACCTTTAAATAAACTCTCCAGTAGATTGGAACCACAGATCGAGATGCACAACTAGATGTTACAGCAATCTTATATATGAAATTTCAACGTACGACTAATTGTTTTTGAGATTTCAGAGTTAAATACATACACACGTACACCAAAAGTTGCCAAGCTTGGCGACTTTTGGCATAATTCTTGAGGGAAGCACGTGACCTAGGTCGGACCATTACCTAACTCTATGGTAGGACGGTATTGTGCTTGAAATGGATGAATGTCCCTAAAATTGCCATTGGCCATAATGCATTGGAAATCTTTTGAGTGCTCCTGTAGCAGAACTATAAATGATAAAGACACTTTTTTTGGTGGAGAAATTCATTTTGTAACCCTTAACAGAATATATCACTTTTGAGTCGTTTGAAATAGCCTAATACCTCTAAAATACGCTTTAATGAATTTCGGCCCATAGAGCGTAATGTATTTAGAATTTTTTGGGCGGCCCTGTAGATAAACTATCCAGTTTAATGGAACTTAAAGGGAAGGTGCACAACTAGATGTTACGACAATCCTAAATATAAAGTTTCAACATTCTGCGTCTGATAGTTTTTGAGGTATGCGAGTTTAATGAATTTCGGCCCATAGAGCGTAATGTATTTCGAATCTTTTGGGCGGTCCTGTAGATAAACTATAAGTCGATTAGGACCAAAAGGGGAGGTGCACAACTACATTTTACAACAATCCTAAATATAAAATTTCAACATTCTGCGACCAATAGTTTTTGAGATATGCGAGTTACATGCATACGTACGTACAGACGGCATAAAAAAAACTGGTCAAAATAGACTCGCCATTCTCAAAATGGGTTGCAGGCGCATTTATATCATCGTGAATGCTAGCGTACGATGAGATGCATCGAAAAGATTCTAAAAATTATATTTAAAGATAGTCAGAATCGGGTTTTTTTCGTCGAAATTTGGCCCCGAAATTTTTCGAGATCACATTACTTCCTCATACTCCGTACAAGGAAGTAAAAATGACATTACTTTCCGGTGCGCCAGACGACAGTGACTTGTAAATGTCTGACTTCCCTTTTTCTTCGGCAGCAGAAGTTGAGAATATTATTTCTCCTTTCTCTTCGACATATTTTTTTTTCCTGTCGAACTCCTTCCGAAGTTTTCAGTTTTGCATTTATTAAAAGAGTTCCGATTCATTTCATTCGGAAACAATTGGCGTATCATTTCCTACGAGAATAATTACGGGGGAATTTTCCGCTGTTAATGACAACATGGGAGCGAGTTGCCAGTTTCAACATCAATGCTCAGGAGAAAACGAGAATAACGTTTCCTCCGAACGGCATCAGTGATTAATCGTTCGTTCACTGATTAGTTTCAATTCTGTTGTTGCCAGATGAGGCATAGTAATCATTCGCGTCGGTGTTTTTCGTGTTTTTCTTGCGCTGCTGAGTTGTTTGGCTTTGTTGGAGTGATGCATGCTTCTTGTCCACGATGAAACATTGTTATCGCTGAAAACTGAATACTACTTACGGAATAGAAAGAAGAGAACTCGGAGAGAAGTTCAAACAGCTTCATTTCGTCATCAAACTAGGCGTTTAAGCAGAAAAAAAAAACCATTAGTATTCGTGTAAAAAATCCAGTTTTCCCAGTTCTTTTAACCATTTGCTATATTTAAGGAAATAAAACAATCTTTTCATTCAGTCAGACAAATTAATCACTCCCTTATTCACCAAATATTACACGCGAGTGATAACACGTCAGCGCGGACATCAAGGATTAGTTGAAAAATGGTATTCACTACGCCAAGCACTAGGATTAACACCAGGTCTGAGACTGATCTAGCACGCGAAATCAGATCCACCGAATTCGGAGGATTCCAAAATAATGTGATTGGATGCCAGGGGCGGCTCCAGCTAGGAAGCCATGGGGGCCATAGCCCCCTCCGAACTTTTTGATTTAGAACTTTTGATTGGTATACTTTTTGATTCTACATGTTTAATTTGCATTTTGAGAAATGTATAGACTATCTAAAAAGTTCAATAACTACCTGCGAAAATTCAGCCTGGAACCGCCTTTGACGCATGAACAGTGAAGTTCAGCTATGAGCTCAGCAAATCCGTACCTTCGTCATATTTGTTTACTGTACTGTTCTCTTTGGAATTAAGCATGGCGAACAGCGACTTAGAAGATCTGAAAATTTGTAAATTTTGGAATACCTAAAAGACGTAAAAGATGTATGCGTCCAAAAAGATCAAATGATTTAGACGATATGGATGAAGTTTATTTCAAACGCCGATATTGTTTAAATAAAATTACAGTGGAAACACCGATTGAAACACAGTAGACACGGACTATCCTAACTAATATTATAAATGCGAAAGTGAGTTTGTTTGTTTGTTTATTTATGACGCTTTCACGCCTAAACCGCTGAATCGTTAGGATGCATTTCGGTTTAGATATAGATGGGACCCTGGAGTTGGTTATAGGCTACTTAGAATTTTAGATTTTTAATTACTTTTTTAATTATTAATTAAAAACCGTTTTTTACGGTGCCATGCTTGGCGAGTTTCGCCCGTATCAATCAAATGATTCATGTTTTGAGCTAACAAGAATGCTCTTGCTTCAAGAAAGAAGCGCGTGCGTGCATCTGAAAAACATTAAATTCCACGGAAATTATGCCAGTTTTATGCCAAATCTATCTATCAATAATAATAAAAATGAATGTTCTCCAGACAAATCTACAGAAAGCAGAGCTTTGAAAATTTGAGCATAGAAGCCCATGACTGTGCACCTGAGGCTCAGAATGTTGAAATTTTAAATACTTTTCTAATTATTAATTAAAAACCGTTTTATCGCCCGCACAAAATGATTTATGCTTTTGAAATAAAGCTGAAATTCTATTTTCAGATAAACATGCATTTGAAAAACATGAAATGGTATGGAAATTATGTTGATTTTACGCCAAATGAAAAAGCATTAGAAAGAAAAGTCCAAATGTGTTTCTTAAACTTCATAAATTTCCAAATCCTACCAATAATATAAAAACTCGGCTGTTCGAGCCTCGTCAGGGGGAGATCCCCCTGAACCCCCCTAATTTTTTAGTTTTATTATTGCCATATTAAAACTATATTAATTGACTTGTCATTTTATCGCTCATCTTTCGCGTATTTCGCCTGGTAACCCTATGTTGAAATTTTTATGAGTGTAACCTATTTATAGAAAAATACATGTGGTGCATATTCTACAGCTTACGAAATATTGTAACAATAGATTAAAGCTGTTGTGAACTAATAATATTTGAATATATGTAAAAAAATACATGTGGAGCATATTCTACAGCTTACGAAATAGTGTAACAATATCGAGACTAAAGATTGCTTTAATCTCGATATTAAAGCTGTTGTGAACTAATAGTATTTAAATACATGTAAAATTATGTCGCTTTTTTATGTCGCTTTATTAAGTCGCATTTTTGGACACATTTTTCAATAAGGGTATTGAGAGATAAAATGACATAGTCATTAAAAAATGTGTACGTTTGTGTGTTTAGATGTTTTTGACTGAATCACACACAAATTGCTGAACGGATTTGGAAAAATTCGTAATGAAGATAGCTTATGCCCTGGATTAACATACAGGCAACCTTTCAAGCATATAGCATAAATAATTCTTTTACAAAAACATTCAAAATAATTCTAATGTATTGCGCTCTATGGAAATTTTATAGCTACTAAACCGATTCTAAAACTTAGTTATACTATTCCTGAGTATTATTGTTTGTTTGTTTGTGGATTACGACCGATTGACTACACTAGGGTCCTAGGCCTATATAGGGAATTCCTCTGTGGGGAACTTTCTGAGGGATCCTAGCCCGTATTTACGTGAGGTTTTCGAAAAATCCGCGAAAAACTGCGAGCGGCTAGGTCGACAGGCTCGACCAGGGGTTGAACCTGGCACCTCCAGCCTTCCAGTTTTGAGAGTAGAACTTCTTAGACACTGGTGGGACCCTGAGTGTTATAGGCTACCTTTTATGCATATATCACAAATAGTTCTTTTACAGAGATACTCATAAGAATTACATTACACTCTATGTGTATCTCTGTAAGTACTGAACCGATTCCAAAACTTTTTTCACTGTTAGTAAGCTACACTATTCTTGAGTATTATAGGCTAAAATTCATGCATGTAGTGCAAATAGTTCCTTTACAGGAACACTCAAAATAATTCTAATACATTACGCTCTCTGGGTATCTCTGTAACTATAGAACCGATTCTAAAACTTTTTCGCTAATAGAAAGCTGCACTATTCCTGATTAACGTAGGCTAAAATTCATGCTATAGCATAAATATTTCTTTCACAAGAACAACAAAAACAGTTAGCAAATACTGTCGTAACTGTATTCGCCAAATGCCTGAAAAAAAATCTAAATTTAGTAACTCTGCTTACTCTCTTATTTTAAATGAAGTATACTACCATGCATTATACTTCATGTAAAATAAGTAAAAAGCAAATAATATTTAAATGCAGTTTCTTTTGCCACAAACATATGTGTTATTCACACATGCTCGATTTCTTTTGGGACCTAACTCTAAAGCCGACGCGGACGAAGTCGCGGGTAGCAGCTAGTAGGTATATATATTTAATAGCTGTGTGGCCGCTCTTTTATTTTCTTGTGATTGGCTATTGAAATCAATTTCAGTAGTCTTCCACTCATCCTGTTTTCGCCTATTTGTAAGGGCATTAGTTATTTTATTATCGACGATTTCTTTATCCACACAATCCAGTAACAGTTCTATTACATATTGCATGCAACTTTTCCTTACGGGGAAGACCATATTTCAATCAGCCACTGAATAAAAAGAGCAAATTCGAAAAATTCTTGATCTTGGATCTGTTCGATGTTGCTAAAACAATAACCTTAATTAATCTGATCAATCACAGACAAGCTTACAAAAAGACTGACACAGTTTTTGGATTAAACTAACCCGAGTGCGAAATTTTGGAGAACACCACTAATTATTAATCTGCAAGCTAATCCTGTGTTTCTTGATTCTCGTGCTGACACTTAGTTGGTGAATAAGGGCATGAATGCAGGGGAGACTGATGTCAAAAGTAACCCTGGTCAATTGAAACCCTTCATATTTAATGTATGATATAGTTCTTACAAGACTAACATTATGGTTCAGCGCATGTAATAATACAAGGACAGAAACTGCAAAGAGAGCAAAACTGCAAACAGAACAGGACAGAAACTGCAAAAAGATTTTCGTTAAGTTTTTTATCTCTAAGCATTGCCTCTCTATTATGTCTAGGTTGCGAGCAAAGGTGCTTCTGGTAAAATTGTTCCACCAGAAATAGCAGAACTCCATTGCATCAATTTTTCGAAGTCCAAGAATTCCATCGTTTGAAGCAGATGCGAACAGTTCCAAATTGTCTCCATGTGCACTACTCAATATGATACAGAAAATTGAAACAACTGGGTAACGTGTCATTATTCTTGGTAGAGGATCATTGATTCGATTCTCAAAATTATTCATTTCTTAGAAGTACTCTATTAAAAATATTTTTGATTCTTACAAATTTCAATTTTTCCTATCACAATTACGACAGGGTCATTTTATAACACGGAGTTCAAAAACAGCACATCAAAATTTTATAACATAAAATATGATTTATCAACATGAAATTGAGCATGATTCGTTTTAAAGCAATTTTATCGAAAAAATGTCGTGTCTGTCAGATTTGTATATTAAAATGAAGCACCCGAAAAACACATTTTCATCTGTAATGAATTTCACCTGCATCTATATATTTATATATTAGGAAAAGAACAAGCAAACGTTAAAAAGAGTAATTTAGTCTAAATAAAACTAAGTGTTTCAAAAATTATTCAAAGAATGTGATAGGATAATTACATAAAATTAGTTTATACCAATTAGTTTTATAATTAAAGAACGTATTACACATTGAACTGTACTCTATCATAAATGCATGATAAAAAATAAGGAATTAAAAAATAATTATACTGCCTTAATTAATACTGAAAAATTCCACCTAAAATATTTGCTCATATCAAAAGACAGCTTAAATTAAAAAAAAAATAAGATGGGGAGTGAGAAAAGATTAAATACATAAATATATTTACATAACTGATAATCAATCGCAAAATATTTCGAGGAACATATCTTTCAAAATATTTACTTCTAGTATTATTTTTTCTCAGAAATTATTTTACTGAAACTGCGCCTGTGAAAATTATTACAGTAAAATTCATTTTAAATTATTCCCAATCAAAAATTATTCTGCTCTATTAAATAACCCAATAGGAGCTGTAGTGCTTTTTTGAAGAAATAAACTCTTATTTACTGGAAGTCAAAGCCCGCTGTGGAGGCAATTACAACGGGCGCTAGAAAAAACATTTGAAAAAAATAGGTCTACGCCCAGTATATTCAATCTTCGTCCACCAAAAATAAATAACTTCATATTCAATTTTTATTATATACCACAATCGAATATCATGTTCTTCTGGAAACGTCTGGTAATTCTTCGTGTTCGAAATATTTTATTTTTTGTACACAGCCATTCTTATATCCATGCAGACGATTCATTTGTGAAAAAAAAATTGAACTTGTAATCTGAAAAAACTATTTTAAATGAATTGGAATCCCAATTGTATGACGTCATTTTCATTTGAAACAGCTGATTTTGTCACGCAAATGATTAACTTTTTTTACTCTCGGAAATAAAATGGAGCTGAAAAAAGCGAAAAATCACTTAAAAATGCGGGAACGGGAGGATTTTCAGATTTTTAAAGTAGCGCAAATTGTTTTCAATATTTTTATACATGATTATGAAAAACTTCAAGCGGACCGTACAAACGGTGTGAATTTTATTGCAGTTTTAAATAATAGCTTTTTAAGCTGTTTGGATTAATGACGGTAAATTGTTTTGAAGTGGTTGGACCGGAATTGTTAGAGAGTAAGTCAGGGATCAGCGAGCTATATAGTACTATCTTCGTCCACCTAAAATAAATAAGTTCATATTCAATTTTTATTATCTACCCAAATCGAATTACCCCCACGCTGTTCTGGAAACGCGTGGAAACTTTTGCCATTCGGAAGATTTCGTTTTGTGTGTACACCCTTTCTTATATCCATGCAGGCGATTTATTTGTGAAAAAAATTAAACTATGTAATCTGGAAAAACTATTTAAACGAATTGGACACTTTCCTTTCAAAGCCTGATGACCGTGATGAACATCACTTCATATCGATCCCAACAGCTTTTTTTGTCCAGCAAATTATTCACTTTTTTACTCTCGGAAATAAAATGGAGCTGAAAATAGCAAAAAATCGCTTAAAAATTAGGAAACTAGTGGAATTTTAGATTTTTAAAGTAGCACAGATTTTTTTTTATATTTTTATGCATATTTATGAAAAATTTCGAGTGGATCGTATAAAAGGTGTAGATTCTATTACGCTTTTTTTTTCTGCTTTTTAATCTTCTTGAACTTTTTAATATTCTTGGAGTAACGGCGGTAAAGTATTTATATTTATGTGGTTTCCCGGAATAGTTACAGAGTGAGTCAGCTAGCCAAGGATCGGTGTAACTATATAGTAGGATTCAAATGGTTGCCCGGAACGGTTATAGCGTGAGTCAGGGATCAGCGTTACTATATAGTAGTACAGCTTTTTTTCAAAAATTGCTTTTTGTGAGTAGTAAGGAAGTATTTACTTACAGACTTACATTGCTTAATGCATCACACTTTATGGTCAATCATTGTTTAAATTGTATTTTAGTGGTACGGGGCTATTTTAAGCAAAACAAACTTGACAATTGTTTTTAAGGATTGCAAAATAATCCTCTTCGTCGAAAATAATGTGTGTTGTTTCTGATGCCCCCTGACAACCGCAAACGGCGATGACAGATCTCCCCCCCCCCCCCCGAAGGGAGGCGATGTGCAGAGGGAATGCGCCTTACATTTCTAGGGGCCCAGTGGGTGGAAGTACGATTTAGTCGTGGTCCTCTAATTTTGAAACAATTCCAGAGGAGGGACCAACCCCATGAAATCGGTACCACCAGAGGTATCGTTTAACAACTTAGAGGACATTGGGGCCAAGACAGATTTTACGTGCACCAGCTTCCATTAGCGTACACGGTCCCACAGTACTCGAGCTGAGAGGAAGTTGACCCTCCCAAGCACTGGCCAAGCCGGATGCTGCTTCACTTGCCGTGTTCTAATGGGAACGGAGTTCAGCGCCCATGCCACTGCGGGACCGAAAATAATGTATGTAGCATTTATAGTTCTTCTGCGAGAGTACTCAATATACTTCAATATATTACACGGTCTATGGAATCTTAGACACTTTCATCTATTTCAGGCACAATAAAACAACTATGTAAACACGTATAACAGCTTACGTTTCATTTAAAGCAGGTCAGTCCAAAGCACGACGGCATGCGGCCTGCGATGTGTTTTCGATCCACCATAAATCCAAGCATTTTCTTTAAATTTATTTGGTAGGACATAATTTTATTTTTATGGCATCCCAAATAAATTGATTTAAAGGAATGGAGAACAATTTATCTCTTTTCACCCGTCCATTAACGATTGCAGTTGAAAGCGAAAAGACTGATTACCAATTGGAGTTAATGTGACCTACAATATCAAACCCCTTTTACAAGGGCAGAACAGAATCTGGGATTGTATTTTTAAACTCCTTGGCGAGCTTTTCCTCAAACTAATGAATCTTGGCTTAAAAATGGGTTGGATGATAGGTAGTACCTATATTTATGTAAATCGGTATTTAACTCTGAATTTTATGATATCTAGATATAGCTCTTCACGGACAGATAAGCCACTTACCCACTGCGTCAGGCAACAACTAATAGTAATGTTTATATTGACAGAATTGTAAAAAATAAAATTTATGGAGAAATAACGAAATTAAATACAACAATGTTTACGGACTGACGTAAGTATATATATATATATATATATATTTATATACTGCGGAATATAACAGATTACTAGTTACTTTTTGTATTTTTGCTTGGTTTATCTTTATTTCAATTTTTGAATAACTACCCAGTTTTATTTTCATTAAACATATCATTTGTATACATTTATTTATTTGCAACAATCAAGCATAGCATATTTGTATAATTTAAGAAATAAAATAAGTGAAAAGTCTTGCACTAGATCGAGCGTGCCTTCAAGTAACTTCATACTTTGACTGTAAAACTACTTTTACTGCAGTAAGCATTAGTTGCTTGGAAAGTTACACATTCGTATACCCTTATTATGATGATGGAAGGCTGAAATGTGAAGGGCCGCCTTCGTACCCACCGCATGATTGTCGATCTAACGGTCTGGAGTTTCGGCAAGTTTTCTCCAAACGTAACGTGCTTATGCGTTAAAACCCCGGAGAAAGTCCTCCAACCAAGGCAACCAAACTAACCCCTCCATCCTCGTAGGCAGATGCCCACTCTCCTAGTGTAGACTTTTCATAACACAAAAACATGCAAGTCCTTATTATTTGTCAAGTGTTTATTTCTGTGGCTCTCAAATCTATTCAGCAATTTTGCATTTCCCCGGCATTGTATCTGGTTTGGACAACACTGATTTTAAGGATGTAGAAATAGCGCTTAAAGTTCTTTTTCAGGATCTCACAAAATTACATTAATAGTGTTATATATCTTTTCTGAGGTTATATCCAAATCCTTGCTAAGTTTGAAGACAAAATGTTCATAAGTGTGGAATCAAAAAAAAAAATATTATGTTGTAAATGTTTCAATAATCGATGTGATTGGCATGACTGTATCTGTAAGAATTTTCGATTTTTTTAGGTGGCTCTCAGTTTTTTCTCTTTTGCATCCGAGTCAGAAAAAGGCTTTTACCATCTCTGGTGTCATTTTTTGTTTTACATAATTTTCTTAAGAAACTGAGTATTCTGTGGCTGATGTGAAGACTTATTGAAATAATTTAGATCATTCAAACATTGAAAAGTAAGAAACTTATGGAAATACCATAAGTACACTGCTCAAAACAATTAAAGGATATTGTAAGTTTTATATGAAATAAAGATATAAGCGAAATTTTTTTTGCCGAAAATGGAAGAAGAGAATCACAAATGCAAATTTTTCTGATTTTCAAACTGTGGAGTATGCTAATTTTGAGTTCGACTTCAAAAACGTCGCTTCAGCGGCAGCGAATGAAATTGGACTTTCAATTGAATAAAAGGCAACGAAGACAAGGATGATCGGCATTCAGTGACTGCTTTGTTTCGATGAGTACGATGTCGCAGCGAAGTCATTTAACCGATTCAGAAGCTTGGAAAGTTGTCGGTTGGTTAGAAGGGGGACAAACTCAAGCCGAAGTAGCACAAGCCATTGGAGTGTCACAAAGTGTGATTTCCAGGATCTGGAACCGGTTTTTGGCGACTAGAAGTGCAGGCCGAAGACCAGGGCGAGGTCGTAGACGGGCAACAATGCCCAATGGAGATCGTTATTTAGTGTTTAGGCGACATTCGCAAAAAATCCCTGCTCAGATGGGAAACGAGCGGATTTTTTCTCTGCGGAACGAATTTTTTCTCTGCGATCTTCTTCAAAAACAGTTCTTTTTAGCTGCTTGTCTGTTTACGAATTCTGAAAGAAAGATGGTTATTTTATTTTAGATAAATTTGTGTTCGTCACAATAAGCTTTATACAGAGTGTAAAAACTTAAAATTTGATTTTTAATTTGAAAAAAGAAATAATGTATACGCATGTATATTTATTTATGATGTCTTTTTTTTATCACGGTAACTAATGTTTAGATTAAAGGGTTATTTATTTATTTTAATAAAATGAGCAAAATTTAAAAGTTTTACTTTTTCCGTTATGCTTTATAATTTAAAAATATCATAAAATATTGTATGCGTAGTTAGAGCTAGTTATTGAGAAATTCTAGTAATTGAAGTGCTCAGGTTTCGTTTAGGGTACTCTTAATTAAACATTTATTGTTAAAATGTAAAATTCATGCCAGTACAAAAAATTAAATTCTTAACATAAAAAAATTTTTGAGAATGCATTACTTTCATACTATTAAAGAGCAAAGTTTGTTTGCCTTTTTGCAGAATATTGAAATCTTGTATACTACATTGTATTTGACATATTTAAATGGGATGTAGTTTATTCATTTTATAAAAGGTTCACCTGAAAAAAAAATACAGATAACTCAAATATCTTGCAAATGACAGATTTCTTTTTTCAAGAATATAAAAAAAAGCTCGAGTGATCTAGGCCTAGACTTTCTAAGCCGCATTACTCGAAGTCTCGGAAAACTCTGAACGGTTAGGCCGACGCACGCGGCCTGGTTTCGAACCAGGCATAAGCGTACCCAGTAAGAAAAAAAAATGGAGCCCCTCTTACAATTGCGACTGTCAGTTCTTCATGTACCTGAACCTGTATGTCTTTGATTATATTTTTGTATTTTGCAAGCATAATAGCAATGAGGAAAAGTTTTAAAATACGTATTCCTATTTGCTAGTTTTTCTAGAGCTTTTATCAATGGCATTTTAAAATTCATATGTAAAATCCCTATAAACCTATATTGTTTATTTTATTAAAAGGACTCTTTCAGTTTCTTCCAAAAACCAAAATGAATATAGGACAATTTATATTATTTATTAAAATGAACAAATAGTACAAGAAGGGATAAAAGAATGAAGAAAATATCTATCCATAAAGTAATATACACATTTACGTAGATACACATACATAGACGTGCTCCCTATAACCAGCATTCTGTTTTAATTGTCCAACGGCTCCAAGTCGTGTATTGGTAGAGCGGCTACGCACTGCTGGAGGAGACTACTTACAGAGCCAATTAATTCACGGTACAAGACAATACGCTAACTTTATCGTTTTCTACCAGGCGCAATTCAGAAATAAGGAATTCTAATAAAACTAAAAATTCTATAGAAATATTGAAAATTCACGTATATTTTATCTAAAGTTTAGCACTTTTCATCGCAAGTTTAAAGAAATATCACTAAGCTCTATGCTTTGATGAAACCTTTCATGTCCAGATGTATCTGATACCAAAAAGCCTATATGCATGATGCATTGTGACTGTAAGTGGTCTCACCAAGTAGCGCATAGCCACTTTACTATATCTAGACATAATTTTTCTGACTAGCTGGAGCCGTATAGCACTGGAAAGTGGACTTTAAAAACTCTCTATATATACACTTAAAAAAAAACCCTGCTAATAAAAACACAAACATTCATATGCATTGCATGTAGCATATATAAATCAATTCATATGCGCATCAAAATTTTCCCCCAAAAGTTTTTACAAAGCAATTTATTTATTGCTAACTGAGTAGCCGTTCTTCACCCAAGCACAGCTTCTGTCTTTTTTTAACTCATAAAATCCAATAAGAGACCTCGAAGTAACAAAATTTCGCTGAACTTCTGCGATGTATAGCTAAGTACCTGCGATAGTGAACAGAAAGAGAATGAAGATTCTGAAAGCAGCGAAGTTGACGAAGAAACAGAAATTGAATTAAAAAAAGTAGCATTCCAAGAAGCAGTTTGTAGCTTGAACACTTAAAAGTCCCTAAAAACTGAGTCCCTAAAAACAAAAACCTAAACCATGACAAGTGGGCACGCGCAGGATGTAGTAAGAAAGGAAAATCGACAATAGTCACCTTTTTGTAAGGGGTTGGACTTTTTCATGAGGCAAGACAGTGAAATTTCAGATTAATCAGGATATTATATTGGCTTTAATGTAGGCTAAAATAATGTTTCTCGAAAATGGGTTCATGAGTCGATTTATACCGCAAAATTTGCAAATGAATATGTTTGAAAATAAAATTATGACTTAGATCAGCAGTTCCAAAAAATTGTGCAACAATTTCTCCCAACAAAGAATAATTTATGATGACACACCCCCTCCTCCAGCCCACATTCCTTGGCATACATACATTTTTTAAGTTCTTTAACAATGAATATTTAGTCCCATTAATCCTACTAAATTTTAGTCCTACAAAATATTGTTATTGGTAATGTCTGAATAAATATTTTAGGAGAAAAAATATTTGGATTAAAAATAAGTATAAATGAAATGAGTTTTTAAACATGCATTATCACCTGCACGTTCCCTTTCTCTCTCTCTCTCTCTCACCTCCCCGCACTTCCTGCGCACTTCTGCGCGCACTACCGGTTAGCAGTCTAAGTTAGATGACATAGTTTCATTCTTCCCAAATATAGCAATTTTATACAGTTAAAAATCACACACACACACACACACACAAAAAAAAAAAAAAAAGATTAGGTAAAATGTGGATTTTCAGAATTTTAAAGAATTAGTTTTTAAGTATATATACATTAATATATATAACAATTTAAAAAATTTAAGCCGATCCTTCAATGTGAATTTTATTACGTTTTACGAGTGTAACTTGATACGTTCATTACAAATATGTACGTTACGTTTATGTAAGTAAGGAATATCTTCTAAACTTTATTTTTGCAGAAATTCTACTTTAACCTGAAACATACTAAAGCCATTCTTTTCTTTCTTTCAAATATACTTCAAAGAGTCTTTCTAGTAATTAGAATAAAGTTAACATTCTTATTCAAATAAACATACCGTGTATAACTCATACTCGGTTCATACTCTCAAAAATGCATTTACAAAAGTTATATAAAAATGCAGGAAATACGCTGATACACATAAGAAAATCTTGCGAAATTTTACAGGTTTATCTACATCAGCTTGATATCATTATAGAAACAAGTTACTTTTATTTACACTTCTTAAAAATTAAAGTTTATGTTCGAGCAAAATTACAATAAACTTGTAGAATTCTTATTCAAATGAATATGTGTCTCATGCTTAGTTCATACTCTTAGAAATGCGTAATTAGAGAATATCAAAAGTACAGGTTAATAAATTTATGTACAAAAGAAAACCTTACTATTCCGCCCCCCCAAAAAAAAATCCACATAATTTTGAAATTATAAGAGCGTTTTACTCTCATTGTCTATTTTTAGACACAAAAGATTCGTTCGAGTGAAATTAGATTATAGTATTCTTATTCAAATAAATATGCTCAATGTTTTCAGGCTTAGTTCATATTGTCAGAAATGCATATACAGATATTAAATAAAAATATAGGTTATTAAATTTAAGTACAAAAGAAACACCTTACTATCCCCCCCCCAAAAAAAAATAAATAAAAATATATACATAATTTTGAAATCATAAGAGCATTTTACTCTCATTGTCTATTTTTAGACACAAAAGATTCGGTCAAACGAAATTAGATTACAGTATGAAAAAATGATTCCTTTTCAATAAATCTTTCCTAGCTTTAGACACGGCAAACCGTTGAATTACATCATCTTCAATTACACCAAGTCTTCTTTTCTTGAAAAAGAAGACTCAATCACTATACTAACACTCCTCGTTTTTGTCAAGTTTGTAGATTGTGCTAGCTGTATTTTTTGCAATTTCATTCAAAAATTAATTTGAAACTTCCGGGGATTTAATCTGTATTTGGACTTTTTTTCTTTTTTAACAAAATTGTCATAATGCAATTTAGTATTATATATAATCAACAAAAGCGGGCCCCTTTACGAGGTGGAGCACTGGGGATTTTTGTCTGCTCCCCCCTCCCTCTCTCTCTGCGCCACTGATCGTACGTGATATTGGCATCATTTTGACGTCATGAACAGGAAACAATTTGCAGAACTTGGATCCCAGTGTCTTACAAAGCAACTTTCATACCATTCAGAGAAGGATGTTACTACATCACGAAAATGATTATTTAATCAAGATGCAAAATAAAATGCAATAGTTTAATAGTAATGATATTATGCAGGATACAGTGGCGTAGCCAAAATTTTTCATGTGGGGGGGGGGGTACGAGTACAGCAGCTCATATATATGTATACGCGTGTGTGATAAGGGAATGAAGAATATACATTTTGTATGACAAAATATTCCTCATGGAGGGGGTGGGGACTTGACTACGCCTCTGGAAAAATAATAATATTTCGATTGTATTATTTAATTTTAGTCATGAATTTTATTCCATAATTTTTCAAGTAACATGTTCCACAATATTTTTGTATTTATTTTCCTAAACTTTATATGAGTATTTTATTCATAGAGAGTTTAGATTTTCACTTTGTTCCACTTTGGAAGGTATTCCCTTTTACCTGCTGTAATTGAAAGTCAACTCTATGGTTCTCTCGCTATCAGTCCACGTACATGATAAGTTTATGTAAATAATAAGTTTTCGGTGATGCCAGAGACTAGAAAAAAAAATAAATAAGGTGTGGATATATTGCTGGCGATATGAAATAATAAATTATTAGTACAAATATTTTTCATAAAATTAGTTTGTCTCTTATTTTAAATTAAATTAAAAATTTAGAAATTTTTAAACTTAAAGGGTAATTTGAGGGGCCCTTTTGTTGAGGCCCATGGCGCTTGCTCCCAATGCCCCGCCGGAAATCAATTCCTGATCACGAATTTAAAAATGCATTAGAAACCCAATTAAGTTCAAACTTGTGATGTACAAATTACGTCACGCGTGGAATAATTCAAGTAGTTCTCCGATTCCTGTAAAGTGCAAATATTCGCCTGAAGCTTTTCTTCATTAATCTCTCTATATAAAGGAAGATGTCCCGACTCAATGACTGACTGTATGCAAATATTTATTTAAAATTCTTGTCCTTAAAAAAAGAAAAAAAAAGAGCTCTAAAATTTGCTTTTTTCTACTGACTTTTCAATAACTCAGTATTTTAATTTTAAGTAACTGATATTAAGTACCGATTTTTTTGTTACACTTTTGTTTTAGGAGCAGTTCTAGACACACGCACACCGGAGATGATATAGCTCAGTCCGAGTGTGGGCACGAACCGATCTCGAGCTCTGTAATTCACGATTGCGTTCGGGCTCGGGTTCGTGAAAATTTTCACCTTTATTGTATAACATCTTGAAACAAATTTTAATTGTTGTGTGTGTTTATGGCAACTAGGCAATATGGTACTAGGGCGATCTGCCAAGGGTGGTGGGTGCCTTGTTAAGAGGGCTTTCTAAGGGGTTCTAACGCGTATTCACGTTACATCTGGAGAAAACCTACCAAAACTCCAGACCGTTAGATAGACAGCCGCGCGATGGACGCGAACCCGGGACCTTCACACTTCGGCCGTCTACCATTTTCAGTGACATAACCACTGTGCCATGTGAAACAAATTTTAAAAAGTCATTCATGGGAAAAGTAAACGTACTTATTAAAAATTAAAAATCTGGAGTGGCTCCACTTGACTTTCCGAACACTTACGATTAGGATCATTACCCAGCATTTAAATAAATTTTAATCGATGAATAATTCAAACATGTATACAAAATTGAAACTCAATCGAAGCCGTTTAAACGCTAGAGTACTTTCAAGAATTTCCCCTCATAGGCAATAATGTAAAAGAAATCTTTGTCGTAGCCCTGTAGAAAAGCTATAAGTCCTATACACACCAAAATCAATATCGGACTTGCGACGGTGGTTTATAACATATATACCCAATTTGAGCTCAATCGAATGCCCCGTTTAGGAGTTATCGTGTTCACTCACTTACACACACACACACACACACACACACACACACACACACACATCTCGTAAAAATAGCATAAATGAATTCAGAAGACCTCCAAACGTGTAAATACACCAAAATCTCGAATTTTTTCATGATACAATACTTTCCTTACATGGTACATATTCGGAAAGTAAAAATAGCTCATAGCTGCACGGCCGCTTAGAAGGTGCGTGTAATTAATATGCAGAAACGGCAAAATTTATTGTATTCTATGAATGAAGTAATTGAATTTTATTTATCTTTAGCTGAAATTTCGGGCTCGGGCTCCGACTTGAAGAATATTGCTGGGGCTCTGGCAGACTCGGATTAAAAGTCAGAAGGCTCGGGCTTCAAAAAATGAGCCCGAATTCATCTCTAACACACAACGCTATAAATAAATAAGTAATTACAATAATAAATTAAAACGAAACAATGGTTCATTTTCCTTATAAATCAAAAAAAATATTTTGCTGTATTGTGTATAATATTTAAATAATCCTGTACAAAAGAAAAGAAAAAAACTGAAATCTCTACTGCTGTGTCTAATAATTTAATTAACACTTTACAATTATTTTTATTACATATTGAAAACGCCACGTGCTAAATACACCCCTATGCTTTTCGCCGTCACCAAAATGATCGGGAGCTGGTAGGAGTGGCGATGAGTCGCACGTGGTCCCGAATAAGGCGATTGGCGAATTCACCCCTCTTCCTTCTGGGGGGTCAAACTGCCGCGCGTTCCCCTTTCTCCTGCTCCTAAGCGAAGATCTCTCGGAATCTTTTGTTCATGGATACAATGTCATGTTGCAATAGTAATAAAGACTCATTTGTCAAATACTATAAATAAAAATAAGGAATTTAAATGAATCCCAAGGTTTTTTTTCTTTTTTCGTTCTCTTTTTATATTTCAGTTATGTTGCTCATTTCATACTCTTGAATAAATATATATGCTAACTTGGGAAGAAATTTTATTTTTCTGTCCAGTTTGCTGCAGTTACGAGATTTAAAAAGAAAATTTGGTTTTAAATAGAACACGATTTTGTTGCAGAGCTTGAAAAATCGAATGTACTATATATCGCAATATTAGGTAATTTCACAAAATAGTATCAGGAAAGTGTACTTTAACAATGCTGGTGTAGATTTTGATCATTTGTTCATTATTTTTTTTTTCTTTTCCGAGAAGTACTTTAAAATTTCCAATGTATCAGATTACTTCATCCAGAAAATTATTTTCCATTTTTTGTATTTCCTTATTGGGGGTGGGGGAGGGTGTCACGAAAAATCCACAAAAATGACTGTTTAAGCTTTTCATCTTTTATATTATTTTTCTTTTACTATGCTTAGCTAATGGTTTTTTTTTTTTTTTACTTATTTATTTATTTATCTTTTTTAATGCAGTGTTTGATCGGAACTTGACAAAATCGAGTATTAATGGTTTTTGAAACCATCATCATTACTAATCAACACTAATGTGGTAGAGAATTGTCTTACCATTACAAGTTGCTTTTAGTTTCAGTTTAGGTATATGCGAAACAGTTGAACATGTGCCGAAACATAACATGTGCATTCTGTAACTAATAGAGTGGGGAGATGCAAGCATTTTTTTTTTCCTTCAACTCATACTAACGCGGAAAAGTTGTGAATTTAGGTGACGAAAAATATGTGAAAAAAGAAACGAAATTGTTTTATATCTTCTGATCGCACATCTGCTCTAAAATTTGCTGAAATTTTAAAAATTTCACGTTTTTACGTTTATTTTTAACATTTCTAAATTATCATGCTGTATCTAAATGTAATAGCTGAAATTCATATGTGTTCAAACCGCACACAAAAAAGTCTTACTGATTAACATTATTTAAATTTATCATAATCTTCCGGTCGTGCATTACCCCCAAAGTTAATGAGATTATTTTTTTTTTATTTTTTTTTTATGTACAAAGGTACAATGACTACTTTTAACTAATGTATGTGATTATTCGTTGGGTCTGTTTCAAGCATTTTTTCTTTAATTTCTTTACACAGTTTTCTAATATTTACTATACCCATAAGTCTAATTAGTAATTAAATCTCATGTAAAAACCTAGATGCATTGTAAAGCTGCTGAGATATTTCATTTCTGAATCGGATAATTTATATATATATATACACTGCTGGCCAAAAGTATTGCAAGTTTCAGAAACGTTTCTCATTTATACGACTTTTGCATTTGTACGTCGTTTTCGTGAAGTCCAGAAGTCATTCCTATTCATTTGAATACAAATATGCTTCGTTTATAAGACGCACAATTTAAACAGATATAACGTCTAATAAAAGGTGTAAGAAAGGATGCACCTTTAGCCACCTTCCTTTAAACCCGTAATCGACAACATTGAAAAACTGTCAGAAGACAAGTGAAAAAATATTTCATGATCTTAAGTCTTTAAATCTGTAATTTATAATCAAATTCAATCGGGCAATGAAAGATATAGTTTAATTCAACGTATGTCATAAATCACATCGTAATTGGTATGCAATGTGTATTATATTAATCTTAGCTAAAAGCTATGAGCATTTAAAATATGGCAAAATAAATATTTTGTTACACTTTAATTGAAAGTGTTTTATCTTTTAAAATTTATTATTTTCATTGTACGAGCATTTGAAAAAAAAAAAAAAAAAAAAAAAAAAAAAAAAAAAAAAAAAAACTTACAATTATTATATTTACATAAATTTACATTAATAGGGTTAAACCTGTAATGTAAGTCGTTTATTAATATTTCAGATACACTTTTTATTAAAGTGTAGTTTCCCTTGAAAAACGTATAAACGGTGCTTTGCGTACAATAAAATCGTATCGAAAATGGGCAATGTAATTTTTAAATACCTACTTTACATTCAAGGCGGGATTTCATTTATTTTACTGAAAAAAAAAGCAATAACCCAAATTAAAAGCACACTAACCACACCTAAACATGCGTGTTTGTGTGCATTATATGTATACGTATAGATTAGCTACACTTTTTTTAAATGTGTCTGTAGTATCTGATCAATTCACTAACTCTTTTCACTAACTATCGTTATTCCTAATATCCCAATTCCTAAAAAAAGGCTTGGGATTCATTTGAACTCCTTATTTTAATTTATGGTAATTGACGTAATGAGGCTTCATTACAGTCGCAAGGTGCTTTTGTTAAAAGTAAGTAAACATTTTTAAACATTTTAAGAACTTCTCAGCAACTAGCGGCGTACGAACCCTAGATATTTAATTAAATTAAATTTTACATAATTATTACTAATACTATTTATTACTAATTACTTATATATATACGCGAAATATCCGATGTGAACCTCTAGTCAATATTATAAAATATATATTTCTAATTTTATATAAAGTTATTTGGGTTATAGGTTTTTTTTTTTTTGGGGGGGGGTGACCTTGAATATTCTGTGCATTTAATCCATGAGATACTTTGATGCCTTTCTACAATTTACTATCATTATTATTATTTCTATTCATTTTATCAGTGTTTTTAAGAATGCTTGAATATTCCTTACACTTAATCCTCTAAGTACTTTGATGCCTTTCTATAATTTGCTATCATTGTTATTATTTCTGCTCATTTTATCATTCTTTTTAAGAATGCTTTTTTACATTATTATTATCGTATCATCATCATGCTAGATATTTTCAGCAGTTGAAATATTCTTCACAACAGAGAACCTTCAAAAATTGTTCAAAAAACTGTGTATCTTTTATTTCACTGAGACAAATGGAATGAATAAATAAAATTTAAAATCGAAATATATGTGTCACTTTTCTACTTCCATTTTTGTGTTTTTGCAAGAAATTTAATTTTACTTATTTATCCAGTTTTTAGTTGTGACTTTTACTTACCAGTAACGGAATCAATGGCTTTGTAAGTACTAAAATGGTCTACTTGATAAAGAAAGATAAACATAAAAATTATTTTTGATTGTGCGAAAGCAAAGTAAATTACATAACATATTTTATTTTAGTAAAACGAGATTAATGAAAGAAAAGCAAAAGGTTGATTTTTCTCGAAAAACTTGAGAAAATACATATTTTTGAGATTTTATGAAATTAACTTATGTACACATAGATGAAATAGTCTTTATTTAAAAAAAAAAAAAAAAAAAAAAAAGTGGACACGAATGTTAAAAAAAGCATAGTTGTTGAAAAACCCCCATTTATATTTTTTTCTTATGTTGTTTCTTTCTTTCTTTCTTTTTTTTTTTTTAAGTCTATTTCCTGCCAGCATGAATAATTATAAATATTAGGAAATTTATTTCGCAAACGTGTGAATAGTTCGTAATCTATAATCTATATAATTCACGTTGCATTTGATGATGAATGCGTGAATTTATTTTAACGCACGCTGTCTTACAAGTTCATGAACAAAAGGTCTGAACTCTGAACTCTTCGCTTCTACGGGGAACGGGAGGCAGTGAGACCCCCCGGAAGAAAGAGGGGTGAATTCGCCATTCGCCTTATTCGGGACCACGTGCGACTCATCGCCACTCCTACCAGCTCCCGATCATTTTGGTAACGGCGAAAAGCATAGGGGTGTCTAGTCTATGAGTTATTTTAATGTCTTTGTTAAGAATAGTCCTCTTGCCCCGAGGATAGTAATTTATTATTCTCTCCCCTACTAACAGGGCAGCGGCTAGCTCGTGCAATGACCCAGATGGCGCACTAATATGGCGGAGAATTTTCACAGAAATGTAGACTCAATAGTTTTGCTTATCGTTAATTTATTTTTCATCAAATATTTTTTTCTTTTTATTAAAAAATCAGTAAACACTTTGAGAATGTATCTCCCGTTTACGAAATTCGTTTCTCTTAATTAGCAAATATTTTACGGCTGTTCAAACACAAAAAACCTGTTTTTCCCAACTTTAATTGAATATTAAAAATATTAATAGAACTGATTTTAAAATTTTAGAAACTAAATAATCTGTATCGCATTAATATCTTGGCAAGGAAAAAAAACTGATTTAAAATAACAAAAATTGCAGACGTAGGACGAGAAAATACGCTTCCCGTAGGTTAACATGAGAAGTCTCAGTTTCGTTTTCTACCAGCGTATGTCGACACCGGAATATGAACGCTACTCTTCTCCAACAACACCTTCGCTCGGCTACTGGCACCACGATTTCAACTCAGACTATCCGAAACCGGCTCCATGGTGTAGGTCTGAATGCTCGCCGACCGATGGTATGTGTTAGACTAACATCAAGGCATCGTCGCGACCGCAGGGAGTGGGCAACAGAGCATGTGAACTGGAGGATAAATGAACGGACCAATGTTCTTTTTTCCTGACGAGTCCCGTTTTTCAGTGCATCCTGATAATAGGCGTATTTTCATCTGGAGGGACCGTGGCAGTTGTTTTGTTTTGTTTTGCCAGGAGAGGACAGCTCGCGTCACTGAATGTGTCGCTTAGAGCTACATATAGTCCTTCCCGGAATTTCCCCCACCACAAATTTAGAACACCTCATCCACGAGAGGTGGGGGGACTTCTGAATATTGGAACCCCTCGGAAACTGCTAGCGACCGCCGAGAGGACTTTCGGAACCACGGATTTAACGTGCATGTACACCGCATGTACACGGTGGTCTTTAGTGGTACGCCGGTATCGAACCCACAACCTTCCGGTTACGAGTCCAACGCCTTAACCACTGGGCTACCACGGCCCTCAGGACCGTGGCAGTAGGAATAATTCTACGTTCGTGCACGAAAGTGTCAGCTTTGGCGGTGGGGGAGTGTTGGTGTATGGTGGCATCTCCATTGACGGGCGCACAGACCTCTACATCATTCGAGATGGACCTCTGACTGGTCGCCGATATAGGGATGAGATTCTCAGATCTATTGTAGTCCCTTACGCTGCAGCAATCGGAGATGACTTCATTTTAATGGACGATAACTGCAGGCCACATCGTGCTAACCTGGTGGAGGATTTCCTTTTCGAGGAAGGAATCGTACGAATGGGATGGCCAGCGTGTTCTCCAGACATGAATCCAACAGAGCACGTTTGGGACGCTCTAGGAAGACGAGTTTCTGGCCGCCGACCACCCCCCACAAACTCTCCAAGAAGTGGAAAGAGCTCTTCTGGAAGAGTGGGACAGAATACCCCAACTCGTGATTAATAGCCTCATTGACTCCATGCCTCAAAGGTATTCAACGTTGCTGGCCGTCCGTGGAAACCATACCCCCTACAGAAAAATTTCCTTTGAAGAAAACACCATTTCTTATTCTTATTTTCTCTTATGCACAAATTGTGTTTTTTTCCTTTTCTACACAAATGCGCAATAAAATGCATTTTTTTTCTGCCAAACATGTGTAATTTATTCTCATATAACCTACTACGTCTGTCGACCATGTATTAAACAGCTAAAAAGTTTCCCAGCCACAAGATCCACCTAAAACCGCAATATCCTTTAATTGTTTTGAGCAGTGGATTTTAATGGGAACACAGTGGGCCACCGACCCACTGTACCCCATTTCAGGTGACCTGGTGTGCCTCATATGAACCAATGTATTACTTTTCACCCCAAAATTCAAAATCCTTAAAATATTCTTTTAAATATAACATAATATAAAAGAAGTTAATTTAAACTATATAAACATACTACATAATTCATATTTACTTGGCAAATTTCAAGTGTAATAACATAAAGTCTCATTTTCTTCAAATTTCATCCCGATAATCAGAAAACAAAATGGTTCTTTCTTCCCTCCACAATCAAAGCGAGATGTTTAAATTCGTCCACAGAGTTAAGTTGTTCAATAACTACTTTAAATAATTTTTTCTCATTTGAAAACTATTCAATGAACCACAAATATCTTCGACGACCCACTGTATACCGCTCTCCCCTATAAACTTTTACTTGATGGAGCTTTTTTTAGATTCAGTCAATATTAAGGGGACAATTGTTAATGAATCATTATAAAAGGAATCTAAATAAAAGTTTTTAGTTATTGGGTCACTGAAATTTTACGTGATAGTCATTTTTTTATAAATGTTCTGCTTTCGGGAAGCAGAAATTTTATCATACATATATTGATGATCGTAATAAATAAATAACTGCTATTTTCATATTTTTTTATCATATTTATTCAGTTTAAAGTAAATATTTTTGTTTTCTGCAGCAGTTACCGTGAAACAAACAAACATATATATTTTCCGAAAAACTTTTTGCCTCTTTTTAAGAGATTGTATTGATTTTTAGAAATTAAGATAGTTTTTGTGCAAAATTTCAAGAAAATATTATCATTTTCCAGAGCACATTCATTTCTGCTTGAAATTATAACCTCCAAAAAAGTGGTTAGCAGCGGCTAATTTTTTCATAGATATTCACTTCATAACATAAACAATCCGTTAATATCAAAATAACCTACGGGAGTTTTCGAGAAATGTAACAAATTTCTTTTTGAAAATTAATTTCAGTAACCAGAAGTATCAAAAATATACAGTGCATTTCGTATCATTTTATCTCATCTTTTAAATAAACAAATAAAAACAAATTTGCGTAAAATTAAATTTACTTACCTCGTTTATCACAGTACATAAACATTCGATTAAAAATAATATTTTTTATGAAAAGATAAAACTAATAAGACATCCTATCGTATGTTTGAACTCGGACAATCACCACAATGATACAACCAAGTTATTAATTTGTAGCAATGTGGTTAAAAAAATATATTACATGATTTTTTTTATTTATCTTACATTTTATACATGTAGTTCTTACCATTATTCAATTTTGAAAGATCTAATTTTGCAAAAAATCATCGATCTCAAATATCCGAAGAGTTTTACATACCTACTGGGAGCTAATTTGCTCTCTTTTAATTTATATAAGTATCCCCAAAAAGATGAATCATTAAAAAAAATTTCTTAACTATGTGTCTGTTCAATAAATGAGAAATTTACCTGGAGTCCTTATCATATTCTCCTACATACTTTGATACGGAGTGAACCAGGGATATGCTTCCTGCCTCCCAATGCCAAAAATTAATCAGCCAGAGAAATCAAACACTATGGCAGCGGAGGTTTGATTGTCTGGACAAGAATCATGGATGCACACACACATCCATGTCATCGGAAAGGGAGGCTGTTTCAGCTCATCTGGTCAAAATTCCTGTTTTTCTGGGAAGTGAAAGGTATATAAGCTGACTTGTCCAGACTTCAATCCTATACAGGATGCCTGGGACGATTTGGTAGTTCAATTGTAGCTCCCTCCAGGAGCCATCCTGGGGAGGGCCTAAGACAACGTTCCTGAAAGACTGTGACCATTTACCACAGTAACTCATAAATTGTCTTATTTCTTACGCATGAAATCACGGTGTGAGGCCTATATATCTGTGAGAGAAGAGAGAGTATATTCTTTATTACCCCAAACATTTTTTTTTTTTTTGTTTCTTTTACAATGACTGCTTCATACCTTCCGACTCCGAAGAGTATTATGCATGATCATACGTGTGTATTGTAAATGTCGGATGGTTTTTATTAACTTATTTGTATTGCTTCAACTATGTTCAAACCGAATGTCATTAAAATAGGCCCAGTATTTTTAGAGATAACAGCCCAATCTAAAAATTTTCTTACTATATGCTATATTTTAATATTGTAACTCTTAAATTTATTACGGATTATTTATCAGACAGGGAAACATTCTTTCAAATAACTAGTAAAAAAATGTAATACCACATCCCTTGTGGTGGGGAGTGGGGAGCAGACTTCACGTAATCGCGCTCGATTATAATCTACTAGCTGCGTACCCGTTCTCCGCACGGTAGGGAACAAAACTTTTTCTTACATGTATAATTCGAATTGATTCCAGTAATGTGGAATCTAAAAATAAACAAAATGATTTGACTCTTGGCGTAAAGTCACTCATTAGTTATTCGTAAAGTTAGTATAAATACTGATCTGAAAACATTGTTAATATTATTAAACAAAAAACTATGTCGGTGTCATTGGCGATCAGAAAAAGAAAAGCGTGACGGTTCCTAAAAATTTCTAACTTTCAAAATGTCTCATTTCTACATCATACTCTTTTTTAGATTTAAGTTATACCATTAATACCTTAAATACTACATGATGTGAAGAACCGTTTTATTTTACAATTAAATAGTTGTGTGTACCCGCTCTTCGCAAGGCAAGAAGAGAACATTTTCTAGTGATGGGCAATCTAGTTCATTTTAGTGAACTAGTTCTGAACGAACTAGTTCGCGCCATGAACTAGTTCTTCGAAATAGTTCATATAAACTATGGAGATTCAATAATGAACTATATGAACTACGTAGTTCGTAATGAACTATCTAGTTCAAAATGAACTATCTAGTTCAAAATGAACTATGTAGTTCAAAATGAACTAA
The DNA here is from genome assembly GCA_038373885.1 of Cheiracanthium punctorium. Lineage (NCBI taxonomy): Eukaryota > Metazoa > Arthropoda > Arachnida > Araneae > Cheiracanthiidae > Cheiracanthium > Cheiracanthium punctorium. Next base: position 259,681 of record JAWZYV010007758.1, read on the forward strand.
GTAGTTCAAAGGAACTATCTAGTTCAAAATGAACTAAGTAGTTCAAATGAACTATCTAGTTCAAAGTGAACTATGTAGTTCAAATGAACTAAGTAGTTTAATAAACTAAATAGTTCAGTGAACTAGATAGTTCATTATGAACTATGCAATTTGGGATGAACTATATAGTTCATATTGAACTATGTAGTTCGTCATGAACTATATAGTTCTTGGTGAACTATATAGTTCATTACCGGAAATAGTACAGAACTATTTCCGGTGGTCTCCGTACTGGAAATAGTTTAGATCAATTTCAGGTACGGAAACCACGCGCGGAGCACAGCTGATGCATGGTTTCTCTGATTTGTTGGGATCGGGAGAGCTTTTTTTTTTGTATCGGAGTGTTTTTTGACGTAGCAGTGGCGTACCCAGAAATTCATTTTGAGGGTGCGTATCGTCATTACCATAAGGAACATTGTAGTACTAGGTAAAATCTAAAGAATATGCTAGGGGAAGTCGGAGGTTATCGGTAGGCTATCGGTATTGTGAAAAATTTTATAACAAACTGAAATCTTTCAAATGAATTAAGTTCTCAGGTGTTTGATAACTTAAGATGACACCCCCCCCCTCCACACACACACACACACAAAAGAAAAAAAAGACGGTTCAAATAATGTCCACTTAAGATGTAAAGTATTGCAGTTTCAAAAATTTATTACTGTTACTTGAAACTGTTATTTAATGCACAGGCGTCGAGTTATATGAGTCCATGGGGCTTGAGCCTCCTTAATAAATTGTGGGTTGGGGTTGAGCCCACCACAGTGGAGTACCTAGAGGGGGTGCAAAGGAACATATGCACCCTCCAAGATTTATTCTCAAATTAGAAATGATGAATGATGAGAGAGATTTGAAATGGTGAGAGAAAAGATGAATTTTTTCATGCTCATCCCCTCCCCCCCCCCATCAGGAAAGAGCATGCATGATTCTAGCTAAAGGAATGCCTGAAAAAAAAAATAGAAAGTCTGTAATCACTCTAAAAATGTGCTTTTGTGTTTATGGGTACAGTGCTCAGCATTTGTAGACGGAGGAGAGAGAAGAGGGGTGCATTCCTATAGAATATCTATGGAAGATGCCCCCCTCTCCGAACAGTAGTGATACTCTCTAATTCCGTATTCATAAACGGACAGACGTCAGGAAATATCGGTTAAACTATTTCTTTTACTCGAATTATTAAGTTCATGGCTATAAATTTGCTTATTTTTTATTTAACTTTTTGATCCGAGAATGAGTAAAGCGAAACAGTAGTCACTTTTAAGTTATTTTAACTGTGGTAAAAAATATTTCCAAACGTCAATTTGAAGCAGGAAGGTATACATTAAAAACAGTTTCAAATAGCAGTAATACATTTTTGAACGCTGTAATATTTTACATCTTAAACAGACATTAGCGAACGTTTTATTTGGGGGGGGGGAGAGGAGGGGCTTATTTTGAGTTTTCAAATACTTCAGATCTTAATTAATGTGAAAGATTTCAGTATGTTATGAAATCAATAGCTGTGATAAATGGGGGGGAAACTTGACCCCCCCCCAACCTACCCTTATATATAGGCACTCACAATATCATATTTTCCTGATTTTACCCAGTAATGCAGTACTTTTTTTCGTAGTAACGACAATATGCACCCCCAAATAGATATTCTGGGTACGCCACTGGCTCACCAAATAATTTACCATTAAATAAAAAAAAAACTATTTAACCAAAGTAAAAATACTCAATTTTATGAAACGTTTCTTGTATTTTAAAAAATTTCTACTTCCGATTTCGATCATGTTTTAGTATTCATTGTGACGCCACGTAATACATAATGCCATTATAATCTGCCCTCGCCAGATGCTAGTTAATTAAAATCAGAATATGAAATGTAAAGTTCAGATAAAATGCGCAGTCCCCAATCAAATGTGCAAAAAAGTTTTTTTTTTTTTTTTTCCCCTTTGGATCTTCTACTTCGGTTCCATTTTTGACTTAGAACATATTGGGAAGATACTAGCATGAATACAAACCTCCCCATGGCACAGTGTTAATCTCACTGAAAATGGTAGACAGCCGAAGTGTGAAGGTCCGGGGTTCGAGTCCCATTGCGCGGCTGTCGATCTAACGGCCTGGAATTTTCGTAGGTTTCTCCAGATGTAACGTGGACACGCATTAGAACCCCTTAGAAAATCCACCTACCAATGCACCCCCATCCTAGGCAGTTCGCCCCCGTGTAGACTGGCCTTAAGGCGACATACGCTGGTAGAAAACGAAACTGAGACTTCCCATGTTAACCTACGGGAAGCGTATTTTCTCGTCCCACGTCTACAATTTTTGTTATTTTAAATCAGTTTTTTTTCCTTGCCAAGATATTAATGCGATACAGATTATTTAGTTTCTAAATTTTGAAATCAATTCTATTAATATTTTTAATATTCAATTAAAGTTGGGAAAAACAGGTTTTTTGTGTTTGAACAGCCGTAAAATATTTGCTAATTAAGATAAACGAATTTCGTAAACGGGAGATACATTCTCAAAGTGTTTACTGATTTTTCAATAAAAAGGAAAAACTATTTGATGAAAAATAAATTAACGATAAGTAAAACTATCGAGTCTACATTTCTGTGAAAATTCTCCGCCGTAATAGTGCGCCATCTGGGTCATTGCACGAGCTAGCCGCTGCCCTGTTTGTTGGGGAGAGAATGATAAATTACTATCCCCTTGGGTAAGAGGGCTATTCTTAAGGGGGGGGGGGGTTGTACGTAGAGTACGTATGAGAAGGGGAAAAGAAATTGGGTTGGGACGGGAAACCGAAATTTGTGTTCTCAAAAGTGTTTGAAAAGGAATAATATTTGTCACACGAAAATTTTGCAGAAAGCGTTTTTGTGGAAAAAAAATAAGTTGCTTTGTAATAACTTTTATTTTAAAATACACCTTTCAATCTTTTTTATAGCTGCCAGACAACTTTTTTATGTTGAACGTAAATTGCCTTCAAATGAGAGAAAAACTGAAAGGTGGGGTGGAGGAGTTTCATCAGAGAAATCATATGTAATAAAAATATTTGTAAAGTGTTAATTAAATTATTAGACACAGCAGTAGAGATTTCAGCTTTTTTTTTCTTTTGTACAGGATTATTTAAATATTATACACAATACAGCAACATATTTATTTGATTTATAAGGAAAATGAACCATTGTTTCGTTTTAATTTATTATTATAATTACTTATTTATTTATAGCGTTGTGTGTTAGAGATGAATTCGGGCTCATTTTTGGAAGCCCGAGCCCTAGGACTTTTAATCCGAGTCTGCCAGAGCCCGAGCAATATTCTTGAAGTCGGAACCCGAGCCCAAAATTTCAGCGAAAGATAAATAAAATTCAATTACTTTTAATAGAATACAATAAATTTTGCCGTTTCTGCATTTTAATTACACGCACCTTCTAAGCGGCCGTGCAGCTATGAGCTATTTTTACTTTCCGAACATGTACCATGTAAGTAAAGTATTGTAATCATGAAAAAATTCGACTTCGAGATTTTGGTGTATTGACACGTTTTGAGGTCTTCTGAATTCATTTATGCTATTTTTACGTGATGTATGTACGTACGTATGTATACATACGTACGTACGTATACATACGTACGTACGTATACTTACGTACGTACGTATACTTACGTACATACGTACATACGTATACTTACGTACATACGTATACATACGTACGTATACGTACGTACGTATACATACGTACGTATACATACGTACGTATACATACGTACGTATGTACGTACGTATGTATGTATGTGTGAGTGAGTGAGTGAGTGAACACGATAGCTCCTAAACGGGACATTCGATTGAGTTCAAATTGGGTATATATGTTCGCAAGGGTATATATGTAATTGGGTATATATGTTCACCGTCGCAAGACCGGTATTGATTTTGGTGTGTATAGGACTTATAGTTTTTCTACAGGGCTACGACAAAGATTTCTTTTACATTATGGCCTATGTGGGGCAAATCTTTAAAATGCGCTAGCGTTTAAACGGCTTCGATTGAGCTTCAATTTTGTATATACGTTTGAATTATTCATCGATTAAAATTTATTTAAATGCTTGGTAATGATCTTAATCGTAAGTGTTCGAAAAAACAAGTGGAGCCACTCCAGATTTTTATTTTTTAATAAGTATGTTTACTTTTCCCATCAATGGCTTTTTAAAATTTGTTTCACATGGCACAGTGGTTATGTCACCAAAAATGGTAGACGGCCGAAGTGTGAAGGTCCTGGGTTCTGTTTACATAGGTGGCCTTCATTGACCTAATAAGTATGACCTTGTGATACTAATCAGACAATTTAATTTTGCCAGTTGAAAATGTTATTTATCAGTTATATATGCCTTGATTATGTGATTAAGACTTACATCTGGTACAGTGCAGAAATACAGTAAATTATAAATTATTGATTTTTGCCCGTTTATACAGAAACTTCAAATGTAGTTAATATTTTGTACAAGCGTTCATTATGCTTGCTCAATTCCTAAGTTCGATTGAGAAAGCGACAAAAGAATAATATATACTACATGAAATGTCTTTATTAAAGAATAATTAATTCAGGGATCACGCTATAGAGCGTATTTTATCAATTTTCTCCAATATACAGGAGATCCCGAAAACACTGAAATGCGCTTTAATACATCATTTGTTAAAGATTAATGTTGAATTGTTTAAAATAACGTAGGAAATACGACTACGTTCATGAAATATTCATTATAAAAATGTCTCTCATTTGTGTATTTAGTTATTTTAAAGTATATTAAATATCCACTTGTGAAACTAAAATAAGCAATCGTGAATCATGAGAGTAAGCGGTACTTTGTTTTTCCTTCAAATTACATGCATCTATTTTCTTTATGTCAATATGTATCATAGCAAACAAATTAATCATGAGTTCGTACTTGAATTAGTAACACAATTACTACTTAAAACTACATTAAATAACGTTTGAAAGCACTGGGAAGCTTAAAAAAATGCCTGATGTATACGTGAAGACTCGAGCATCCGTAGGCCTTTTTGGATGGCTCATCAAAATACACGCGCAGGCCCGTTACTAATTGCGAAGGCCCCGGTGGAAGTGGGTGGCGAAAATGTGAAAAAATATATATTCTGTCCTTTTCTAACTCATGAGAACTTCTGAATTTCAACTCCAATAAAATATTAAAATTTCATGTTTATCGTCTGTTGCCATATCAGCAGAAAAACTGAAACTCAAGCAATTAAGTAATTAAAAAACTTTGTAAAAAACACACATAAGAAGTAATAGGTAAGAGGATACGCACGTTACGTTCAAAAATTGTTTTGAACTTCATCAGTCCAAGCCCTCCTCTTACCTATTACTTCTTATGTGTGTTTTTTACAAAGTTTTTTAATTACTTTATCGTTTAACACCAGTATTTTGAGTGATTTTTCAAGCAATTATCGTCTGCGAACCATTTTACCTGAAACAAATTCAAGTTATTTTGACAAGTGAAAAAGAACAAATTATTTGAATATTCTAGAGTGTTCTGGTACTAGCAATTTCGATGTGTTATCTATATACACTCATGTCCATAAATTAAGGATAATGAAGTTCAGGCAAAGAAAGAGAAAGAAGCAAAAAAATTTGACTTATTTGTAAAGTCTATTTATTAAACGAAAAGTAAAGAGCAAAAAAGATGCTATATGCTTGACATAATTAATAAAAATTGCAAGTTTTACTCCCTTGACCAAATTTCAAAAAAGAACCTATTTATAAAAAAACAGTATAACATGGTTAGTATGATGGTTAATACGGAGTATGTCTCCCGGACGATGCAATACAGGCCTGACAACGCCTAGGCATGCTGAGTATCAAATGATCAATCTGATCTTGGGGAATATCCCTACAAGCAACATTCCCAGTTTCTGCTCGGCCAACCACCGGCCTTCATCGCAACTCATCGCTCACCGAAATTCGGTACTCGGCCCAGACACGGAATTCCATCTAAAAACGATGATTGTTATGTGTGCGGCAGACACTGATCGGTCCGGTACCCATAAAACGATGATTGGAACGATATCCAGCCTGAGTTATCGGGCCATATGCCTAAATTTGATCAAAATACGCTGAACTGAAAAGAAATTTCGGCCCGCATAACGGCCGAGCGGCATTCAGCCGATGAAAATTCGCGCATGCGCTCTGTTCATGCAACAGTCGAGCGATGGCAACATCCGAGTATCTACCGGCAGACGCCATGTTTGTTTTCTTAAGAATAGGAGTCGAAAAAAACTGAAGAAATTTTTTGGTGGTGATTAGTCTATAATTGTACGTATAACTATCATTTGTAACAAATTTTTGACATTTTTAATATAGTATTAGTCTAATATAAGTAAAGTATAAGTTCAAATCTCTGTAATTATTTTTTTTCTCTCTTGATACTGTTGCATAACACTGATGGAATAACACTATTTTTTATTAGTATCTATTTCCTATCTTTACACGGCGTACAGTGTGTAATTTACACTAGTTCATACCGTTAATCGCTTTTTAGTTTTAAAATATACGGGTAAATTCTTCATTGAATCTAATAAAAAAATCATACTTTCAACCAAAACAAGCTTATTTGGTACTTATGTATTTTACAGTCAGTCAGCCAAAAAGAGCGATTTCGTGTGCGTGTGGAATACGTCAGATTCATTGTTACAATGTAGTGCATTGCAATCCTTTGGCGAAAAAACGTGTTGGCGTGAATTATCGACGGTAAAATAAGTACCGATTATTTGCATCCGTTGACCATAAAAAAAAAAGAAGAAAAAAATCCAAACGATGCGATTACTCGCCAAGATAGTTTCCAAAGGCATAAAGCGCAGATTCTTAGGGTTATGGAAATGAGAAGCTGTACAGCATTGATTTGATATTCAAACGACTGTTTTGTTTCGCTTTATAAACTTCGAAACCCGCGTTGATGAATTTAGATTAGCTTAGAAATAGTATACGTAAATACAGTGATTTTTTTTTCTTTTTTAAAGCAGATCACTGTTTTTTTTTCTTTTTTTTTTTAAGCAGAACACTGGTTAAGGATGATTTCAGAACCTGTGGATAATATAAACCAGACTGATACAGGGTGTCCCAAAAAGGTGGTAACGGTCTCTAATTCGTTATGTATTAGAGATAAGTGGACAGCGTAAATTGAGAAAAGTGTTCAAAATGAGGTTGGAAGTAAGACTCCGTTAAAAAAATTCCTCTCGTTAATTTTCAAAAAGTTACACTTTCTACATTTTTATATGACCCTCGTACAAAAGCATTCCCATACACTAATGAGGTGATGTACAAAATTTGGGAATTATATTTTTAAAAAATTACATTTTAAGATAACCCCTCATCCTAGGATGATCGCCCACCCTTAGCGTTGCCATCACAACACAAACAAACAAACTGACATGAAATAAGACTTCAGAGGGTTCAAAAGTTGAAAAAAGAAGGGATATGTAAAAATCCGTCTTTGGGGTCATTTTCTGCATCCTGCAGTCTGAATCATGGTAAATTCTGCAAACGCAGAACATGAAAATTGTTATTGTTGCTTCGAAACCCTCTGGCCAACTGCAGAGCAGGATCAGATCCTTTATATAAAACGAAAATTGCCTTAATTGGGAAGCTTTCTTTTTGCTGATCCCCAGTGAGGGGAATACCGACTTATCTCTCGTATCCCTCCTAAATTTTGAACCAATTTCAGATGACAGTTGGATGACCTAAGAGCTGGATTGGTACCCCAAAGAGAGATATGGATTAAACATGGAAAACATTGAAGTCATAACACATTTTTCGTGCATTAATTCCCTACAGCGTACACGGTTTACATCAGCCTCAGTCGAGAAAGGAGTTTACCCTTCTAGGTTCTGGCCAAGCAGGTGCTGCTTCCCTTTCGGAGTTCCAATGGGAACTGAGTTTAACTAACTGTTCTACTGCCGGACACATGAAAAATTTCTTTCACCTAATGTTTTGCTGTCTTTGTGAGTGCATTGGGAAAATTTTTCGAGATACCGATGTGTTGGGGAAAACGTAGGGGTCTATTCAGAAAAAAACGTTTTCTAGGGAGTTGAAGTAATATAAAGGTTGGAAATCCCTGATATAGAAATTATGTAAAAAAACATATGAAGCAGACTTATTCTGAATTTCCTATTCTTTGTGTAAATTAAGTTGTAAAAATTTTCTTTTTTTTTCCTAGAAGCTGCTCATAAAATAAGATGTTTGAAGATGCTGCTGCAAAACTCAAAGAAAATACTTCTTTTGTAAATTATGTGTATGATATATTTTGTGTAGAATAATTTCAATAAAAATTTTTGGAATTTACTTTATTTTAAAAATTATTATAGCGATCTTATGTCTTATGGTCTATGCTTTAAAAAAAAACTATTTTTCAAAACTGTAAGCTAGTTCCATAGGTTTCAGTGGTCAATAATCTTTTTTAAATTGTAAGCTAATTCAAGAAACTTTGGAAAGTCGATTTCCTATCACAAAAAAAAGTCCTGATGTGAACTGCACAATTTTCTTGTATGGCTGTTAAACTTTACGCATTCTTGATGCACTCTTTTTAAATATATTGGAAACTGAAATGCGATACTTTTGTATCTCGTTAAGCGTAAGAGATATATCCAGGATGAGATTTAAGCATTGAAAACTTATTCCTGGCTGAAAAATTGGCATTTTTCTTTTGTTCGTCAGCTTGGCGACAAACGGCGAGATTTTAAGCATGACCCAAATAGTGACCCTAGCCAGTGGATTGTAATCAAAAATGAAAGTGCAGAACCAAATGTTACGACAGTCTTAAATACAAAATTTCAATATTCTATGGCTAACAGTTTTTATTTTTATTCGAGATACCTACTTATTTTTAGTGCCAAAGTTTGTAGTATTGCCCCTAAATTTACCAAGCTTGGGGACAGTTAGCAATATTTTGGGCACGAGCTAAACAGAGATAGTTCAGGGATTTTTAATGTGAAAGGCATGTCCATAGACTTTAATGCACCGAAAGTCTTTCATATAACTCTGTAAATAAACTATTCATTTCAAATTTCTTCGGCTATTCCTCTTTGAGTTAATCGAATTACATAAGAATATACGTACATAAATACATGCATATGTGCAGAAGTCCCTCAAATTTAATCAAACTAGATCGAAAATGCAGCATGCCTACGTACAGACATTACCAAAATACTAGTTAAAGCGAGTTCGGGGATTAACCCTTTCTCAATGCTGAAAAAAGGGCAGCCGTTGCCATCGCTCGACTTAACTACCAGCAAGATGGCGGACGATCGAAACGTTCATCGCGTGCGACAGATCTAGAGACCCTTTTTTGACGACGCACAGCCAGCGCGCGTTTCGATCTTCCACCATCTTGCTGGTTGTTAAATCGAGCGATGGCAACGGCTGCCCTTTTTCAGCATTGGGCAATCTATCCAGCTGTTTTCGCATTCTTCCATTTTTCAGCAGATGTCAGTGCTTTTAAAAATAATCCTGACGAATTTTTACGGGAAATGACGTGCTAAAATGTAAAGGATTCTCGTGGAGCTATGTCACCCGCAACTATTTTTATAGAAATCCAATCTATTCTTCGTGACTGGCAATAGTCAAAACGTCAGAGTTTGGTGTTCCCAGAGCGGGATCACTGCGCGTTAAATGGTTAAGGCCAGTTATCTACACGGGGATCTAGGCCTGTAGATGGGGTGCCCTCCGTTGGGGTCTTTCTAAGGTGTCCTAAGCAGTATTTACGCTAAATTTCAGTGGAAAACAGGGAAAACTCCGAACGGTTAGGTCGGCGGATGTGACCTGGTTTTGAACCAGACACCTTCCGTCTTCTAGTTCAGAGCGCTATGCGTTCGGACTAGTTAAAACAAATCGAACATGTAACATTCGTATATAACGTCATGCGTAGATGGAGTATACGACTATAGTACGTTAACGTATAGTATAGTTACGTATATAGACTATATACGTAAATAGATGGAGTATACGACGCACCTACATGCATGCATATGCACCGCGTAGTAAAAGTGTATTTCTTCTATACTGTATTGCTTCTGCACTGCATCATCATATAAGAAAAATGCGATTACAAATACATTTTAAAGATAAAAGAAATCTGTAAAACACTTGTGAATGTTATCATTCGAATTGCATCGTAGGGACGGAAAGGGTTACATGCATGTCAACATCACATAAGAACTTATCGAAAAATGATACTCACCCTGGTGTTTGGCCAACCTCACGCATAAAGTGAACGAGCCGGTTCCCTATATCCGTGTCAAAACCGATGAAAACTCATCGGTTAGACTACTTCGGACGTCTCCACGTCCGAGGGGACATGAACTGCGTGTATCCGAGCACTTTCAAAGTGAACGGCCCGATTCCTTCTCATCGGCTCAAGGCTACGTGGCCGGTGAAAGCCCGAACAAAATTGCTAGTAGGGATTACACCACTCATCAAGCAATGCACTCCGAAGTTCCGGTAGACAGGTGGGAGGGGGTTCACGGGCTGCAATTCGTCGGCCAAGCATATCCCACACATGCTCTATTGGATTCAAGTCCGGTGAGTATGCTGGCCAATGCATACGGGTGATATCCTCCGATTGAAGGCATTCGTCTACAATGTTTTCACGGTGAGGACGGGCGTCGTCATCCATAAACACAAATTCAGCACCCATGGCGCCCCGAAACAAACGTACATGTTGTTCCAGAATGACATCCCGATAGATTTGGCCTGTCATCGTTACACTCTGAACATGCAGGTCAGTTCTGGAACCAAGAATAATTCCTCCCCAAACGAGCCATCCTGCACCACCGTAACGGTGTCTTTCAATGGTGTTCTCTTGGTGGTAACGGGTACCTGGCGCTCTCCAGATGAATGTCCGGCGAGAATCAGACTCCAAACTAAACCTGGACTCGCCGGAAAACATCACACAAGACCACTGTTGCGGTGTCCACAATGCATGCTCTCTACTCCAGGTTAATCGCAGGCGACAGTGAGTTGCGGTAAGTGGAACACATCTGACAGGCCTACGAGCATATAGACCAATGTGCCCTAAGCGTCTGTACACGGTCTGCCTTGAAACTGTCGTACCGGTAGCTGAAGAGAGTTGACGAGACAGGTCTAATGCTGTACTCCGTCTGTTTCTTTTGGCAGTAACTGCCAAATAGCGCTCCTCATTCGGCGTTGTAACTCAGGGGCGACCTGTGCTGTAACGTCTACTCACATTACCATCATCTTGGAATCGTTTGCAAAGCCTGGAGATGACACTCTGGGCGATTCAGAGTTCCTCGGATACTTCCAGCTGGGTACGTCCACATTTCAGTCGTCCGATAATTCTGCCACGTAAAACATCATCTAAATGCCTCCTTTGTGCCATAACTATGCGGTTTTTACACTGAAAGGCTTTCACAGCGCTTGTGAACAATTTTACTTCTTTGCCACCATTCCTTATATACCCCTCTCTTACACTCTCGTCATTGTGACGTACCATCCACGCCATCTGGTGGTTTCCTGTAATTTGCATATTCTTCTTCAAGATGTGTGTGATCATTCCACAGGTGAAATTTTTATTTTAGAGATCAATTTCTGTGTGATTCTGAATTATCCTTAATTTATGGACATGAGTGTATATAAAAATGAATGTTTGTGGGTATGTGTGTGTGTATGTATGTGTGTATAACGTTGAAAAACTCCAAACCGTTGGACCGGCCACCATGAAATTTGGTACACATAAGTCTTTTGTCACGGAGAAGGGTTTTATGATATCCATTTTACTTTAGCTCGCCGCTAGGTGGCGCTACAGAACGTCGAATTCTATTCGACCGCTTATTATGAAAATACCGTTTGACCTATCTTGACGAAAATTGGTACGTATGAATACTTGAACACAGAGAATATTTTTACGCAATTCATTTTGATATAACTTGCCGCTAGGTGGCGCTGCAGAGGGTCGAATTCTATTCCGTTGGACCGCTTGCTATGAAAATACCATTCAACCGATTTTGATGAAAATTGCTATTTATGGATATTTGAACACGGAGAAGGTTTTTATGCTATTCATTTTCCTCTAGCTTGCCGCTAGTTGTCGCTGCAGAACGTCGAATTCTATTCCGTTCGACCGCTTGCTATGCAAGTACCGTTCAACTGATTTGATGAAAATTGGTACGCACGGATATTTGAAGACGTAGAATATTTTTTCTTTATCCATTTTGCTGTAACTTAACGCTAGATGACGCTGCAGAACGTCGATTTCTATTCCGTTCGACCGCGTGCTATGAAAATACCATTCAACCGATTTTTATGAAAATTGGCACGTATGGATATTTGGACACGGAGAATATTTTTACACTATCCATTTTGCCATGACTTGCCGCTAGACGGCGCTTCAGTACATCGAATTCTATTCCGTTCGACCGCTTCCTATGCAAGTACCGTTTAACTTATTTTGACGAAAATTGGTACATATGGATATTTGAACACGGAGAATATTTTTACACTGTCTGTTTTGCCACGACTTGCTGCGAGATTGCGCTGCAGTACATCGAATTCTATTCGTTCGACCGCTTCTATGCAAGTACGTTCAACCAATTTTGATGAAATTGGTGCCACGAACTTGCATGCGAGATTGCGCTGCAGTACATCGAATTCTATTCCGTTCGACCGCTTCCTATGCAAGTACCGTTCAACCAATTTTGATGAAAATTGGTACACACGAATATTTGAAGAAGCAGAATATTTTTACACTTTCCATTTTGCAGTAACTTGCTGCTCGATGGTGCTGCAGAACGCCGAATTCTATTTCGTTTAAGCATTTGCTGTGAAAATACCGGTCAACCGAGTTTGATGACAATTGGTACACATGGATATATAAACATGGAGAATATTTTTACGCTATCTGTTTTGCTATAACTGGGCGCAAGATGGCGCTGCAGCGCATGAACTTCTATATCCTTCAACCAATCGCCATAAAAATTTTTATGCTTACACATTTGAGCACGGAAAATACATTCTAACTATTCATTTAGCTTTTACTCACTACTAGATGACACTGCAGCGCATTAATACTTTAACTCGCCATTAGATGGCACCGCAACGCACCAACTTCATGACCGTTCAATTGATCTCCATGAAAATTGATATAGCTAGATACTTGGACACGGAGAATATTTTCGTGTTATCCATTTTGCTATAAAAAGCTACTTCATTGTGCTGTAGCACATCATTACTTTAACTCGCCAATAGATAGCGCTGCAACGTATCAACTTCTTACTTTAATTCGTCGCTTGATGGCGCTGCAGCATATAAAGACTGTTCAACTGATAGCTATGAAAACTGGTATAGATAGATATTCGAACACGGAGAATATTTTGGCGTTATCCATTTTGCTATAACCTGCCACTAGATGTCACTTCAAACCAATAATTTCAGGACTGTTCAACTGCTCCCCAAGAAAATTAGTAAATATAGATGTTTGAACGAAAAGAACATTTTTGCCGCATCCGTTTAGGTATAACTCGCCTCCTGTACCGTTCAAATTGGTACACACAGATATTTGAGCACGGAGAACACTTTTACGCTATCTATTTTGCTATCACTTGCCTCTAGATGCCGATACAGCGCACCCACTTCAAAGCCGTTCGCCCGATCACATTAAAAAATTGGTATACATACACATTTGAGCAGAGAGAATATTTTTTTAGTATTCATTTGGATGTACTCACCACTTAATGGCACTGCAGCCAGGGCCTGATTTACGGGAGGGCATTCGGGGGGGAAGCGCACTGGCCCCCAAATTGTTCTTTAAATTTAAAAATTTGTAAATTTAAAAAGCTTTCGAAAGAGGGTCCCCTAATTAAGCTTTTGCCCAGGGCCCCCAACTCGGCAAATCTGCTCCTGACTGCAGCACTTTATTATTTTAACTCGCCACTAGATAGCACTTGAGCAATCAACATCTTGATCGTTCAACTAACCTCTCTGAAAATTGGTATACATACACATTTCAACACGTAGAATATTTTCGCGCTATCCCTTTCGCTTAACTCGCCCTTTGATGGCGCTGTAGCGTATTATTACTTTAATTCGCCACTAGATAGCGCTGCAGAGTATCTTGAGCGTTAAACTGTTTGCTATGAAAATTCGTACACATAGATATTTGAACATGAAAATATTTTGATGCTATCCATTTTGCAAAAACTTCGACAGTTGATGGCGCTGCGCCGAATCATCTTCTTGACCGTTCAAACGATCGCCATGAAATTCTTTATGCATAATTATTGAACGCAAATAATATTTATGCGATAGCAATTTTGCTATATCTATTCATTATGATCAATAGTAATTAAAACAAACCGTAATTAAAAGAAAAGAATCCATTCATTCCCGTGCGAAGAACGGGGCATACAGCTAGTGAAATATATAAAATCAATTTTTCGGTACTTCAAAATCTCTAACTGAGCTGAAATGTTCTAGACTAGCGCATTTCAGATAACAGTACAATATAAGTGCAAAGCATTGGATCTCTACCAGTTTTAAGCCCTATTTTAGCCGTATGTAACCTGCTTTAGGCATATGTAATTTCACGACAGCCATCTTCGGTGAGGCTGTAACTGATGACATCTGATTCCGATGACTACATTTTACGAAATTTAAAGCAAGAAAGGCAAATGGGGATAATGCGTGGATTATGATGAACTTCTGAAAATGAAACAAGAGAAAGAAATAATAACGATACATGAATTATGATACTTTCCAACACGATGAGCAAGAAAGACCAGTAGGGCTGAAGCCTGATTATGATCCTTTTTTAAGCATAATAGAAGAGGAAAAAAAAAGAAATTGTGCCCAGCACGGACTATCAGGAAGGACTGAAATGGTTCTTAAGAAAATGCCCGGAATTAATTCCACAAGTATCATAAGTGCAAATGCCACGCTATCTGATGGCAAAAAGCTCTTGCCTTTGTCGATTTAGTTATTTACATTCTAATTTCGGAAGTTATGGTAAATTTGTTTTTCAGGTTGTAGTGAATACTGTGATCAATATTATGTATTTTCATATGTAACCAGTAATAATGTATCGTTTCGTTTATATCGTTTTAATAAAAACGTTTTATCGTTTAATAAAAACAGATAGATCTCCTTCTTTTGTAATGAAAAAATACCACAAATATAGAATTGTGATTGGGGATTGCGTGATATTTACGAATCTCGGGGCAGATTTATCATTTATTGAGATTTAAAAATCGCAAAACTGAAGGAAAATTGGATATTTTTTACTAAGCCATTTCATTTATTTTGATAAATTACAATTATCTACTCATCATTTGCATATTTTTTCAGTTAATTCAGATTACAGTTCACAAACAGAAAAATTTAATAAACCTAAAAACAAGAAGGTGTGCTAATAATCCTTGCTATCACGAGACAACGCGACGATAGTACCTCCGACAACCCTGGAGTGTTTGTGGAATTAGGAACAGACTGTTTTCGTCCCCGATCACGCGACAAGCTGCACGTCCTTGCTATTAGTCCGTGGTGCCTAGCTATAAGCTATTATACAGCTTCTAACAAAATTAAACAAGAAATGCAAATTTGGCAGGCACATAGATTATGATCCCTTTGCAAGTAACGAAACAAGACAAAACAAATAGATACATGGATTATGATACATTTTTCTAAGTAATGGAAGAATGAAAAACAAATGAGCCCGGTACATGGATTGTGATAAACTTTCCAAAATAATGGAAAATAACTGGAGAGGACGAAAATGCGTAGTTAATTTGGAAGGATTTCCATTTTTTAAAAAATAGAATAGAATGTATAAACTTCAACGATTCAGTAATAATTTTAAAATATATAAACCGCCATTTAGCAACATTATCAATTGAGAATGTTTGGCACCCAGTGTTTTACATGTAGTTATAATATTTTTTTAAAAGTTAAAACCATTTAAAATAGGATTTTAAGTCGAGAAGATTTTTTAATAAATAGATATTATCAAAGACAAGATAGCAGAGCTCCCAAAACATCCAAAAATCCTTTTAAAGACAATTCAATGGAAATGCCATTAATCTGAGATGCTATTACGATGCTTTTTATATTGCACGTTTATACGATTAATAAAGCTTAATTTTAAAAATACTTCTCCTAATGTGAAATGGGTTTTGCTTTCTTTTTACTAAACACACCATTAGATTTGCTATGTTGTATGGCAAGCGAGCAAAGCCAGGTGGGATCACGCAGTGATTCCAAAAGAATGCCAAAAACAATTCTCGGGGTTTGGAAAACATTAGAGAGTACGGGGTTATCCCCACGGGATTGCGTAATTCCAGTAAGTGAACAGTATAATGTCAACTGTCTGTTCCTTTAATGGACTACTGTCCATCTTTTACTTAAACCCTACCCCCCCCTAAAAAAACAATTAAATAAATCGAATAACTTATAAAGCGCCACTACCATTTTTGTATAAATTGCATATAACAAAAAATGTGTTCATACAAATTAATACGAAAAGCTACAATAAGGATATATTTTAGGACTTTTTAAAGAAAGAATTGCGCTTAACTGTTATGCTGGTCACTTTAACCTATATTAATTTTATTTCATTCCAAATTGACGAATATTTATAAAATGCCCTTTACACAGAATGATTGACTATAACACATAATGAACTGGAATTTTGTGGACGGAAAAAGTAGGGTATATGGAATAGCACACATCAATAACATATATAAACGTAGCTATTAATTTTCAGGATATCCACATGAAACCTCCCTGTTTCAAATGTTAATTGTACAGAAACTACAAGCCGAAGAGATTTGCAATTTGCAGTATCAATAACAGAAAAAAAAGGTTTATTTTGCTGCAATCTTTTAGTTGAGCAAAAGGTTACATTTTAGTTGATATGGGTAGACTGTATGAGATGTAACTTGTAAAGAGGGGTGTGTGGCTATTACGTGCCAGTAAAAGACTGCTGTAATTTGATCTATTGTTTCGTAAGTTAATTTGCTGGAGGTACTGTTTTCTGTTGTGTATGACGAAATAGATGGTGTGGCACTATTATCTGAAAATGATGATGGGCTTACTACTATCGACTTTTCCTCCTTTACCACTGGCCCTCCTGAGATGGCATTAGGGGATCAGGAAACTTTAAACTCATGAAAAGCTTGCTTATAAAGAAATATAATATAAAAAAGCTTTAAAGATTAGCAAAAACGCCATACTTTGAAAAGGTCGGATATGGATTGAAATGATTTGTTGAAATTTTATTATTTTATATTGTGATCAATGTCGGAATCCGAGACACTTAGCTTGTTGCGGTTTTATCTTCTCATAATAGTGATAGAATATGTTAATGGAATAAATAAAATATAATGTTTTGTATGCAATACTACAATACAATGTGGTCTTCGAATAAAAAAATCGTACTAAAGTCGTATTTTCATACCATGACATTGTTATAAGCGAGCAATTTAATAATTCGTTGAAGAGTTTTGGTAATTTGATTTCTTTTTTAAATTACTCAAAACACTCTGTTAAATCTACACATTTTATTACATTTTATGATACACGTTGGTTGATACACCACCAGGTTGTATGGGGGTTTAGGTGATTAGCGTACCACTGTGTACGACTATGGGCTTGGGCAGACTCCCGACCTGGACTTCGATGTGAATTAGTCCATTCTTTCATAGGAAGCGACATTGTTCAACTTATGCTCCCGTAATAAAGTGGCCAGCACTTCTGGTTTTAGTAGTGGCTAATGCCTAGACGGCGGCAAGTGCTCGAAATTAGATTTAAAAAAAAAAAAAAAAAAAAAATGGATGATATCCTACACAGGCGTTTAAGCCATATTGTTTTCTTATTTTGATTTTTTTTCTTTTGGTAGTACGTGAAATCCCAGGTCAATTGCTGCATTAACATTTTTTTTTCTTTAAAAAATCGGAAAAATATTTGAAACCCAAAGAATACTATTTTTATTATAAAACGTAATTCAGATATCAATAATTAATTTTGTGGATGGCTTCAGTCAAGGACTTTTAGAGGAACATCGAATTTTAATGCACACGATTCTACATGGTATCTCTAGAAAGAAAGTTGAGGGGAAATCAATAAAATGAAAATTCGCAGAAATCGGATTTAAAGTTTGCTAAAACGAAATTGTTGTAATAAAAATTCTAGAATTATGCAAGGTTTATTGTGAGAGAAATAAGAAGCCTTGCTTGCTAGTAGCTTTTTCTTCTTGTCCTTCCGTCAGTTTGGACGGCGGAACAAACTTGGTTCGCTGTCCAGAAGCAGCTCGCGGGTTGCCATTTGGTGAACTCTGTTGAAGTGTTCACTTATATGCATGAAATATAGTAAATCCTTTCAAATAAATTAAAATTTGGAATAATAGGAATTCCATTTCTGTTCTTTGAATATCTGCGTTAATCTTACATAAAAAGCATTTTATGTCTATGCTATGTTTAAATATTATTTTAAACCTTACATTTTAAAGAAGTTTACGTCTCATATTGATTAAAATGTTTTTGAAACACTATGAAAAGTGATTTATTGTTATGCTATTTACATAGTACACGGTGTTCGCATTCAATTTTTGATATTCTGAAACGGATTCATTTGTCAAATACACAAGACAACGAAAATGTTTTGAACTACACCGGGTAATGCATTAAAAATAGCCTAACAGCAGAGATTTTGAGCAGATAACATCATAAATAATATCGCAAATTCGTAACTTTCTGTTCTAATTGACGTATTTAAATGGTGAAATGTGAAACAAAACAGTAAAGCTTGCCTCAGCAGCATTTGTAATTAAAGATGTAATTAAAAACACATATTGTTTAAATAATTTATGTTGCAGCGAGTGCTTTTCAGAAAATATTTGATTATGTATTCCTAAGTTGCTGGGTGTAATCCGTGCATGATATAATTAGTTTGAAGATATGCTTATTCAGTGTTGAGTAAGATATTAATTAGATTATTTTGCATTCGAAGTTCGCTGATTAATTTAATAGACTGAGGCTATTTAAATCAATTGAGTCTTGATATAGTGTAATTACATTATGCCTGAGTTAGAAGCACCCAGTTTATTCTACTGAAACGCAATTTGTTACATTTGTATTCTAGGGGATACGTGTTTCCATAAATTAAGAAGTTGTGTTAAAATTTAGAATGCTATTTGCGCTGTAGAAAAGAACAATTTATACATCTTGGTAGCAAAAGAGTTTAATATCATCTACAGCCCACTGATAAATGCAAGTACTTAAAAGTCAACATATTGCAAGTGCATTTCACGTTCTTATGATATAAAAGCAGCTGGAGGCTCTGATATAAAAGCATAATTGCGAACTCAACATCTGCTGAGTTCGCAATGGGGTGAATTATTAAAATTATCTAAGTAACCCACCAGAACTACTCACTTAATTTTCTTTCTGGAAATTCGCAGAGCAATGCAAACAACAGAAATCGCAGCCAGTATTTTACTGTAAAAATAACTATTAGAACTCTGCAATTTCCTAAGAAAATGCAAATTGTACACAATTAAAACACTGCACAAACATTTAGTGGTGTGGTTAAGAAGGTTCGTTTGTTTGTTCGTGGGATTACGGTCAATTAGCTACGCTTGGGCTCTAGGCTAATGGGTGGGGTGCCCTCCGTGGGGGTCTTTCTAAGAGGTCCTAACCCGTATTTAGGCTACGCTAAGTTTCGGAGAAAACCACGGAAAACTCCGAACGGTTAGGCCGACAGACACGACCTCGTTTCGAACCAGGTACATTCCGTCTACCAGTTCAGAGCGCTGGCGCTATGCCACTGGTCGGGCGTGGTTAAGTAGGACCCATAGTGCTTTTCATTGTACAATGAAACATACTTCAATAACTAGACAATGGAGATAAAAAGGAGTTTTTACCATACTGCTTTGAACAATGGGAGATGCCATAATGCCACACTGCTTCGGGTACTTACAAACAACTAAATCACCAACTACTAACTTCTGTAAGTCAGTGGCGTAGCTAGAAAAAAATATACGGGAGGAAACTTTTGTGGCCCTAAAGTAGTAAGCTTTCAAAGTGTCCTTTTAAAAGTACTTTGAGACATTTTCCACGGGACCATAATTACCATCGGTCCCGGGAGCAGTTCCCCTGGGTCCGAGGTTAAGTGAAGAAAGGCGTAAATGAAAGTAACATGGACCATAAATATAATAAAAGTGGCTAAACTTGTAAAAAAAGCAAAGATGTATTCCATCATCATTCCCCTTTATCAGTGCCAGGGCCGCACATCTCCAGTTACGGATTTATCCATATAGCATCAGATCTCTCCACTAGACTTCGAAACGATTACGCGAGTGCGTAATTGATTACGAATACCATTACTTTTCTTTTTCAGAGAGACTACGTTTAGATTACGGTAATCCCAAATATTAATTGTGTGGATTACGATTAGATTAAAATAATCAAACCAATAAAAACTTTCAATTACGAATTATGCATAGTGAGATTAAATTACGATTACAAAATATTTTTTGTGAAAACTCATATATTTTTAATTGTACAATTTTTACACAAAGGACAGAACTAATTAAAAAAACACTCAAAAGAAACTAGTGTTTAAATAATAAGAGAATCATTATTTTATGTGTGTAAAGTAACACACATAAAGGGGTCCTTGAATACAAGTATAATCTGTTCAAGTAATTCCTTGCAATTGTATAACAGCTAAGATTTTCTCATTTCTGTCTATAGCATTGCTTCCGCTACCACAGATCTTGGAATGCCTTGATGTAACCAGAGAGAACCAGTGAGAGGAAGCAACGCTGGTCCCGAAAGGGTAACATTTGACTTTACGTCTTTCTAGCATTGTGAATAAACACGTTAAAACCGATGTTCAAGTTTTTTTCAGCATTTTGAATAGACTGTCAGAAGCAGGAGCCTCGAGAAATTTAACGGAGACTTCACGGACAGTTTAATGAGATTTTTCTGTTATCTTCATTCACCATAGACACTAACACAGAGGGAATGTAATCCTGTAATCCGATTAAGGGATGCTTAGATTAAGACTATACTACGATTATTTAATAATCTAGAAATTTAATTTTCTGGAATAGGAGTTTTTTTTATTTTTATTGCAAAAGCACTTGATTTTACATCATTGGCTCCCATACATCAAAGATTTATGGGATTTGAGTAAAAACATAAACTAAAATATAAATAAAAGGATGGAAGTATAAACAAACAAGAAATTTAGTCGCTGGATGTCGACTGCATCAACTCCCTGGCCCGCCAGTATCAGCTGTATAAGTCTTTCGCATTCAATGAACCGCAACTTAACAAGTGATCTTTGTCCATATCAAAATTCTGTTTGCAAAGCGTGCACAGGAGACTTCTATATATACCAATTCTGTATAGGTGTTTAGCAAGACAATCATGCCCAGTCTCCAGACGAAAAGCCGCTACTGCAATGAATCTAGGGGGGGAGGAGAGAGAGAGAAAGAGAGAGAGAGAGATAGAGAGAGAGAGAGAGAGAGAGAGAAAGAGTCTGGGATTTTATAAATAGATTCCCTCCACTTCTTGATCTTGATTTCTTCTAATAGTTTGGCATTATAATTTTTCCCCATAGTACATTTTATGATTCTTTTAATTGATGAGACACTATTATTTGATTGCAGAATTTCCGTTCCTTTTTTAGCTAATTTATCAGCACATTCGTTTCCAGTCATTCCAACATGACATGGGATCCACTGCGAAACAACATCCATCCCTTTAGAAGCTAGAAGATTAAGATTTTTTCTGCAAGAGTGAATAGCCGAGCTCCAATCTTGCAAAAGATGTTACTCATTTCGCACTACCCAGGGGGCACGTGTATCATAAAGTATGCTACGGACGCGAGTAACATTACTCCCCAGTAGACGGATGGATTGCGAGTAGACGTTGATTTAAGTTTTCAGAAAACGATTGCATTAGATTATATCTAACTACATTTCTAGATTATGACTAGATTACGATTTCACAAAAAAGTGTAATCTTCTTCTATACTATTAAAATCTGTGCGCGTCTGTCCGTGTGTGTGTGTGTGTGTGTGTGTGTGTATAACATCATCTCCTCCTAAACGGCTGGGAGTTGAGTTTCGAACGAGGTATCCACGAATTCAGAAAATTTCGAGAAAGAACCTCCGCTAACTTAAATTTTTAAATTCGAATTAGTTTAGGAGATATTAATAAAAAACCCCATCAAAAACGCTAATTTTTGCTCTCCGCAATTCCGTGATTGTAACCCCTGTAGTCAAAAAAGTGAGAAATAAGCATCGAGGTTGCCATGTTTGGCTATTTTATTAAATTATTTAGACTCCTGCAGTAAAAATAAAAGAATAATGATTTTTTCTGTTTAGACTATTTACAAAGTTATTTTTTAATTAAAATATTGCGTTCATGTTAAATCAGAGCTGGAATTCAATGTTTTTTATGCGTAAAAGAATAAGGGATTTGAGAGATTTCCGAGACTAATATGTATATTTTTTAGTTTGGCCGAATAAAAAATGGCTCATTTGGCGATTTTGAGAAAGTAATAGGTTCTACCGATTTGTACAGTTTTGGGCTTGGCGCAAATTACTGAGAGCGTAACGAAATAGCATTTTTAATAACAAGTATAAATTTTACTGCGCTATACTTCGATTTTTCATACAGAAATAATGCAGTTATTAAGGCGATTTTAAACGATCTATAGAATTTTCACCAAATTAAGTAAACTGATTTAAGTTAGAGGAATTCAGCCAAATTTCAGAAAATTGAAATTCTCTCATTTTGTACATGGTAGTTAACGGTGATTAAAACCCGTTATAGTTAACAATAATTTAAATAACTGCTACTTATCAATAATATGCCTGCATTAAATTTTGGCGATCGACCATATAAATGATAGATAACTATTTCCCCATTTTGATTGCTGTTAAATCAATGCTTCGAATGATTCCCTGAAAACAAAAAATCTCGCAAAATGGTGTATGTTGGCATTTGGCGATCGAAGTACTGTGTAATAAATAATTGATTCTTATTTGTTAAAGCAGCGCTACGGAAGTTTCTTTTACTAAAAGCTGTTAGAAAGGCGTAATTAATACAGTCTAATATATTTTTTGTTTACGAATTGAAATGTATTGATTCCTACTTTAGTACATTTCTTAGCAAAGTTGGCGAAAAATATTGAAATGTACTGCAACTCTGTACATATTATTAATTCCATTCCACAATTGAGATGAGCCGATGTCACTAGCGTATGCATAGATATTTTTTTTTTAATTCCGCCGAACAGGGTATTGCGAACTGCCTTTAGTGTCAAGTTTAATTTGTGATTTGAGCTATTTGGCATCGACTGGTGGCGTTATTGACACCAATATGGCAGTTCTAGCAAAGTAAATAACTCATTTCATGTTCCATTTTTATAGTTTCCGTAGCAACGGAATCCATTGTTGCCACTTAAGTTATTACATTTAACAATTAAGTGAAACCACACAATTCTACAGCTTTTAAGACTCGTAAAAGTGAAAACGCATCAAATGTGAAACAAATAGAACTGTAAGAGGCATGCACTTTAAAAATAATCGAAGTTTTCATGTAATTCTATATACCTTTAATTTTATTTCCTTCGCGTGTGGGTGCCATTTTTATGTCAATTTTTGCTGCCTTGCTGGCAGATTATCCGGAGCAGTACACAAGCACTAATGTACATGCTCCTCCGGACATAAACAAGAGCGTATGTCCGGCGCGTATTTGTGTCCCCCGAAATCTAAAATTTTGTTAACAAAACAATAATAATGAAGCGTTTGTGTGAAAAATTGGGCCTTTTCCATCTTTTATGAATTTATAAATTTAATTTCTGTACACCCCCCACCCGAAATTTTTTTCTGGGTTGGGCCCATGGTAACCCCACTGTGTTAATCAGAGTTTTCTGGGGTCAGATTTTTTAGAAAATTTTTTTTCAATGGAGATTCTCATCCTGAAGTATATTGATCACTGATACATGAAAAGAAAAATCATCAATTATGCGCTAGCAGTGACGTAGCCAGAAATTTTTCATGGGTGTGTTACGACTACTGCAGATCACATATATACGCATATATATGTACTGCAGATATGTACTGCATATATATGTACTGCAGATCACATATATGTATGCATACGTGTGTGTGATAAGGGAGTGAAGAATATACATTTTGTATGGCAAAAAACTCCTCATGGGGGGTTGTGACCCCCTATCCCCTCCTTGGCAACGCCACTGCACGCAAGCATAAGTTGTCACGTCATGAAAAACCGTCGTAGATGGTAAACACCGAAGTTTTTTCGAGGGTTATACAGAATAAAAAATTTTGTAAAGTTTACTTTTGATACAGTTCGGATATTTGCCACCAAGGTGAGATGAAATATTACTAAATACGGCAACCTAGAATTTTCTTTTGAATTTGACACTATGCAACTACAGTAGATTCCCTATAACACGGTAGATACGTTCCGTGTTATAGGAATCCGTGTTGCACGGGTCCTGTGCTATACTCCACCTGGAGTGCGGATTGCGCGGGATAATCGCGGCAAAACTTATTTGCACCCCGTAGAAATACAATGATGTTTGGTATTGCCATTCAAAAGTTATGCTAATTACAGGAGCTAAAGCGTCATAATATCAGAACATATGTCTCATTTTACCGTGCTGTACGAGTCTCTTTTAACGTGTTACACGAAAACGATCACAATTTTTTCGCCGTGTTCTACGAATTCGTGTTGTAGACCCGTGTTATGAAGGGGTCTACTGTAAATTGTTAAAAATAAAACATGAAATTAGTTATTTATTTAGAGCGAGTTGACAGTGAGACCAACGTCAGTTTTATGTAGCAAGTGTGATACTGCATTAAGAGTTTAGTAAGGGTGATAAACGTTATCGCAGAAGTTACGTCACAAATGTTTTCATTTGAAATGTGACGATTTTCGCGAAAACTGTGTGCAATTTTGGCTTATAACGTACGTGGTGCATCTATTATTTCATGTAGGTTTTGTTAATTTAGGTGAAATTCAATAAAGTCATCTGCAAAATAACTGCGCTAATGCATTGTCCACGCTTTAGAAAATGCAAGATAAAATAAAATAGTTGTCAACATCATGTAATTTATTCATCTGGTATATATTAAATGCTATAATTAAGCTTAAAAAACAAAATTATATGATGTAGAAATCAGGCATTTTTCGAAAGAGAGAAGTTTCATTTGCATACTGTAAAGATCTTCTTTTTTGATCGCCAGTGACACTGACGAAGTTTTTGTGTCATCAGGTTGCAATCATCTCAGATTTGCACTCATGACGTCAACTTTTAGTCACGATTCAAGTATTCTTTTCACGTTTTGAGATTCCGTATTACTGGGTTTAATTCGAATTATATGTGTGAGGAAAATATTCGTTTCCCACCGTGCGGAGAACGGGCAAGCAGTTAGTACTTCATTTAAAATAAGTAAAAAGCTAATAATATTTAAATGCAGTTTCTTTAGTCGCAAACATATTTGTTGTTCACACATGCTTCGTTTCTCTCGGGACCTAATTCTAAAGCCGACGCGGACGAAGTCGCGGGTAGCCGCTAGTCTTATATAATAAAATCCGAGAGTAAACATTGTATGTAGCTATGTAGGTTTGTAGGCAAGTTTGTGACCACCGATCTTTTTGCGCGCGTCTCTGGATCGCATTGCGCCGAGACGGTGGGTCGCAGACCTACCAAATTTTGCATACGGCTTCACTAGGACAGATCCTAACACGCCTCGGAGCGATTTTTTCGAAATTCGATTTAGAAAATGTTTTATTTTATGTTTTGTCCTATTTTTAGCGATTTTTCTCGCTTAATACGTAATAACGCCGGTAATTACACTCGCAAGAAAACGAAATTTACATCATCGGATAGAGGAGAAAATTTTCTTTTAAAAATTGTTTGTTCGGACTGTGTAACATATTTTTCAGATTTTGGGGAATTTTTCAAATAAAATTAAATTTGACGCTGACTTTCGTAAAATATTTTTAAAACTGCTGCATCTTGAATTCTATCCGTCCTAACTGTTTTTATATTTCGCAAAAGACGGAGCATACAATTCGCCCACTTTTAAAAGAAGAACGGGGAAAAAATATAAATTAGGAGATTTTTTACGAATTTTTATGTAAAGAAGGATTTTGAATACAAAAGCAGGTGCTTCAAGATTTCGTTTGATATTAAGCTTGCAAATTCAGCCGTCATAGTAACTAAAACTGAATAGCTGCCAGTTGAAAAAAATAAATAAAATTACTTTAAAATAACTGAATTTTCGCATGCGAAATTTATACGTCATTTTGATGTAACGAGTTTAAAACCCCTTTCGAAACTCAATCAGAATAACGGAGTCACAAGCAAAACATACGGCACGTACGAAATAATTCCATTTTTTATATTACGTTGCCAGAAAAAGAATTGAATGCTATTTTTACAACAATGAACAAGGCAGCATTATTTTCGATTGAGTTTCTAAACGGGACAGTTTTCGAATCGCAAGAAATATTTTGCAGTGCTAAATACGTCAATCTGACAAGAATTATGCATAAAAATGTATGGAGAGCTGTTTTAGTGACAACGATAAAGTGAAGCGATTAATGTTTTTGCTAATGCTTAAATTGCAAAGAATCGTCAAACAATAAAAGACTACATTCGTAGCAAATATCTAAACCGTTTCTTTAAATTAAGCATTAAAGATGGAAAAACGAAAATATATTGGTATCAGTAAAAGATGGTATAATTAATAGTTAGTAGATATTACGACAATACTAATCAAAGCACAATATACTGCATTAATAAATACTTCGTGAAACTATTCGTTTCCATTCGTTTTTCAACAACCGTCTTACATCACAGCTAACTAAACATTAAATAATTTTAAGTCGCGTTAATATATCCCGCGGTAGTTTCCACAGAAAAGACTGTACCTGAACTTTTTTTTTATTTGGAGAATCTGTTTTGTCACAAGTAGTTATGATCACATTTTAGGAAAATTTTCTCTGCTTGCCTTGCGAATAGCGGGTACACAGCTTTTTAATTATAAAATAAAACGGTTCTCCACATCATGTTGTATCTAAGGTATTAACGCCATAACTTAAACCTAAAAAAGAGTATGATGTAGGAATGTGACATTTTGAAAGTTAGAAATTTTTAGGAACCGTCAAGATTTTCTTTTTCTGATCGCGAATGACACCAACATAGTTTTTTGTGTCATAATATTACAATGGTCTCAGGTCAGTACTTATACTAACTTTACCAATAACTAATGAGTAACATCCATGAGTCTAATTATTTTGCTTATTTTTAGATTCCATATCACTGGAATCAATTCGAATTATACATGTAAGAAAATTTTTCGTTCGTACCGTGCGGAGAACGGGTACGCAGCTAGTATATAATAAAATCCGAGAGTAAACATTGTATGTAGCTATGTAGGTAGGTAGGTAGGTTTGTGACCTCGGATCTTCTTGCGCGCGTCTCTCGATCGCATTGCGCCGAGAATGTTGGTCGCAGACCTACCGAATTTTCATACGGTTTCACTGGGACAGATACTAACACGCCTCGGAGAGATTTTTTCGAAATTCGAATTAGAAAATGTTTTATTTTATGTTTTGTCCGATTTTTAGCGATTTTTCTTGCATAATACGTAATAACGCCGGTCATTGAACTCGCAATAAAACGATATTTGCATCATCGGATAGAGGAGAAAACTTTCTTTCAAAATCAGTTTGTTTTGACTATGTAACATATTTTGCCGATTTTTGGGAATTTTTAAAAATAATTTCTCTTTTGACGACGTTTGCGTAAATAATTTTAAAACTGTTGCATCTTTCATTCTATCTGTCATAACTTTTTTTATATTTCGGAAAAGACGGAGCATATATTTCGCCCACTTTTAAAAGAAGAAAAATATAAATTAGGAGATTTTTTAAGAATTTTTATGTAAAGAAGGATTTTGAATTCAATAAAAGCTGTTTCAAGATTTCGGTATGATAACTTCCACTATGGTTGTCTGGGAAACAGTAACAATGAATAAAATTGCCATTTGAAAAACATAAATAAAATGTCTTTAAAATAACTGAGTTTCCACATGTGAAATCTACGTCATTTTGATCTAACGAGATTAAAACCCCTTTCGAAACTCAATCAAAATAACGGGCTCACAAACAAAACATACGCCACGCACGAAATTATTCCTTATTTTTTATTACGTTGCCAGAAAAAAAAATTGAATGCTGTTTTTTTCAACGAGGAATTATCCAGCATTATTCTCGATATAATTTTTAAACGGGACACGTTTTCGAATCGCAGGAAATATTTACGTGCTAAATACACGCCAATCTGACAAGAATTATGCATAAAAATGTATGGAGAGCTGTTTTAATGGCAGCCAGAAAGTGAAATGATTATCGTTTATACTAATGCGTGAATTGTAAAGAATCACCAAAGAATAAAAAACTACATTAGTGGCAAATATCTAAACCGTTTCTTTAAATTAAACATTAAAGATGGAAAAACGAAAATATATTGGTGTCAGTAAAGGATACTATAAGTAATAGTTATTAGATATGCTAGGGCAATATTGATCAAAGCACAATATACCGCGTTAATAAATATTTCGTGAAACTATTCGTTTCTTTTCGTTTTTCAACAGCCATCTTACATCATAGCTAACTAAGCATTAAATAATTCTACGTCGCGTTAATATATCCCGCGGTAATTTCAACAGAAAATTCTGTATCTGAACTTTTTTTTTTTCTTGGAGATTCTGTTTTGTCGCAAGTAGTTATGATCACATTTTAGGAAAATGTTAGTGATGGGTAGTTCATGAACTAGTTCACTACAATGAACTAAAGAACTAAATAGTTCAACTAAATGAACTATAGTTCGTTCAAAGGAACTATCTAGTTCATTGAACTATCTAGTTCATTTTGAACTAGATAGTTCGTAATGAACTATTTAGTTCATTTTGAACAAGATAGTTCATTTTAGTTCAACACGAAAAAGATAGTTCAACTTGAACTACTTAGTTCAATTTAATATTATTCCACTCCACTGCAAATGTTCCTTGGGGATGCTTCTGCTTCCGCGAGCATACAGCTTGGGAAAAGTAAACGGCTACTGTTTGAGGGCAGCGGGAAGGCCGGTCGTGGGGGGAGGGGGAGAAAATGTGCATTCTTCCTGGAATTCAATTCGTAGCTTGTACTGTATTCTTCTTGTCTGTGCAGTGTGCTCTATTCTAATCTGATTCTTTGCGGTGCATCTTTCCACTTCCGCTAAGGAATGTGTGGAGGATTGTGTCCGTGGCGCACAAGACATTGCATGTTGCATGTCGATCAGATCAGCCCAAAAGAGAGAGGGTTGTTCAAATTATAGCGATTTCTTTTTTTAAAAATTTAATAGATTTTCTTAAGAATATTATGGATTTAGAATAAATAACTAGGCTTCAACAATTCTACTAATGAAAAAGCTGTAGACAATCACCTTTTCAAAAAAAATTTTAAATTATATATATGTAAAATATTTTTTTGTTTAAGGTTTTCCTATGAGAGAGGAAAAGAAACTACAAGCTTATTTTAAATTAACAACCTTAATTCTCAAAACCGTAGTTTAAACCTGGTGGTTAAAATTAATATTAAATCTGAATGACATATTTTAACAAACATACATATGTAATAATCATGAATCAAGTTTTAAAATACTAATTATTAAACAAATTTAAAATAGCATTTCAGAAGAATTTAATTGTTTTAATAAATAAAAATTTGCCCAAGTATAAGATTTTTTGGCCTTTGAAATTGGTGGGCCCAGGACTAGTGCCCCGGTTGCCCTGCCAATACACAGGCCCTGATATTTATGTGCAAGTAACTTACTATATATAAATGTAAATTATTGGAGGGGCTCGAGCACTACGGTCCATAGAACTATTCACGTATGTAAGGATAAGTATTCATGTTAGTTTGGTTTGGTTTGTGTAGTTAAGGCGACATTCGCAAAAAATCCCTGCTCAGATGGGAAACGAGCGACCTCTGGTGAGCGAAGCGGCCCCCTGCAGAGTGGGCGTAAGGATAAAAGGGGTTTCTTAGAGGGGGGAAGTTTTGACACTTTTATGCTATGACTGTGGGGGGAGAGAGAAGAGGGAAATTTTTTCTCCTCGATCTTCTTCAAAAACAGTACTTTTTAGCTGCTTGTCTGTTTACGAATTCTGAAAGAAAGATGGTTATTTTATTTTTGATAAATTTGTGTTCGTCACAATAAGCTTTATACAGAGTGTAAAAGCTTAAAATTTCATTTTTAATTTGAAAAAAGAAATAATGTATGTACATATATGAGACGTCAGATATTTCAAGTAAGCTTCAGAATTAAGGCAGGTAATATGGTTTATTGAACATTACAATTAAGTTACAATTTAGAATGAGAAGTGGGGATGGGAGGGACGGGTACAAGAATCACTTGACGATGTTCCAGATCTAGCAATATCACTTCGAGAATGCGTTAGAAAGCCACATCTTTCTGGAGGTCAGGGATATCAGCAAGTGCTTGTAAGGGACAAAGCGAGTTTGATAAGTGCAAATGTAAAAAATCTGGCAAACTTTGTAATTCTAAATGTCATAACAGTCTAATATGCTTAAATAGTTAAATTTAAAATATTGGTTATTATAGGTAATGTAAATAGTGGTAAAATAGTTTGTTTTTTACATGTAACTTCAGTTTGTTTTTTTATGTGTACTGTTTTGTACAAGTTCATGTAAATTGTATTTTTTCATTTCACAATACTTGCCATCTCTTATTCAAATTTCGTTCAGGCTAAATAAATGTATGTGACTTAAAATAACCATTTATTGACTTTTTAACTGTAAAATATAAAATAGTGTAATTCGTGGTCTCTTACACCATAGTCTCCAATGAAAAAATATCCTTCTGAGTAGTAACTACGCAAAAAAAACTGCACTCTATTCTACTGGCCCAACCAGTCATGATATTTATCACATTTACCATTACGAGTTGGGAATTATGCAAACAAACCGGTTAATTTGATAAATTTTCAAAAATTTATCACATTTACCATATTTAGTGGTGATTATGCATAATTACCGGTTATTATATATAATCACCAGTTTATTTCCTTTACTGTAACACACACACACATATATATGTAATGTATAAAAAGGTAATTTGGGTTTTACTAGTTTGGGTATTGTTCAAACCGGTACTTTCACTGTAAGTTTTGCTTTCCTGTCATGCTTGCCACGCGCGCTCTGGAGCTATGTTTTATTTATTTTGTTATTTGCCAGACATCATGCCGTCGATTCTGAGTTCTTTAGATGTACACGTGTCCTCACGCCCTTGTAGCCCCGGATGCGGGTCATGTTGGTAAATGTGTGTGGTTCGATCAGAGATAAGAGAGAGGAGGAGTTGTGTCTTCGCAGACCACGTGGTGTGGTAAGCGTAAATACTCCCGCACATCGAAAATCGGGGGACTTCTGCCACTGGAACTGCTTAATGAGTCCACGCTGATTCTTGTACCCGTCTCCCCTCCCTTCTTCTCATTCTAAATTGTAACTTAAATGTAATGTTCAATAAACCATATTACCTGCCTTAACTCTGAAACTTTACTTGAAATATCTGACGTCTCCCCCGGCAAAAGAAGTCTGACGAGCAATATCATTGAGGTGGCCAGTCTCTCACTTGCAAGTCAGACGTCCTTGCAACCTAATCTTAAAACTGCGAACTAATCTAATTTTCAAGTTTAGACACCTTAAATTTTTCTGACTAGAATTCTGGAGTTATGTTGTACAACACTTGAGGGGCAGGATGCAGTTTCTAAAATTTGACAAAACATAATGATGCAATGGTACGAAAATCTTGCAATAAACAATAAAACAATGAGTGCGCACAATTTTTTTTTTTTCAAAATATCATAAGTAAAATATTTACAACCTAGGTGGGATACAATAATACTGTACAACAATATAGTAATATAATTAAACAAAATGGTATAAACATGGCTGACATTCATTTTCTTTGGCTTGCATGGCATAAAGTGAATGGAATGAAAATAACTTGGCAAAATGTTTGGCAAAATGCAGTTGGCAAAATGGAGTAAATTTATTTAGTGTAAAGGCAATTTAAAAAAGTGCGTAGTGTGTAGAAAATTTCGAAAACCATAACTGTGAAACAGCAGTACCATCACACAGGTATGGGGTATAGTAAATACCACTTGTAGGCATTTTAAGTTTGTCCAAACTTTAAACTCTCCATAGTATGACAACAAAAATGGGTTCAAATGATCCCGAAAAAGGAAGACAATTGTCAACTACAAAAGAGAAAACTTGGCCATTGCCTCATAGCTTCCAAAAAAGGGAAAGAAATGACTCAATAGACAGTTGGGAAAAACTGGGGGATTATTGAGAGGAAGTCCCAGCCTAGTCTATGTTTAGCTTCATTTATTGTTTGCATAATATCTATAAAATATACAAAGAAAAAAGGTGCAGTTTTACTTACACCGCACACACTCGGACTTGGGGACTTCTTCAATGACTAAGAGAAGCGGGTGACAGAGAAAGGTTGGTAGAAGCATAAAAGAAAAAAGGATAGACGATAGACTTTATGTCGAGTATTCAGGGTTCCAAACTCAACACTTAGAAATTTTGAATACATTTTTTTTTTCTTTTTCTATTTTTCTATTTTTTTTAAAGGATCAATTATTTTTAATTAAATTTAATCACCTTCGTGGGATAGCTTTAATTTGTCAGGAGGGAAATAAGGTCTTAATTTAGAAGAGTGAACTATTTCCGTAGGTATCTTAGTATGGTAATTAGGTTTATCAATTTCGAATGTAACTGAAGAACATTTGTTTACAATTGAATAAGGACCTGAAAAAGTAGGAGATAATTTACGTGTATTTGGGTAGTTAAATTCTTCATAAATTACAAGATCTCCTGGTTCGAAATTAGCTTCTATGGATTTATTGTCATATCTAATTTTATTTTTATTATGAAATTCTATTGTCCTTTCTTTTGCTAATTTTCGAGCTTCATCAACAGGAGGATAGGTATTTTCCGAAATAGGTGAGTCATGTGGCAATTTTCCAAACATTAAATACATAGGTGTAAACTTCGTTACTGAATGAGGTGTGTTATTATATTCACTAATAACCTGCTCTAGTAACTTAGTCCAAGGAATTTTAGAAGGTGAAGAGTTAACTTTACATTTTAATCTAGTAACTATGGATTGATTTACCCTCTCTACTTTTCCATTTGTCTGTGGATGATGAGCTGAAGTTAATAGTTGTTTAGTATTGTAGTTCTTAAGGAATTTTTTAAAACGCGAAGCAGTAAAAGCTGCATTTCTATCACTAAGTATCTTTTGAGGAACTTGAATATTGAATATTTGTTTTAGACAGTTTACATAGGTTTCAGTAGTGACACTTTTCGAAGGAAAGGCCCAAACATATCTTGTAGCATGGTCAATTATTAGATGTAGATATTTTTTTGTTGAATTGTAATAGTTGAAACCTCCTACAGTATCGATCGAAAGACATTCAAAGGGTTTATCAGTAGCAGGTACAGCCTGTAACAAACCAAATTTCTTCTGTTTAGGTTTTTTGTTAAATTGGCAAGTCGAACAATGTTTAACATAATTGGAAATATCTTGAGTCATATGAGGCCAATAATAGGAAGGTGAAATTATACTTAACATTTTTTGAACACCAGGATGGCCAAAATATTCATGTGCATTTTTCATTAAAGTTTTTCTTAAGATCAAAGGCACCCCTATTTTTTTGAATCCTTTCTTATTTATGGTAATTAAATCATTAATGATCTTATATTTAGGACCATGCATATTTTCTGCTAATTGTTGATTTTTAATTTCTTCAGCATCTAACAATAAAACCGAAGGTTGAATTAGTTGGAGATGTTGAGAAGGAGGAATCCTTGATAACATATCAGCTTCGACATTTGTTGAGCCCTTTAGGTACCTTATTTCATAGTCAAACATACTTAATTTAAGGGACCAGAGGAATAATCTTCCTCTTAAATTTTTGAAATTTTTTATCCAAACCAATGCCGCGTGGTCAGTATGAATGACAAATTTTTGACCGTGAAGGTAATGATAAAATTTATCAAGGGCATCAACGATAGCCAAACATTCTAATTCAGTTATAGTGTAATTCTTTTCATATGATCGAAGCGATCTCGAATGATATGCAATCGGGTGCAAGATACCTGAGGCATCCGGCTGCTTCAACACAGCTCCAACTGAACAATTTGATGCATCAATAAATACATGGATAGGTAATTTAACGTCGTATAATTGTAACACAGGTTTAGATATCAAAATATTTTTTAAGGTTTCAAAACTTTTCTCACAGTTTGTTGACCAATCCCATTTAGCGTTTTTCTTTAACAAATCATTTAAAGGACGTCTTAATTTTGCATACCGATCAATAAATCTGTTATAAACATTTACAGAACCAAGAAACCTCTGTAGTTCCTTTACGTTAGTAGGTGGCTTCAAATTTTTGATAATTTCAATATTAGCATTATCTGGAGTAATTTGACCTTGTTTAACCTCATACCCCAAAAATTTTATAGTGTCCTTAGCAAAGTTACATTTAGATAATTTCAATTTAATATTTTCCTGCAAACAAATTTGGAAAATAGTTTCTAAATGCTGCATATGTTCTTCCATAGAAGAAGAAAAAACCATTATGTCATCAAAATAATTATAGGCAAATTTAATTTTATATTTATTTAATATTCTTCTCATGATTCTGTTAAATATAGCAGGCCCTGTCTTAATGCCAAATGGCAAGACCTGGAACGTATAGAGACCTGTATTAGTTACAAAGGCTAGTTTTTCAGTATCTTGAGGGTGGATGGGCACATGCCAAAATCCAGATGCCAAATCAAGAGTTGAGAATATTTTCGCCCCACTTAGTTTATCTAATAAGCTGTCAATACGTGGCAAAGGCTCGACATCATTTTTTTCTATATTATTTAATTTACGATAATCCACACACAGTCTAGTTTTGGTACCCTCGTCGCGTTTATACGCTAAAGTGACGGGTGCAGCATAGGGGCTATTGCTTTCCTTAATTAAACCAGCTTTTAATAATTGTTCAATCTGAGAATTAATTTCGTC
The DNA here is from genome assembly GCA_038373885.1 of Cheiracanthium punctorium. Taxonomy (NCBI): domain Eukaryota; kingdom Metazoa; phylum Arthropoda; class Arachnida; order Araneae; family Cheiracanthiidae; genus Cheiracanthium; species Cheiracanthium punctorium. Next base: position 294,914 of record JAWZYV010007758.1, read on the forward strand.
TTCCTCTTTAGGAGAGGTTCGATAAGGCCTGAGGCAAACAGGTAAGTCAGAAGTTAAATTTATACGTTGAGGTTCTACATTAATACGACCAATATCATATTTATTTTTTGCAAAGATTTTCTCATATTTATTTAATAATTCCTCTAATTTTGGATTGATAGCTTTATAAACAGTCTGAGGGGGAACGCTTTCCTCAGAGGCTTTGCTATCGGTTGAAGAACTGGGTTGATTTAAATGTAGAGACATAGGTAAGGCATCATAATTGTATAAAGGTAATCTAACATTATTTTGAAAAACACATAAATTCACACAATCAATATATAAACAAAACTTTTTACACTCTGGTAAACCCAATATGGCATATGGCAGGCTTGAATATACTATAAAAAATTTTACACACTGAGTAATGTTTCCAATTTCTAAATTAACATAACACACTGTATCAAGTATCAGCAGTCCATCTGCTTGAGTAACATTTAAAGGCGAGACTCTCTGTACTTCTAAATTATATCGTCCAACAAAACTTTGCGGCAAGACAGAGAGTGTAGAGCCAGTGTCTATGACACAGGGAACACTTAAAAATTCAAAATTGTCAATTTTGGGTTGAGTTAATTTTTTCCTTAGGTACCCGGGTACAGTAAATAGTCATAAGTTCTCTTCTCGCGAGGTCTCAGTACCATTATTTTGTGAATTTAAAATAGTGGTGTTCGAAGTCATATTCGGGTGAGTCATATTTGGTGCCGCGTATGGGTTTGTCGCAATTTGGTTGTTACTTTTAAAGGGACAATTATGCGCCCAATGGAAAGCATTACTTACACCTAGCCCCTCACATTTTCTACATGGAGTTCTAGGTAGGGTGCTTTCTTGGTAATTGACATTATTTTGGTGGTGTAAACTTTGAGGACTTTGAGATAGGGGTCGAAAACGGGGCCAATTATTTATTTGGGTTCGCCCTTGGGTTGAATTATGAATTGGTTGACGCCAATTTGGTCGGTTATAAACAGGAGCATGGTAGGGTCTAAAATTCCGAAGCTTGGGTGTGAAGTAACTAGGATTTTGTGCATTATTGGGCGAGGAGGTAAAGCTTGCCTGTTGGGGCGGTTCGTGAATTTTAATTAATTTTGACGCTACCTTAAGCCACTCGGTGGCACTACTGGGTGGTTGCAGGGTTAAAAGAGCTCTCACATTACTAGGAAGACCATTGGTCAATCCTTCTAATATTATATTATTAGGTAGCCCCAATTTTCTACCTATTTCTAATTTTTCATGAAAATAAGTTATAAGATTCGAAATTTTTTCTAGTTTTAAATTTGTAAAATCCATGAAAGTAAACACGGTACATGAAATATATTTTTCTCTCAGTATTTCAATCAATTCTTGCCAATTATTACAATTTGCAATATTATTTATGTATGTTGTTAAGGCAGACCCCTTAAGAAATTTTCCTATATTTTGAAATTTCCAGTCTTCATCTTTATTTTGTTGTAAGCAACACTGTTCGTAATATGCTATCCAACTTTCAAAACTCATATTATCTTCAAAATTAAAGGGGGCAATAAACTCATCACTTTTTTGCAGGGACATAGTGGCAATAGTTTGTGTATTTTCTTTACCATCTAACGACATGCTGAAATTTTTTTCTAAATTTTTACCTGAACGGAGAAGCATTTAATAATTGCATTCAGAATTTTTATTTAGCAACATTAATAATAATACTGCAATAAATTTACAAAATCTTACCTTAATGAAAATACTATATTAATGGGAAAAAATGCAGATATATCAATTTTTTTTTTTCATCAACACTAAAATAGCCCTTTAAAATAACACACACACAATTAATAACCATTTAAATATAATACTGTAATGTTCACTTCAACTCTGAAAATATAATTTGCTTACTTCACTTAATCAATATCCACAAGTTGAAATCGTCATTCTTCAACAATAAACAAAACACACACACAAAAAAAAAATATCTTCTCTCACAAGTTCAATGCAGGCAGGAGGAGTTTCGGTCAACCGCAAAAACAAAAATATTCGGCACGGAGAAAAGGGGGCCCTGTTTTGGGGCAACGAAGGCAGTAAATTTTGACGCACCGCCGCGCCGTAATGATGACAGGAGTTTCTCTTGGTTTGTGGCGAACGTGCGAAAAAGAAAAAAAAAAGATGAATTAGGAGGCGCAGATTTCGGTATGATGAGCGCTGCAGAAATACCGCATAGGCTGTTCATCAATGCAGACGTTCTTCCATTTCGGCATTAACGACGTAGAACGTACAGGACGTTCTGTGAAGTACTTCGGAAGATAACCTGACTCATCAGTCGGTGTTGAAATCTCCCAGAGCAGGGCTCGACGAAGTTGGCCGGTGGAGAGCGGACTCAAGGGAAAGGCCATCGGCTGGTCGGCGAAGAGGCGCGCTGCATCTCCTGCGAACGATGGGCGATGAACCCGTCTCCCGGATTATTGAGCGTTAATTTTTTTACGATTTAAAATTTTTAATTGGCACACAGGCAATCATCCTGTCGGCTATTTGAGACGTCAGATATTTCAAGTAAAGTTTCAGAGTTAAGGCAGGTAATATGGTTTATTGAACATTACATTTAAGTTACAATTTAGAATGAGAAGAGGGGAGGGGAGACGGGTACAAGAATCAGCGTGGACTCATTAAGCAGTTCCAGTGGCAGAAGTCCCCCGATTTTCGATGTGCGGGAGTATTTACGCTTACCACACCACGTGGTCTGCGAAGACACAACTCCTCCTCTCTCTTATCTCTGATCGAACCACACACATTTACCAACATGACCCGCATCCGGGGCTACAAGGGCGTGAGGACACGTGTACATCTAAAGAACTCAGAATCGACGGCCTGATGTCTGGCAAATAACAAAATAAATAAAACATAGCTCCAGAGCGCGCGTGGCAAGTATGACAGGAAAGCAAAACTTACAGTGAAAGTACCCGCTTGAACAATACCCAAACTAGTAAAACCCAAATTACCTTTTTATACATTACATATATATATATATATATATATAGATAGATAGATAGATAGATAGATAGATAGATAGATGCAGATATATGTGTGTGTATTAGAGATGAGTTCGAGCTCATTTTTTAAAGCCCGAGCCCGAGGACTTTAAATACGAGTCCGAGCAATATTATTTAAGTGAGAGCCGAGCCCGCCCGAGCCCGAAATTTCAGCTAAAGATAAATAAAATTCAATTACTTCATTGATAGAATACAATAAATTTTGCCGTTTGTGCAAATAAAGACAAATATAGTTGCAATTTTTTAATGCACTTTCTAATTCTTTATATCCATGTTTATGAAATAATGTCCAATCTCATGACTAACTAAGCAATATAAGCCGCCGTTCTGAAATACCCAAAGAGCTTCACGCACCTTCTAGGCGCCCGCACCGCTATTTTTTTTACAAGTACTTTTATTTTCCTCATGAATCAATTTTTAAAATCTGTTTCAAGGAGCATGTTCAATAAAGGAGAAATTTTTCACGAGCCCGACTGTGAATTATAGAGCCCGAGCCTAGTTCGGGATCGGCTTTCGTGCTCGGGCTGAGCCCGTCTCATCTCGTGTGTATATGTAACATAAACTAAGCACTAAAATCAGCAAATTAGGTATATTTATCAGACTGGATCATAAACAGCGATAATAGACAAGGTCTAAACCCAGAAATATATAAATAAATAAAATAAAAATCACAAAATACGAAGTTGAAATAGAATGCCATTTATATACTCCCATGTTATCATTTAGACCGATAGAGATGTTTAAAGCGCTTTTATTGAGTAAACCATTTTCTTCAGGTATAAATGAGTTAAGAATAAGAAAATTAAAACTAAGATTATTAAAACTAAAAATCAAAATTTATAAAATAAAATAAGTAAATAAATAAATAGATTAGGACTAGAATGATTAACTATAAGAGGATTGTACGACCAATAATGCAAAATTCAAAATGACCTGAAATATAGAAGAAGGGAAAATAAAAATAAAAAATAAGACCCAGTCAAATTTTAAAATCCACAGGATTACAAAGTAACTAAATTTATATCAACCATCTTCTTAAACGAATGTCCTTAAAAGCTATGCAATGTACAATATAAATGAAAAAACTTTACCAAAAAGTATTCTTATTTAAAAAAAAAGATCATGGAAATACCGATATATATTTATATACTACTTTTCAAAAACTAATTTAAGGTGTAATTCACAAAATATAGGACATAATGAATCAGAATAGCTCCCATCTCTCGAGTTGCATATATAAAGTGAAAACATATACATTTTAAATGTTTGAAAAGTAATTTATTTGAATACTGATCCTTGATGATCTCCACATAAACGTACCCAGGAGTAATCTGTTAAATGATTCTATCTTTAAAAATAGGCTGTTATCTTGTGTATGGTCGAAATGCACCGGTTATTTCGAATGACTGACTATTGCAACAAATTAATGCTGTTACCCAAGGGAAATTTGTTTTTCACGTGTTTTCGAAATTGTAAGGGTTTAATTTTAAACAGTATTTTCTTCCTGTGTGAAAAGACCTTCATAAATTTTACTTAAGCTCTAGATTTACTTCCTTTCTCTTTGTAATTTAGAGACAATGAAATAAAATCTTTTTTCAAGAGGTATTTATAATACATCCCACCAACCAATATTAAATGCTTGATAATATAAAAACTAGCGAAGCTCAGGTTATTACAATTAATTGCAATTATCTAGCCTTTCCTGAGATGACAAAAATTTATTTCAATGATTTCTTACAATAAGCATTTACTTATAGAAACAATTATTAAAACTTTGTATAGTTCTTTATTAAGTTCATACTTAAAAACTCAAAAAAGATGGTGTTTATGCAAAAAGTTCTACAATCGTGAACAGAATATACAATTTTTTTCATATTTTCAAAAAAATGGGAACCAGAACTCGAACTCGAACTTGCGGTATGAATGACAAGAACTTTAATATATTTAGACCCTTCAATTTTTTCCATTATTGCGACTCTTGGCTTTGAGCTATTGCTAGACTTTTGTACCATTTCGTTGGAATAATGAAAAAATTTTGAATTTATGTTGTCGGAAAACTTTCATGTTGGGACAGCAAATGAATTCATGGCAAGCTACGTGCTTAAACAATGTTTTCTTGTTTGTTACATTTAAAGGCCGTAATCTTTTCGTTTATGCCTTTTGCAAGGGCTCGAACAAATCTATAATATTTAGCTTAAATTCAAATTCATTGTGAATAATTCACGAATTGTTAGCTAAGGTGAGTATGTGAAATTTCAGCTCAATTGAGATTTGAAAGTGAGGGTATTCGTGTTGGTAATATCGACAATACTCATGTCGGTATGTCAACAAGTGAGTTCATGACAAGTAAACAAAACTGCGCTTCAACAATGTGTTATTGTTTGTTACATTTAAAAACCGTAGTCTTTCTGTTGTCACCTTTTGGCAGAGACGCAAACAAATTGTAATTAGTTTAAATAAAAACTTTTTGTGATTAATTAGTATAAAGTCAGCTAAGATGCATTAGTATGCAAAAACATAGTTAAAGAATGAAAAAAGACCAAAAAATCGATTACAAAATTTGATCCGTACAAAACGTGTTAGTTAAATAAAAGAATGTAAAAATAGCAAATGAAGATACATTTTAAGTAAGAAGAATGAATAATCAAACATTTTGAAACATTTACTGCAACAGTATAAGAAAACTAATACTTACTATTTGACGTTCCTTTGAAATCATTTTCCCCACTTTTTTCTGAGATCCTTGAAATTCTGAGATCCTGACACTTTTTTCGCGACTTTTTTCAGTTGAAACCATTGAATTACACTTGTTCTGAATCAGGAAAATATAAACACAAATTTTGGTATTAATTGTTTTTATAACTAAATCAGATACGTTATGATTGTAAAGTTATAAAAGGTGCTTTTGTAGATATAATTAATTGTTTAAGCGTTAAAGTTATAGATTAAAATAAACAGATAAATATGATTTACAAGGCTGAAAATCCCAAGGCATCACAGATTTGCCCAACAATACCATACCTTGTTGCATTTGCTAAGGTTAACATGTAGTGTGCGTGTGTAAGATTGTCAAGGTCGATTGTCAAATCAGCTGACACACATGCGAAAGGAATAAAATGCAGAATAGCTACAATAAGCATTAAGAATTCACGTATTTTTTAAGTCCCAGGAAGCTTATGGTATTTTTTTTTCATATTTATGCATTTTCATTTTCCGAATCTGAGAATTCTAGAAATTATTTAGTTACTAATTCAGTTTTCATTTCATTGTTGAATTTAACAACTAAAGTCTCAGCCATAGTATCTCTTACTAGAGTAGCCATAATATTAAACAAAGAAAATTAAATTAGTTATTTATTTTCAGTGTACAAACATTAAATTTGTTGTACATATAGTTTTTTTAATAGAAGTAAGAATTGCTATATTACCAGAAGACTGCTTTTTACATTGCTACGCGCAGGTCAAAAAATAATTCTCCCCCCACCCCCCGCACAGAAAATACATTCTGATTACAGAATTATTCAGGATATTTTTCAGCCACTATAAGGTACAAATCTTTGAATTTTAATTCATCGTTCAAATACATTTCGAAGAAGAACACTTAGAAGCAATTTCATAAGCCATTTTTATAAACAATTTCAACCATCCGAAAACTCCTAGGTATAAAATTTCAAACACAAAAGTCACACCATAAATCATATCTTTTGGCGGTGCAGAACATTTTGGAAACAAAGAACAGCACCAATAGACCAAACTATTTAAAAATAAATTTTTGAAATATTATGAAATATAACAATTTAAATTGCTACAAGTTTACATAACTTTCTTATAAAAGAAAAAATAATAACATTGTACAGTTTAAAATTAAACAATTCAACTTAATCGATTTAAGAAATAGCTCGTCAGATTATTCGATTTTGTGAAATTTAAGCTAGCAGACAAAATAACTGTTTCAGATCTGATTAAGTTTAATAATTTTTCTGTTTCCGTTTAATAATTTTTCTTTTGATATTGGAGATAAAATTTGCAATTAAAAAAAAAATAACCCTAAGCATGAAATATTCAAGGAAAATTGATTTGTGGAAAAATTAGGACATACATCATGTATGGTACTTAAGTAATTTTGATGTCTTCGACTGTGGACGCAGGGTGTGAAAGGGTTAACATATAAATAATTACAAATAAAAATGAGCTAGTCACTGAGAAAAAAAAATCTCCTAAAGAAGAAGTAAATACATATTAAGATAAAACCTCAGTGCTAATGTGCCAAATTAGCAAACCCGTATCTTTTGTATTTTTATTATATAATAACTAACCATGGTATCTACAATAACTGTAAAATAATATTTTAGTTTCGACACATTTGATGTCAATATCTTAGCTTAGCGGTAACCGGTGCAAATACTTCAGTGTCATTGGCTTTGATTTGTCATCTTACCTCTAAAAATTTCTTATCTTCTTCAATCGATATTTTGCCTTTTGGATTTTCCGTTTTTTGTTCCATCTCATCAATGTTACTCAATAATGGATCACTGATCCTTTTATCATCTGCATCTTCATAAACGTTCGAAGCTTTTTCTAAAGAGTCGAACAGTAAATCTAACAAAAGATCGGGTTCCGCTTCTATGACAGTCTCTGCGTAGGGAAAACAAAAAGTCACACATTATTTCACGATTCACTATAGGACATAATGAACTTGAAAATAAATCGTCATCCATTTCCAAATTATTGCCGAATTGGAATGTTAGCTATTTCAATAATACAAGCCCCTTCATTTGTCTGTAAGACCACTCGAAAAGTGAGCCGATACGTAATTAATCCAGAGATTTTTTTCTACAAAAATTCGACGAATTTAGATAACATTGTATTTTGAAATAAGTAAAGAAGTTGCTACTATGGAGAAAAACTTTGCTTTTATCTACATTGCTTTCATGCACCAATGTAATTTATGCCTAAATAAGTATAATTTCAGACTCCAACAATTTAATTTAAATTTTAGATCAAATTAAAAACTACATCTTTATAAATTCATAGTACTGTTCGTCCATGTATGTAACAAATGATCGTAAAAAATAATTTTTAACAAAATTTTGTTCATTTATGTTCTGTGGGTCGAGAATTTTCTCACAAGAATTCAATGCTTTGGCGAAATTTTGCATGCTGTTATTTGTGAGAACTTTCAAAATGCAAGTATAATTTTTTTTTAAATTTCGTAAGTTGTTGTTGTCGTTTCTAATGCTCTCTGACAACCACATAGTGGCACTAGATAATCCATATAGGGCGGCAATGGGTGATATTGAGCTGCTTCCATTCTATTGAGCCCCAGTTGGAGGAAAGGCGACTTAGCTAGGAATCTCCTAATTTTGAACTCAATCTGGATGAGAGATTAACACTTGGATTAGCACCCTCAGAGGCACCGTTTGAAGATGCAGGACATTGTAGCCACGACGAATTTTACGTTCACTAGCTCCCTTTATTGTACACGGTTTCACAGCAGTGAAGCCGACAAGGGTTTTCATCCTCCCAAGAGCTGACCATGGTCAGCCCCATTTTACTTTCTGTGCTCCTATAGAAACCGAACTTAAATCGACTAGGGTATTGCGGGACATCTCGCAATTGTGCTGCAGTTAATGAGATAAGTACATTTTGCTCTGGAAACTGTCGATGGATATAGATTGACTTAGAATGAAACATGTCTTAATTCACAAACTGACATTCAGTATTGATTATTTTGTGATTTAAAACATATTTCATTGATCGATAAATAAAAAGAAACCAACGTGCGTACGTGAGAAAAGAAGGTACCATACGCTATTGTCGGAGTATAATCGTATGCCTACCTGGAACGCTGTTCAAGAAATCACTGAATTTATTCCTTAATATGAAAGAAAATTCTGTGACGTCGAATGTGATGAATCGTGGGTACTTCCCATTTCCATCTTCTTCCTTGTTGACGAAGATTCCTGCTTTCGTATCGGTACAGACTTGCTTTTCAGTTATTGGAAGCAGGCAGAAACCTTCGAACTTATCATTAGCCTGTCCTTTGGTGACAATTGCTTCTTTGAGATCTCTGACAAAGATCGGTTTCCTGTCTTTCTCTGCACGATCCTCAAATTGAGAAAAAAGGTAATTTACAAATACTTCAATGGACATAAGCTTAAATCTACTTTCAGAGCTGGCTTTCAGAAGAAAATTGATCTTTTTATTTAATGCTATTAGTTAAACATTTCATATTAGCTTTTAACCCATTTATGCCTAGTGTCCCTTTTTTGGGACGGCATTTTCGCTATTAGTCGAAAACGTTATTTATTTTTCCTAGGCTTTATTCATGAGTATTGAGCCTCAACACTACAAAATATTTTAACATGACCAAGTAGGATGTTGATATTTCGATTTTTATGCATAATGATTTTAAAAGAAATCATCCCTTGTTCAAGAAGTTGACATCAGAAATTTATCTATTATTTCTGTTATCAGTAAAAATCGAAGAAAGTCGCAAAAATATCCAGGCACAAATGGGTTAAAATAGTTACAGTTATGTTCTAACAACGTTCTGTTATTTTAAAAAAACTTAAGGAAGATATACACAATAAAAGCGGAATATAAATATTTAATATTTATCTTTCTTCTGAAAGATAAACATCCTTGTTTGGCAACTGTCACACCAAACAGACTCTTAATTAAATTTATAGCAGAAAAATACACACACACACGCATACACACAAAAAGAAATTAAATTTCCAAACTGATTTTTCAGTAATCGGAAAGAAGTCCTTCCAATTACCTGTCACTGGTTTACACGTTAAATCACTTCCGACTGTTTTCTTTCCGTCAATTTGATAGAAAGAAACCCGTGACAACAGCACAACATTAAAAACGACGAATTATTCGAAATGAAATCTTTACTATAGCACTTGAAATTTTGAAAAAAAAGTTATGGAAACTGTGTCAGAAAAAGCAGAATGAAACAAAAAATGTTTTTATGCATCACACTAGAACGTTACTTTTGTATCAATATAGAAATTGAATGCGTGATTGTTTTTAGTAATAACAGAACATATATTTAAAATAATATTTTATTTTTCAGTTAATGTTTTCTAAACATGAAAGTTAACGAGGGATTGCTAGGAAACCTCTTTAAACTGTGTTCTTTGAAAATTGCCAAAATGAGCACAGTTTGCTGAATTAGGATTTCGCTGCAATTGCTTTTAAACTAAACATGAAGTCTTGCATTTGCATGCATTAATTACATGTGTTAGTCAAGAGTAAAGATTCAATTGATAAATATTTATGAATAATTTCTTTTTCTGAGAATACGCGATCTTAAAAATTTTTTTCTTTTGATTTACTCTAAATATTACATATCATTGAACCAAACTAATCAAAACCTAAACAAATTAATCATTTCTTTCTTCGAATTTTTTCCTTAAAAAATGACTTAGTTATCATTTTAAAACTTTCTGTTTTGAGCTTCTGAATTAGAAAATTTACTTGATGATTAAGATTTTACAGCCAAATCCTCTTAAAAATTAAGCTATTGAACAGTATTTTATGCTTGCAAAAATCGTTCCGTTGTGAGAAGTGAAAATTCGCAAATATATTTTACCTTACCACCGTCTTTCTGGTCGGGAAGTTTTCTTTCTGGCATTTTTGCTTCGGCCCATTTTCTCATTTTTTCCCCGTCTTCACTCTCTTCTTTCTTTTCCTCTGATGCATCAAATATTAAAGGACTTAAACGCTTGCCTATGTTAAAGAATTCCGATGTGAACCATCTTTTAGCTGGCAATGTCTTCTCATTTCTTTTCTCTTGAATTTGACCACTGCCAAGAGACTTGTGGGTCCCCAATTTCCCAGTGGACAAACGCTTTGTTTGTTTACCAGGAGAGATTCGTTCGACAGATTTTTCCTGGAGTGACCCATCGACCTCTACTAAAATTTTTGCAGTGTTGTCCTCGGAAGTACGGCGATTTTCTGTATCTTTTCTGGAACTCTTCGAAACCTCTTCTCTGAAGTAAGGAAAGTATTGCCCCTGAACCTGAGGAACTGTTTCTGAAGGTGTTCTACTGTCGCGGATAGTACTTGCTTGATTATCTTTTTCGGTCCTTTTCCTATCTGCGGGGTACGAAGGATTGTATCCTGTTTCAGATGCTATGTCCTCTGTTTTTCTCCTCATCTGTTTGCATGCTGTACAGAGTTTCTTGTGGTCGTACACATTGATGGGGTTCATTTGCATCCATTGCGGCTCCGTGGTTAAAATGGGCCAAAGAAGATCTTTTTTACAATGTCCATTCTAGAATTAGAACCACAAATAAATTACACTAAAAAGTAGGAACTTACAGATTTTATCTATCCAGTGAAGTGTGACGCTTTTTAAAATTACACCAATAAACTAGCTGATGTTCACACCTTCTCAGAAAAGTATTCGAGTATAACGAAATTTCCTAGTTTAGGTTTGTGAATATTTAATCAGTTTTTGAAAAACACACAACTTGACAGAAATATGAAAAATTGAAGCTACGCATAACCGTATTCATATTTTATAATATATTTAATATGTATATAATAAATAAATAATATATTTTATAATAAATTTAATAATAATAATAATAATAAATATAATTATAATAAGTTTAATAAATTTAATTTTTTTAATATACGAAACCAACGTAGGAAGTTTGACTTTTATTCAAATACATTTTTGAGAAGGGGTACACATTGCATTTTTATACATTACATTAACCGGCGCAGTTGCTGTTTAAACTGAAGTTTATAGAGTTAATTAATCTATTCAAAACGTAGCAAAATAAGAGTAATGAGGATTTTAATAGAATACTCTCTACTAAAAAGAACGGACTCAATGCACAACTGGCCATTAAAATTGCAATACCAAGAAGTGACAGGCTACACACACGAAATTTACACGACAAGAAGATGCTGTGATTTGCCAGTGATTAGCGTTTCAGCAAATTCATGAAAAGCAGGCGCCAGTAGCGACATCTGCAATTTTTTTAAATGAAACAATTGTACAGCATGTTTCTCATAACCAATGTGTAGCACAGTGGTTAAAGCCACTGACATTGGGAGATGGCTCAAGTGGAGGAACAGGGTTCTGTCCTCTCGCGGGGTCGTCGGTCTAGCGGTCTGGAGTTTTGGGCGGTTTTCTTCAGATGTAACGTGAATACGCTCTAGATACCCAGAAAAGTCCTCCCCCAAGGCATTTGCCCCCTTCCCCACCCCTTGTGTTTGTCTTTTCTTTGACGTGGATTTATAAGCGGTTCCTCGTTAGCAAGCACACAAATCCGAATACATGTCCCAACACACACATACACGTTTCTCATACACAAATAGAGCATTTCGACGTGATTATTCAATGACGTCATCTGAGTGTCAGTCGACTGCACATTCCTTCTGTGAAAATTCTCCCATTGTTTTCCTATTGCATTCAACCTCGCAAAATGGTATAAGAAACGCCAGTTTTCATTATTTTTAACCACTTCAAAAAATAAAAATGCTACCCGAAAGTCAAAGTCAAAGGTTTGCTTAACTAATTCAATCCACTCACATAAAGCTCTTCTTTCTTTTGTGGCATTGTGTTGAAGCTGCATGCGCAGATTTAGGGCGAGATTCAAGTGAAACACAATTCGAACGTTTTCCCCGTCGAACAGAGGAAACTTCGAAATATATCAATGTTTCTTATTCAACTGAAACTAAACAGTCGTGTTTTGATCACGTGACAGCGCGATAGGTTTGTTCATTGGAAGCATTCTGGGGACTGAAGTGGAAACTGGGGACTGAAAAACGTTCGATTCGAACTCGATCGCGCGCGTTTCACTTGAATCTCGCCCATATTCGCACATGCTATCCGATCTTTGACTCAATGCCTAGGTGTATAAGAGCGATTTTGTTGCCAGAAGTGGTTGTTCTGAATACTGATTTCTCAGACTCTCTGATTCCAAATTACTTGAAAATTTAATCGTTTTATTTCCAATACTATAACACATTTGTCCAATAAATATCATTTTGTTATTTACCTTTCTTCCTTGCGTAGCAATTTTAATGGCTAGTAGTGTACTTATATAGATCCCTTAAGTACTATCGAAAAATTACATTAGTGGTGTTGCAGATTTTACAGGCCACATCTAAAATATTGTTAAATTTGGTAAGTTTTGATGCTGTATCGTCGAATTTCATATCAAAAATAATTCTCCAAAAACAGTTACAATTTGACGATATACATTGAATTTGACAAAATGTCGCCAAATACTAATGCGAACCGAGGAGAATTTAAATATCAATAAACAGAAAATTAATTGAGTTGCATTCAGCAATACACGATGCAGAAAGAAAGAAATAGCGGCTACCTAACTTCTGTTCATACTGTAAAATTCGAGAGAACTTATATAATTAAAAAATTAATTAGTTGGACACTAAACATAGAAAATTAACATAAAAGGATACTTTAAAAGCCTTTTATGACTTCTGTAAGGTCTTATTTTTAGCAGCATCTGGAAACCAGAAATAAATTTTACATGCATATCTGTGCTTCTCTATCTGCGGTCATCTGCCCTTGAGTAAGTTTAACATATTTTGCATTCGGTTTGTGACATTATGTGCCTGGACTAACAAACATATTTTGCCTGTTAATTTTTTCTTAGAATTCACATCCTTTTGATTTCATTATCGATATCATTAACCAAAATCTGCATGCTTTATATTCCAATCTCTAAATGATTAAATTCGATTTGATAAAATTAAGTTTTACTGCAATATACAAATATGTGTCTAAAATACATACCTTTCGTCGAGTCTTATGGATGCTTTTGCAAGTTTCACAGAATAAAGCACAGTATGAAATAGGTGAAGAGCAACAACATCTGTTAACCTGCTTGCTCAATGGAATTACCTCTTCACTAACCGCTTTCTTCTTGTAGGCCGGTGTTAGAATATGGGTAGACTTTATGCACGTGCTGCCTTCTAAATGTTGCAAAAAGTCTTCGACGACGGTAGCTAGTTCATTTAACGAGTCCACAAGGCGATTTATAATCTCATCTGTCTTATTTTCATTTACACCACACTCAGAATAAGTGCAGCATTTGCAACGGCCATCCCTTGGTATTTCCCAGTCTTCGTCGGATGTCAATTCAGACGATGTGCTTGAGGTATCTTCTTGTACGTAATTGCTTTTATAGCGTGGTTTTGAAGGATACTGTTCAGTCAGTTTGTGGTCAACTGTTAGTGGCACTGTATCTGTTGCATGGCCAGATTTGAAAAGACGCAGTGGCAGTTTTTCTTGTTGAGTTCTATATTTGGTAATATTTTCGCGATCAACTTTATTCAAGGACCTGGAGTGCTCCAGCTTTTCGGAGAAGTCACTCAAATGCTCTTCTACTGTTTTTACTAAGTATGCCGCTATCTGATACACGTATTGAGCATAATAATAATTAACCAAATAACTATCCGCTTTTTTAAAATTTTGCTCGCTGTCGGTAGGTAATGAAGAAACATGATCTATCAGGTTACATATCCTTATTAGCAGATTTTTAACAATATTAAATGCATCGATTACAGCACTACTATCTGAAGCAGCACGTGCTTCATCATCAGCAAGATGGAGTTCTTTAATCTTTTTATCAGAATAGGGAAAGCCCTTGTACTCTTCTTGCACATTTTTGATAAACGACAGGAATGATAAAAGTTCCTTTTCAAGTTTACCGAGCAAATCATTGATTTCTTTCTGCATTATAATTTTCGAAGTAAAATGTTTTCACAAGCATTTCTATGTATCTTTTTATTAATTAGTCTGGTGAATCTCACTTCTATTGCTAATGATAGAATGTTCTTCTCTGAAATCAAAAACAAATTGGTAACTGTTATGTTCGGAAAAGCATGAATTGAATTGAATTGTTGTGTTTTTATCCACAAATTAATTTACGGTAAGGGTATGGTACTCCCTGTTATGAAATAATGAATGTTTAATTCAGAATTCAGATTATTTTCAGGAAAACACAGGATATGTTATAAATTTCGCATTTAAAAAAGAATTTTGAGAATACATTAATAAAGATTTTGTGAAAAAATGAATATGTGTAATTGGCATCAGTGATTTGAGTAGTCTGTCTTAAAATACTGTGAATATTATAGTTTAATAGAAAAGTATAAAGAATTCAAAGTTTTTCTAAAAATTGTATATTCAAAGAAAAAGGTAAGTGAAATCTTATCGGTACAGTACTATACAATTTATTGAAATGTTACAAAATCAAGTTACACCTGAAACAAGGTTACTACACTCTAAAATGAAAACAGTGAATTGTCACATCCTAAAAAGCGTAATTACAGGCAAGGCATCCGCCTTCTAGGTGTGTGAAAATATTCAATTCCTGAAAGGCATGTGAATCCCCCCCTTTTTTAAACATATATATGTGTATAAAAAGAGTTAATGTTACTTTAAAAGTTATTCCTAACCAAATTATTTTGGAATGGGTAAATATGTACTTTATTGTGGTGTAAACGCTAAACCCTTTCTTCTCTCTTAATCGACGTAATATTATTAGGTAATCACTTTTATAAGCTGTCCCCATTTAACTTCTTCGAAGTGGCTATTCTTTCTTTTCGTTTCAGATTGAAGGGTCATATTGGACCAAAATTAGTTACTTTTCAAAGTTTTAGTAAATTATTCCAAAACTGGCCTAACAGTTCAGTTTTTGATCTTCCTAGATTTTAAAAAACTATTCTTTTTAAAAAATTTCAAATACTGTGACAGACAAATTTGATTCTACATTTTAAGCAACTCTGAGAAAAGCATTTGTCCTGAATTCTACAGCACAGGAAAAACTTGAGACAATAATTAGTTCTTTTGCTGTTTTTTACCATTATTTTGTATTTTTTCCTTCGGCAATGGAAGCCAAAACATTCTGAAACATTTTCTTGAATGATTTGAACAATTCAGCGCAGCAGAATTATCCATATTCACAGTATATTAAAGTTTTGGTTTATCGTACACAATAGTAAATAAGCGCAAACATAACGGTGTTCGCGGATTGATATAAAATGGGAAACAAACATTGGAGGGTATGATTCAGCCAGGATTAAAAAGTAGCTCTTGATTCATCCCTTCCCATCCCCAGTCGCAAATCAGCAACACAAGCATCTGCGAAATACTTAAAATAAAATCATGCAGCAACAAATTAGAGTACTTACGTACTATCCCGGCGGTCCGCCAAGACGAGCAATTTTTCACCAAGATAAATGCCGGACACATGAAATTATTGATGGTTTGGAATACGCTTGGCAACAAGATTTCAAAATAACAAAAGCGCAAATGCAAGATCTTGCGAACTTTTACACAACTTTAAAAAATTGAATTTACAACACTCAGTGCGTTTATCGCCCATCTAAGAAATTGCCACCATGCAGTGGGATAAATTACATTTTAGCCCATCTTGCCAACGAGTGGGAAAATGTAATTTATATTCAAGCTCAGCCCATGCCTCTCTTTTTACATAGTAATTTAGTGTCATAAGATCTTTAATCGGACAGCTTATAGATACCATAGCGAATTTTCAAATCTTGGAGATTTACGCATGCTCATGATCATAGTAATTTTTCATTAAGGTAGCCATTATATTCATATGTGTAATCCTTGACAGATTGACGTATTGATCACCTCGAAAATTTAATCCCGGCGGTCATTCCCGCCAAATTATTTTTTCGTGAAATGTAATGGCAAACTGTTGCCAACCGTATTCCAAACCATCAATAATTTCATGTGTCCGGCATTTATCTTGGCAAAAAATCGCTCGTTTGGCGGACCACTGGGATAATACGTAAGTACCCTCTTTCCCATCCTTACGTTTGAAAAAAAAAAAATTCCTAGGTAACGGAATAGTACCATTACATCTGCATCCTCAACCCTTCCCAGTTATGTGTCGCCTGACTTCCTCATTTCCCCACTTACTCATGATAAACAAACTCTTGACTTCATCCTTTAATGCAGCTCAATTACAAAAATTACAATATTGAGTTATTTCAAATACATTTACTTCTAAACCTTACCTTAGCAATTTTTATTAAAAATTTTCTTTTAAAAACAAGTATAAGGCTGCATAAATATTTCAGTTTACCTTTAGTGAATTTTAAATGTTGACAAGTTACTGTTGGTCTAAATTATTTGTTTACGCTTGTAAATAAAGTTGAAGTTGCAGGTTAAAAGATTATAGCTGCTAAACAAAGAATAATTGCCCGTGAATTTGCTGCTTGCAAAATCAAGTAAAACACAGATAGAATTCGGTGAATAATGCAATTTCAAAATCGTCGCGTCAAAGTGACGTCAATTCTATTTGTAATTTGGGAACGATGTGCTGGATTCCCCAGAGTGTAAAGCAGAGCGATATATCCTAGAGAAAGGCTCTCAGCAAATCGAAATTCAATAAGATCCCCAAAATGCTTAGTCTCGAGCTACATTTTACTATACTCAGTGATGTACATATGCATTACGTATGTGTGATACCGTTACCTACGCAAAACGTATTGAAATTTCTTGAGTATTGCGTAGGCAACGGTGATACGTATGCACTTGCAGAATCTTGGGGGACTTCCCCCAGGCCGACCTAAGAACAAAATGCTGTGTGTGCAAGAATAAGCTGCCGCCCCCCCCCAAAAAAAAGTGTGCTCTAGAACTGAATTTTGTCAGAGCTTAATACCTGAAGTTGGCTTCTGCACTTGGCCACTTTTGGCATCAAAAAATTAGTTCCCAAAACTGAACTCCGTTAGGCGATATCTTCTATATATGGCAAGAATTTGCCAAACCCTACTATTTTACAACTGGAATAATGGTACTATAGCTGAGAAAGGTTTGCCGATACAGGCATACGTCAAATGTCGCCAAAGTTGGCGATTTTGGCAATTTATCCACAAATTTGGCGCCAAAAAATAAGTTTTCAAAACTGAACTCAGTTGGCGATATCTACTATATTGGCGAGAATTTGCCAAACCCCAAAAATTTAGAAGGTGAATAATTTTTCATTATGGTGATTTTGAAGTCGGTTTTCTTAATTCCTTTTTTTTTAAGTAAAACTTCTCTAGGCGCGACTAGGGAGTAACTCAGATATTTTTTCTGACGGAAGTAACGCTCACGTGGTTTTGGAAAAGCGGAAGCTGCCTGCGATCGAACCCAACTAGCAGGCAAAAACTACGGTTTAAGAACACGGTGATGGAAAAACATGAAGAAATGGAACCTGCAATCGAGCCAAACTTGCAGACGAAAACTTCATTTTAAGAGTACGGAAGGAAACAGAATAATACTTCTAACAAAACTGGCAGAGGAAAACAAAGGTTTAAGAACACTGCCATAGAAAAACGCAATAATAGACCCTACGTGCATTCGATGCCAGCCAACAGAAGAAATCTCCAGTTTAGGAACACAGTTAAAGAAAAATACCACAACATAGACATTCTCTCGATTCAAATCCTACGGAAAAACGTTTTAAGAAAACAGTGAAAAAATAATAGTTCAACACGGGCACTTCCTGGATGCTAACCTAAGGTGACCCGGGGCCGTCGTTATTAGCAACCGGGCCTGCTTCTTCGTTGCCATCGGAAGAAATGAGTGAAACATTGAGGCCTAATATTTACATTTGCGCTGTTCGATTGTATGCGATTTGGGATTATAAACGTTAATTTATTTTATAATTAAAAAACAATTTTGTTATAGTTTTGTCATAATGATTTAATGACAAGGTGTTTTAGATGTAGGTAATAATTTTTTGAAGATTGCGCTTTTTTTTATGGAAATAAATCAACGAATTCAATCATAGAATTCGAACTTTAAGTTCTGAATGTAAAGGTAAGTGTACACTTGTATTTAGAAATTCTACAAATTTATAGGATATAAAGCATGTTTTGTGAATTAATATTCATGTGTTATTTATAAATCATTTTAATCTGAAATCGTTTAACTTGGGTAGTTTATTATTCTAGTAAATAAGCGTGCCTTGTAATACTAGTTAAACATTCTTATCTGTTTAAATCTTTCAGTTGAAAATGTCATTTATCATTTATTATAAATGCAACTAAATGTGTGATATTGGTTTCAGTGCAGAAGTACTGTAAAATATGTTATTAATTTTTGCACATGTTTATGTAGAAACTTAAATTGAAGTTAATATTTTGTATAAGCGTTCATCATACTCAAATTCAAAGTTCCATTTAGATAATGGCTATAATAAAAAGTAATTAATTCAGAGATCGTTTGTTTTTAGTTTACTACAGTGTTTAGCGCAACTTGTGAAAAGGGATCTTGAAATTTTTCAAGTCCTAGAGCTGTTAGTTTATCTTAATTTGTATTCAAAGTCCGTGGAGCAGGTTTTTTTTTCTTTTTTTAAAGCTATAACCCTAATATACAGCAATGCAGGGACGAAAACATTTGTTTTCAATCGCCAGTTAATAATAACTTAAAAAAAAGGTGTTGGAATATTAGTGGTATTTCCTAGTATGGTTTTCTAAAATTTATAATTTTTCTTTGGAGAAGAAAAAGTATATGGAACTAACACTGAAAATTATAAATCATTTTCATTTCGAATGGTAAAATTTTCGATAAATAAACTCATTTGAACTAACCAAAATAAAAACAGTTAACAAACGTGTTTTATCATACACTGTTACGTTATTCTTAATCCTTTTGATATATTATCTCCCCTTTAAGTTCGTACTACAATTTATGGAACACCCTTTATTTTGTAATTCATTCTAAATGTTTCTCGTTAAATTAATTTACATTATTTTTCATGTAAATACCAAGGACTTGCAGTGCACAGGTTGTACTTATAATTATAGCAAACATTCTTCTGATACCTACGCCTTACAAAAGATTAAAAATTAAATAGTATATCAGTACTTAAATTTTGTATACGTGAATTGTAAATATCAAATATTTTAAATTCTATTTCAGCTCCTCGTCATATATTTTGTTAAATGAAAATTTAATAACTACTAGTTAAATTTATTTTAAAAGTAATAATGGTTGTAACTGCTTTGAAAATGTGAAACTTAAACATTCAGTATAAAGAAATACATAAAAATGTCTGTATCATTTGTGTATTCGTTTACTTTAATGTATACTAAAAGTCAGCTTAATTTTTTCATGTATATTAAAATTCACGATAAAATAATGACTCATGAGAGTGAGCACTACTTTGTTTTTCCTTCAAATTACATGCATCTATTTACTTTAATGTCCGCGTGTATCAGAGTAAAGAAACTGTTAATGAGTTCGTACTTGAATTAGTAACACAATCACTACTTAAAACTACATTTAATAACGTTTCAAAGCATCGGAAAGCTTAAAAATTGCTTGATGTATACGGGAAGACGCGAGCATCCGTAGGCCTCTTTGGATGACTCACCGAAATACACGCGCAGGCCCGTTACTAATAGCGAAGGCCCCGGGTGACCATATTTCTAAACAGTATTTTGGGGACAAATCAAGAATTGTCCTGGAATCCAAGGAAAACTTGGGGACACTAGAAAATATCTTTGGGGACTTATTCGAGGACACAACATATTACCATGCTAATAGCTCTTTATATCAATTGTGTATTCTTATTTCTAATAAATTAATGGAAGTATTTATAAATATTTATTTAAACCAGAAATATGAAAGGAAAACCATGTTGAAATATTGCAATTTATTCATAATTTAATACTTGGCATAGTATTTGTATTTTTCAGAAGACATTGCCTTTTACATTGGCTCGTATTTTGATCATTTTTCATGAAATCTTATGCACCCTCTAAAAAATGTATTCGAGTGCAAGAAAAATTTCGTACTTCAATTTCATATTTAAAGCGTGTTTGTTCCTGAAAAGTGATTAATCATTAACAAAACTGAAATGGGAAATTTGACTCATAGTCGAATAGTTTATTGATTGTCGGCACACGCTACACATACAATGACAACAAACGTTTTCAGAGATCGAATTTCATTGTTTCTCTGAGTAGAAGGCGCTTTTAGTTGTTTTATTTTTCTTATTTCTGCATTTTTTTCTGAAAGAAATAAACTAAACGGAAACTTTCAGGGGAAAAATGTACAAATCTTTAATAAAAATTTGGGGACTTTTCGCGTGCCCAAGAAGTCAAGGTATTTTTAGGGACAAAGTAAAAAATAAATCTATATTTGGGGACTGTCCTCGAATTTCGAAGACGTATGGTCTCCTTTATGCTACCCCGACATCCAGACGGAACAACGGTTTAAGAACACGGGTATGTAACACCACAAAGAAACAAACCCCGTCTGTAAACGATTTAAGAACACAGTTAAAGGATAATACATGGACACTCCCTGGATTCTAACCCAACCTCCAGACAGAACAACGGTTTAAGAACATGGGGATGAACACCACAAAGAAAATGAATCTGGCTGTAACTGAATCCAACGTCAAAGAAGTTTTACTTCAATCGCGCGTAAAGATTACACGCACATACTTTTTACTTCCTTGTACGTAGTATAAGGAAGTAATGTAATCCCGAAAAATTTTGGGGGCCAAATTTCGACATAAAAACCGATTTTGACTACCTCTAAATTGAATTTTAAAAATTTTTTCGATGCATCTCATCGTAGGCTAGCATGCACGATCATATTAACGCGTCTGCAACTCATTTTGACCAGTGGCGAGTCTACTGTGGCCAGTTTTTCCATGCCGTCTGTACGTACGTACGTATGTATGTAACTCGCATATCTCAAAAACTATTGGTCGTAGAATGTTGAGATTTGATATTTAGGATTGTTCTATGATCTAGTTGTGCACCTCCCCTTTTGGTGGCAATCGAATGGATAGTTTATGTACAGGACCGCCCAAAAGATTCGAAATACATTACGCTCTATGGGCCGAAATTCATTAAACTCGCCTAACTCAAAAGCTATTAGGCGTAGAATGTCGAAACTTCATATTTTGGATAGTTGTAACATCTAGTTGTGCACCTCCCCTTTTGGTTCCATTCGACTGGATAGTTTATCTACAGGACTGCCCAAAATATTCGAAATACATTACACTCAATGGGCCGAAATTCATTAAACTCGCATATCTCAAAAACTGTTAGGCGTTGAATGTTGAAACTTTATATTTAGGATTGTTGTAACATCTAGTTGTGCACCTCCCCTTTCGGTTCCATTCGACTGAATAGTTTATCTACAGGACCGCCCAAAAGATTCGAAATACATTACGCTCTATGGGCCGAAATTCATCAAAGCGTTTTTTAGAGGTATTGGGCTATTTCAAACGACTCAGAAGTGATATATGCTGTAAAGAGTTAGAAAATGAATTTCTCTATTAAAAAAAGTGTCTTTATCATTTATAGTTCTGCCACAGGAACACTCAAAAGATTTCCAATACATTACGGTCAATAGCAATTTTAGGGGCATTCATCCATTTCAAGCACAATACCGTCCTACCACATAAGTTAGGTAATGGTCCGACCACGGTCACGTGCCTCCCTCAAGAACTATGCCAAAAGTCGCCAAGCTTGGCGACTTTTGGTGTACGTGTGTGCATATTTAACTCTCAAATCTCAAAAATTATTATGAAATTTCATATATAAGAATGTTGTAACATCTAGTTGTGAATCTCTATTTTTGGTTCCAATCTACTGGAGAGTTTGTTTACAGGACCACCGAAAAGAATTTCAGTACCTTAATGTCTATGGACATCTTCATTATAACACAACTGTAGACAGTCATTGTTTGGTACATGCCCAAAATCTCGCCGTCTGTCCTCGACCTTGGCGAGTTTTGGCGAAATATCGCCAAATTTGGCGATAGTCAGTCATTTCGTCCATGCCCATAGTATCGCCATTTGTCATCGTTCTTGGCGATTTTTGGCGAAATATCGCCAAATTTGGCGATAATCTGTCATTGTTTGGTTTATGCTTAAAATCTCGCCAAATGTCGTCGACATTGACGAATTTCGCCGAAATATCGCCAAATTTGGCGCCAAAAATTATTTCCTATTTTGTATAACTCTAAAACTTTAACCCGTAGATTTTTTTAACTTTGTATTTAGAACTATTGTAATATCTAACTGTTTTCAATATCTTTTTTGACAGAAATCGACTGAGAATTTATTTACATGGTGAGCCAAATGACTTTAAATACATTGAGGTGTATGGATGCATTCAATTCATTGAAAGTCTGTGGTCAATGACTACTTTGGCTATCCCCAAAATCTCGCAGACT
Source organism: Cheiracanthium punctorium (assembly GCA_038373885.1). NCBI lineage: Eukaryota > Metazoa > Arthropoda > Arachnida > Araneae > Cheiracanthiidae > Cheiracanthium > Cheiracanthium punctorium. Next base: position 318,187 of record JAWZYV010007758.1, read on the forward strand.
ATCTCAAGTTTGTCGGCTTTTGGTGAAATATCGCCAAATAAAGTGTCAAAAGGAAATATTTCAAATTGAACTCAGCTTGGCGATATCGAAATATTTGTCTAGAAATCGCTAAACCTTACTATTATTGATATTTTTTCTCTTTCAAACAAATAAGTTTAGAGGAAGTGCGTCGAAAATATTTTTGATCTAATGGACGTGCAAGGAAGTCATGCGTTGGACACATCAGATTTTTTTTAAAATTATACTTGTTACTGTACTTTCAAACCATATTCTTTTTACTGAACAAAAGTTATTATTTTAAAAAGGGGAAATTTGCTTTCATAATTACATAAATATTTGACATACCATATTATTATTATTTGCATTTTTTACTTCCTTGTTCGGAGTATAAGGAAGTAATGTGATCCCGAAAAATTTGGGAGGGCCGAATTTCGACGAAAAAACCGATATGACTACCTCTAAATTTTATTTTAATTTTTTTTTTCGATGCATCTTATCGTAAGCTAGCATGCACGATCATATACACGTGTCTGCAACTCATTTTGGCCAGCTGCGAATCTATTGTGGCCAGTTTTTCCATGCCGTCTGTACGTACGTATGTATGTTTGTAACTCGCATATCTCAAAAACTATTGGTCGTAGAATGTTGAGATTTGATATTTAGGATTGTTCTATGATCTAGTTGTGCACCTCCCCTTTTGGTCGCAATCGAATGGATAGTTTATGTACAGGACCGACCGAAAGATTCGAAATACATTACGCTGTATGGAACGAAATTCATTAAACTCGCATATCTCAAAAACTATTAGGCGTAGAATGTCCAAATTTTATATTTTGGATATTTGTAACATCTAGTTGTACACCTCTCTTTTGGTTCCATTCGACTGGATAGTTTATATACAGGACCGCCCAAAAGATTCGAAATACATTGCGTTTTATGGAGCGAAATTCATTAAACTCGCATATCTCAAAAACTATTGGTCGTAGAATGTTGAAACTTTATATTTAGGATTGCTGTAACATCTAATTGTGCACCTCCGCTTTCGGTTCCATTCGACTGGATAGTTTATCTACAGGACTGCCCAAAACATTCGAAATACATTACGCTCAATGGGCCGAAATTCATTAAACTCGCATATCTCAAAAACTATTATGCGTAGAATGTTGAAACTTTATATTTAGGATTGCTGTAACATCTACTTGTGCAGCTCCACTTTCGGTTCTATTCGACTGGATAGTTTATCAACAGGAACGCCCAAAAGATTCGAAATACATTACGCTCTATGGGCCGAAATTCATTAAAGCGTAATTTAGAGGTATTGGGCTATTTCAAAGAAATCAGGAGTGATATATGCTGTTAAGAGTTATAAAATGAATTTCTTCATTAAAAGAAGTGTGTTTATCACTTATAGTCTGCTACAAGAACACTCAAAAGATTTCCAATACATTACGGTCAATGGCAATTTTAGGGGCATTCATCCATTTCAAGCACTATACCGGCCTATCATATAAGTTAGGTAATGGTCCGACAACGGTCACGTGCCTCCCTCAAGAACTACGAACAAAGTCGCCCGCCCAGCTTGTCGACTTTCGGGGTACGTGTGTGCGTATTTAACTCTCAAATATCAAAAACTATTATGAAATTTCATGTATAAGATTGTTATAGTATCTAGTTGTGCGTCTCAATTTTTGGTTCCAATCTACTGGAGAGTTTATTTATAGGACCACCGAAAAGAATTTCAGTACTTTAATGTCTATATCTTCAATATAATACAGCTGTAGACAGTCATTGTTTGGTGCATGCCCAAAATCTCGTAGTCTGTCGTCGACCTTGGCGAGTTTTGCCAAAATATCGCCAATTTGGCGATAGTCATTCATTTGGTCTATGCCCAAAATATCGCCATTGTCATCGTCCTTGGCGAGTTTTGGCGAAATATCGCCAAATTTGGTGATAGTCAGTCATTGTTTGGTCCATGCCCAAAATCTCGCCATTTGTCGTCGACCGTGGCGAGTTTCGCCGAAATATCGCCAAATTTGGCGCCAAAAATTCTTTCGTATTTTGTATAACTCTAAAACTTTAGCCCGTAGAATTTTGAACTTTTGTATTTAGAACTATTATAATATCTAACTGTTTTCAATATCTTTTTTGACTGCAATCGACTAGGTATAATTTATTTACAGGGTCAGCCAAATGACTTAAAATACCTTAAGGTGCATGGATGCATTCAATTCATTTAAAGTCTGTGGTCAATTACTACAGTGGCTATCCCCAAAATCTCGCAAACTTTCTCACGCTTGTCGGCTTTTACATAATTTATTTACAGGGTCATCCAAATGACTTAAAATACCTTAAGGTGCATGGATGCATTCAATTCATTTAAAGTCTGTGGTCAATTACTACTTTGGCTATCCCCAAAATCTCGCAAACTTTCTCACGCTTGTCGGCTTTTGGTGAAATATCGTCAAATAAAGTGTCAGTAGGAAATCTTTCAAATTGAACTCAGCTTGGCGATATCGAAATATTTGGCTAAAAATAGCTAAACCTTACTATTACTGATATTTTATCTCAATCTATCAAAATTTTAGATGAAGTGCGCCGAAAATATTTTTGATTTAATAGACGTGCAAGGCAGTTATGTGTTGTCCACATCAGATTTTTTTTTTCTCATTGCGGCATCCCTCTCAAAATCGTAGGTGCGCGACTTCTATAGTTTGACTATAGGAGATAACACTTTTGCGTAGCTGTTTGCTGGACCTTGTGTTCAATAAACTACCTTCAAAATATGTAAACACTGGAAATAGAATGATCTATAGCGGTCCTAGCGGTTAAAGACTAAAACATATTTTTCACTGACTGCTAGCCATTTTTGAAGGTTTTTAATTTCCAAACCTAGCATGTGAATGAGGTTATGATGCGCTCTCAAATTTTAATTATTTTTTAACATTTTCCAACAAGGTTGAAAAGTGTGTTTAGGATTTCGGTTTGTCTGTCCATCCGTGCTTTAACTGCGTAAATATCTATCGATTTCTACGAAATTTATAAATGTTATTCCTACTTACAGTACAAGTACATACCGTACTGAAAATGGTGCATGTAGCATTATTAAATCTTTTTCAGGATTACAAGAATTAAAAACTGGTAGGCGGGGGCAAAGGTTCGCGATTATGAATTATAAATCATTTCTGAAAAATTGCGAATGGTTATGAACCTGAACTTCTTATTAGAATATAGCTTAAATCTTTACTTGTCACCTTAAATGATCATTTCTAAAGATCTCAAACGATCTAAAATATAATACTTCATTAAAACTGGGAGTCATTTTTACAGATTTTGACATTCTCGCATCTTTGCGTCATCTAATTGGGTTAAGATCCGCGGTTGTGGACATGACACAAAACTCAGAATGAAAACCATTTGCAAAGTTGTCTTTGCTGCAAAATTATTATTCGTCAGGTTGTGTGGCTGATTGCTATCAGCACCTTCATTACTGGTAGAGTATGATTAAAATTTCATTTATTTTTGTTCGAACTGCATGGAAAATTCTGATCTAATATGATAACAATCTCTAAAGAATATATTGTAAACTTAATTCAACAAAAACAGATAGACAAAAAGAAAGGAAAATCACTGAATTAAATTTAATTACAGAAACTTACAAAATAGGTGGACGACAGTTGGCTGTTACAGAACTAAATGGAACTCGAATCTCTAAGGGCCGTAGCAAAACTTATCATATTGCTAACACGAACTGATGTGGATGTAAATGTTGCAATCACAAACCGAATCAGTCGCAATAAATAAATAAATAAATAAATAAATAAATTATAAATAATTAAAATACATGCCTGACTGAAAATTTTACATGCCCCGGTCATGTCAGGGAATAGATTTTTCCGGCCCTGATGGAGTCATCATTAGAAGTCCTAGAAAGCGCAATATGATGATTATTGGAAGGCTCAGGACTTGACACAACATTGCGAATGTCAAACAAACAAACCCATCACTAGACCATTATTATAAACCCCTCAGCATCAGGGGCGAAGATCCGCAATCGGATCTTCGACACCCCATCGTACAAGTGGTTTCTTGCCCCATTTGATGAAGATATGAAAATTGCTTTCCTGTGGTTTTGGTCAAAAGTGGTATCACTTGAAACATAAAGTAAAGAGATTATTATTAGTTTATCTTCACATACAAAAAACCCTTAAAACATAAATCTGTAAAACTGTGAGTAAAATATAGGTTCAAAATTTTGTAAAAAACGACATCAAAATACTTACAAAAATAATTTACCTCATTGTGTGAAAACTGACAATCACACAATCGTGATTCTTTGTTTGCAAAACTAGCGACATCTAGGCAACTTATGAAAAATTCAGCGTGGTTAATTTAGATTTCTAAATCGTAAAACACAACGCATGTGGATCTTTACCCCGTGTGGACCTTTACCCCTACCTACCCTACGCTCTATGGGTAAGCATTCTCTAAAGCGTAATCTATAGATATTCGGGTATTTCAAACAAAACTAAATAGATATAACTTATTAAGGATTACAAGATAAAGCTGCCCTCCAAAAATAGTGCATCATCTATATTCTATCATTTATAGTTCTACAGGAACACTCAAAAGAATTCCAATGCATAGCTGTGAGTGGCAGTTTTATATTCAGCCATTTTAAGCACAATACCATCCTACTGTATATAGCCGTATCTTCCCAGAGATCGGCAATGGTAAACCTAAAGTTTATTGCTTTTCTCCCCCTCATCCCCCGTTGTTTAGACTTTGTGTTTAGAGAGGGGGAGTACAGTTTCACTTAGAGGACGTTCCCTCATACTCTCTCCAGTGCAACGGAGGGGAGTAGAAGAGTCCCCTCTTTTACTCCCCTCCGTTGGAAATAAAAATAATTACTGCTTGCTCTGCAATGCTCTTTGAAAGCAGCTACAGAAGCAGAGTTGGGCAAAATACATAAAAAAATGTATTTTCGATGCAAAATACAAATTACATTTATTCAAACACAAAAAATTACAAAATACAAAATGCTTTCTAAATTGAAAAAATACAAAATACATGTATTTTCTTAATACACACAAAATACGAAATACGTCTAAAACTTCAATTAAGTAAAATTTTCTACAGAAACTTCTAGTTTGTTTTATTCCAGTGTATTTTAAGATGGACAAACAAATGTAATAGTAACTTCTTTTTTTACATATACATGAATTTTTCCTGGAATAAATTGCATCTTAAAAGGCATGAAAGCAAAAATGTGTGACAAGTATTTATTGAACGTTATTTTCCAGTGATAATGAATGGAATTGAAATATAAAATTAAATATATTTCTAAACGAAGATGAGTTGAATTATATTTTTACTTTAAGATACATTTATAGCCTTACCATCGCACAGTAGTTATGTCACTGAAAATGGTAGACGGCCGAAGAGTGAAGGTCCCGGGATCGGGTCCCATCGAGCAGCTGTCGATCTAACAGTCTGGATTTTTGGTAGGATTTTTCCAGATGTAACGTGAATTCGCTTTAGAACCGCTTAGAAAGTTCTCCTACCTAGGCACCCCCCCATCCTTGGCAGATTGCCCTAATCACGCAATCACCGTATATAGCTAGCTAATGTTTCAGTGACAGTCGTGTGTCTCCTTCAAAAATTACGCCAAATATCGCCAAGCTTGGCGACTTTTACTGATAAATGCCAAATATGACACGAAAAACTGTTTCGAAATGAGCCCAGCTTGGCTATATTTTGGTTACTTCCCACACATTGGCACGCCAAGAGATAGCCAACAATTTCACCCCCTTTTCAAGAAGGATCAGTGAGTGACCCTACAGATCTAGACTCACGGAAAATAACACGAGGATGGCCCCCGTTCTAAAGAGGGGATGGCAAAAGCGGGAAGATAGCAACCCATAAATTACTCCAGCCAGTGTCATTGTGAAATCCGTGTGTGGTACATGCAACGCTTTGAAGTACAGTATTTTGCAATGAATTTCGTGTATTGACATCGGAGATGTCTAGCAAGGGTATAATAAGAGTTCCTTTATCAACAGCAATAATTAAAACTTGTCGTTAGAAAAATATTTTAAAACGCTAGAAGCATCGCACTTACTATCGCTTGTTTTGAAAAAAATGTTTTTTTTAAATATTTTTTCTTTTTTTTTCACGATTTTAAAATTCGCTAATTTTAATTTAAAATGCGTGCGCTCACTGTCTCAGGAAGGAAGGAAAAAAAAGAAAAGAAGGGATATTTGAAGGAAGAAAATTGCGTTAACTATTTACATATATTTACCTCAAAATTTACTTATTCGTTTTAGTTGTGGATACAGGATCTTATTTTAGGCTGGTTATTCGGAGCATGTGACATGGCGCTTCCATTTTATAGTTGTCCTAGAAACTGCACAGATAGTATCAAAACACGTACTAAAATAATCTTTCACACATTATGAAGGTTTAATTTCTACCTGAAAATCAAAGTAAATTATCTGAATATTTTAATTGAATCCAACAAATTATTCGAAGAGTTTAGTTTCATAAATTGACATTTATTTTCTTATTTTATAAAGATAGTTGCAAGTTATGCATAAATGTATAAATTTAGTAATATCTGATGCTGATAACTAATAAGTAGTTCGACAAAATCCACTAAAGTTTCAGACATTCTAAAATTTAAACTTTTGGTCAGAGAAAAGAGAAAATCAGATTTTTTCTTTTTTTTCGGAAACATTTATCGTAATTTAATGTGTTCTCTTGAGTATTTGTAGAGCCTGAAATATATGACCCATTAACCGTATATAGAACATTGTAAAACTAAAATTAAAAAAAAAAACCTATTAAATCTTTTTAAAAAGCATTTTCTTAAATTCATGTTAAATATTTTTTGCAATTCCCCTAAAGAACTCTTGAGCAATGTGACAGAGGCGTTTAAAAGTTTAATGTTAAGAAAATCTTCCTGCACGGGTGATTTGTGAAACGTAAATTAATTTCATTTAAGTAATATTCCGCAATATTTTTTTTTTCGGGGTTTCCCGCAAGTACCCTACAGAGGGTGTTCACACATTTTTGTAACGATTTTGCAAAGATATGTATAGAAATAAATATAAGAATTTTATTTTCTAATGTGTTCCGTCTGACAGCCCTTTCTTTGAACCATCATATTACATCTTGATTTCAAAGATGAAAGTCCTTTTCTTAAAACATCAAGGCTGATATTGTTCCACTCCTCCATCACAATCTTGTAGTAAGATAATCTTTTGTAGTAATATATGAATGCATCTTGTGTTTGCGTGATTATGGCAACGCTATACTAGGGCAATCTGCCAAGGATGGGGGGGGGGTGCCTAGGTAGCAGAACTTTCTCAGGGGTTCTAAAGCGTATTCACGTTACATCTGGAAAAATCCTACCAAAAATCCAGACTGTTAGATCGACAGCTGCTCGATGGGACCCGATCCCGGGACCTTCACTCTTCGGCAGTCTACCATTTTCAGTGACATAACTACTGTGCGATGGTAAGGCTATAAATGTATCTAAAAGTAGAAATATAATTCAACTCATCTTCGTTAAGAAATATATTTAATTTTATATTTCAATTCCATTCATTATCACTGGAAAATAACGTTCAATAAATACTTGTCACACATTTTTGCTTTCATGCCTTTTAAGATGCAATTTATTCCAGGAAAAATTCATGTATATGTAAAAAAAGAAGTGACTATTACATTTGTTTGTTCATCTTAAAATACACTGGAATAAAACAAACTAGAAGTTTCTGTAGAAAATTTTACTTAATTGAAGTTTTAGACGTATTTCGTATTTTGTGTGTATTAAGAAAATACATGTATTTTGTATTTTTTCAATTTAGAAAGCATTTTGTATTTTGTAATTTTTTGTGTTTGAATAAATGTAATTTGTATTTTGCATCGAAAATACATTTTTTTATGTATTTTGCCCAACTCTGCTTCTGTAGCTGCTTTCAAAGAGCATTGCAGAGCAAGCAGTAATTATTTTTATTTCCAACGGAGGGAAGTAGAAGAGGGGACTCTTCTACTGCCCGTTGCACTGGAGAGAGTATGGGGGAACGTCCTCTAAGTGAAACTCTACTCCCCCTCTCTAAACAACGGGGGATGAGGGGGAGAAAAGCAATAAACTTTAGGTTTACCATTGCCGATCTCTGGGAAGATAGGCTATATTTTCATTTTCTGGCGGGAATCGAAAAATTGCTAATGTGATAACATTAAGGTATGGCGATTTCATTGGAAGTTTTGAAAATCCGTTAAGTTGCCTTCTAGTTAACTGATTTAAATGCAACAAAACTGCGATTTTTTAGCCCGTGGAACATTTTAAGACTGTTAACCTTAAAAGAGCGAATTCCCGGCTCGCAGCTTCATCGTCCGTGCGATACGTTTAAGTCGTGTAAAAAGGATATTTGTATTTTTAACACCCTCCGACAAGACTAAAGTGAATATGATTTTTGTTTGTCCGTCGTTCGTCTGGTCGTCCGAGCTCTAGCGGCTGTAAACATGCATCAATTACTAAGAAATTTATATATGTTACTCTTATATATAACACCATGTACCCAATTGAAAAAGGTGTATGAAGTATTTGTAGTTATTTTACAGGAGTACCGAAGAGAATTTCAATATAGTACACTGTATTGTTAATCATTCTTCAAAGCATATTTGACTTATTCGTCTATTTCAAAGAAAACAAACTTCACAAATGTTATTAAACCCTTTGAATGCCGCACTATCATCCAGGAATAAAAGACAGAATAAATTCATCCAAAATTGTATCAGAATACACCCATAAAGACTATAAAAAGATCGCCGGAAAAAAAATTCGTTCACAGATTTTTCGGATGTTTCATTTTTCGAACATTGGCATGTAATATGCCATTTTTTCTCTTCTATAATTGCTACATGTAAAACACAAAACGCTGTATGATAAATCTAAAATTTTATGCTGTAATTACACTTGTTTTGACTTGACAGTTTGATGTGAAATGACTAAAATTTAGGCGAAATTCATTAAAAAATTAACATAATTTTTAAATTAGTATAATATTTTATTAGAAATACCATGCAAAACAAATAAACACAAATTTTATACTTGCATACTCTTGACTTATAACACAGTAATATGAATAAATGAGATTTTCAAAATGTAAAACACCTTATTAAGGAAGAATAAAGTATTTATCCTTTAGAGGTCACTTAGGATTTCAAACAGTAGTACAAAATTTTTAAAACATACAAAAACACTTTTTTTAAAGCAGCTTTTATCAATTTATGATATTGTGAGAAGCAGTGGGCATGGAACCTTTTATTGCATTCGAAACATATGTTAGTATGGTTTTTTGTTTTTTCGGGTATGCTATAAAATGCCCTTGTGATGAAATTACGCAATGCGAATCGGATTTTCTTTCAGACTTGGACAGATGGGCACAAGGTCTAGCTACAATGTTAATTCTAGTCCGAAGCAAATTTAATATTGTTCAGTAATTAATTTCTCTTCTAAAATTCTATCGCTCACGGTTGTCTCCATGTGTATTCTGCTCAAATCTATTTTTTCTTCTTCATCAGTAATGCACCTGTCTTCTTCGGAAGTCAGTTGACGGTATCTATGATCGACTTATTTGAACTACCAGATAAAGTTTTTAAAAAATCATCATCGTCTGTAGCTAGAAATTTCTTAGACTGCATAATTTAAAATGTTGTTACATACATCTACACAAATTCTTAACTTAAATGGTCTTAAAATATTGCAGAGCGTAGAAAGAGAATCAAGCATGAAACTTGCGGTCACTCCTTCCCGCATCCAGCCTTTTTAAGGCTCTCAGATATCTTGAAACAACAGCAAAAAAATTTGAATATTGTATTTACCTAGATTTAATTATTTAATTTAATATTGATTAAACACAATAAAATCTGTACCGTTTTCTACATAACTTTGTAATTTATTGCATATGTCTATGCTCAAAAAGGAATAAGAGCGTAGGTCAATGCTTTGGGGACACCCTGTACACTGAAATAATAACTTTTTCCAGAAATTAAATGCCCTTTGTTATATTTGCTACATAAATGACCATGACTAGATCCACATGGAGACTCTTTTCTGCTCATCGAACTCAACGATAATGGTCTCTTATTCTCTAATGATCTGGTGGATCAATAAATAAAGGCGTCAAAAGCGTTTCTGAAAATGTCTGCCCATTTATATATTAATTACAAAATATCCATTAGTTAACGTTTCCAGCCCTTATTTGGAAAAAGAATATGTCCTGGGCAATAATTGAGAGTAATATGCGACACTTTAAACTTACTGAAAGATAAGTTTTGAGAAAAGATAAACAACAATAAAATATTCATAAAGTCGGATCTCTGCTAGTGCTACTTTTGAAGTCCAAGGCCCCACCATCGAGGAGTGGATAAGATCATTGTAGAGATTGAATTGTGCAGATCCCGCGTTCGGGCCTATCGATATCTAACGTTCTGGTATTTTGTTTGGTTTTCTCCAGATGTAACGTGGATAGATCCTCTTAAAAAGCCCTCTAATCAACGCAACTCACAGTAGGCAGACGTCTATCATGTACACGGAAAAAAAATGATCACAGCACAACGTGTTGGCGTTTATCCACACGTTGTGTAGAAGATTGTGCCAATTTGGTATACAATGTTCTTGTGATTGGCTTATCAACGTCAATACGTCAGTTTGTGAGTGGATTTACAGCACACAGTGCTGTACTATTTTACAGCACAACATGTGAGTAAACGTAACGCCAACATGTTGTGATGTAGACTGCGCCAGTTGCCATACAAGCATTGCGATAGGTTCTTCGTGATTGGCTTATTAATATCGTTACGTCATTTTTGAGTGGATTTACAACACACAGTGCTATATTATTTTACAGCGATATGTGTGATAAAATTACAGGTATTTCTTCATTGCAGGCTTGTCATAACAAAAGCTACGCTCAACTATACTCAACTTGAGTTACAAACACTTATTCTAAGGGCTAATAAATAGGATTTAATCAAGTTCCGAGATTATAAAATTAATTAAAATGAAATTTTTTGTCGAGTACCAGTGCTATATGTTTTATGTTACAAAGAAGAAAATTTCAAATTTTTTGGCGATTCAGGGAAACTTTCTAGCATGCCAAACTTGGCACACGTTCTATGTTATTGGCATCCCTAATTTAGCGTACATATGAGCTAATAATACAAGTGTCTTACAAATATTAAAATAAAAAAGAAATAATTTTTAAAACAAGTACAAATTTGTAAGTAATTTTTTAATTAATTCAATTTTGGAATTCTTAAAAATACTTGATAATGCAAAAACGCAATAGCAGTTAAAAATGGATAAAATGCTTGTGATAGTAAAGAGGGCCCGAAGTAACCTAGTGTCCCGGGGATTTATTCAAGCATGATCGGGCTTGAGCTAAATTATGGAATTTGGCAAGCTAGTCACACGGGTACACAGTGTATAAAGCAATTTAAAACACATCTATATTCATAAAGACTTTAATAAATAGAACTTCAAGAATAACAGTACATCACACTTACAAAACTGACAACAGAAATATGCTTACATTTGGTGCCTGTGTAGTGATAACATCTTTTTTTGAAGGTAAACACATGAATATTTACAGTATGAGTGTAAGCTTTATTCAGCTCGCACTAGAGCAATCGAACATCCTTCTAGCAATTTTGCTCGTTCCATCATCTACATGGTCGGTGGTAACCCGAGCAAAATCGCTAGTAGCGATCTAAGTATTTTTTCTTCTAGAAAAATGTTCAAATTATTTTTTAATCAAGTGTTTCACACTTTTAAAGACGCAGAAAGATCAATTAATATTTGTATGTATTTATAAATATCCATTCGGCATAATGCACAAGTTTTCTTTTGTCAAAGCTGAGTATCGTTGCTCCAGAACAGATTCTTGAAAGAGAGGGACATTGAGTTTAAATAGAAGTACTATATTACATTTCATTATTACTTATTAGAACATGTACACACACATAAAAAAGATGCCATAGGGGCTTTCAGAAAGGCCAAATCTCACTTTCACGTGATTTCCACAGAAAAAGAAATAACATCAGTAAAATTTCATTTTGCTAGAAAGAATTATCTTTATTCTTCTCATTATCCTTACATATATATTAAAATAATTGAATAACTTAACAAATGCTCTAAGAATGTAAAAAACATGAATCAAGTCAAATAATTTACATAGTTTTACTATTTAAAGTACAAGAATTAACAATTTACTCTTTAAAATACATTAACAAGGAAATATAAAATGCACGAACACGTTTCTGAGAATCAAAATTCAACATGGATTATAAAGAAAGAAAGGAAAAAGAAAAAGGTGAAAGACGGTGGATTTTGTTATTTCAAATAGAATTAATTAGTTTGCACTTAGCTTCTGCAGTGATTCTTTTAAAGTTACAGAGATGGAAACAAATTTAATAATGTATGGCAAATTATTGTATTAAATTTATTAAGTTAAGAATATACAGAAAGTTGATTTTTAATTTAACAGCAGCAAAAATCTGTGAGAAATATTTATTTAGACACTGCAATTATTTTTGATAAAGAAAGAGTTCGTGGGTAAAACATGTTTTGCGAGGAAATATTTATGGACAACCTGTAACTGTGGGCAAAACATGCTTTGCTATTAGAACTTCTTCAAAGTTTTTACATTTTAAAATAATTCTCCTTCATAACAAACTTGGTATTATTTTAAAATAAATAAATAAATAAGTGAGACGTTAACAAGATGGTTGCTCAGTTAAAGTCATCCCCCTACTGTATGTTAGCTAATCAAAATATCAGCGGAATGACTGCAAAATCCATTAAGGAAGAGTTCAAGTATATCACATTTTGTGGCGTTACAATACACAATACACTATAAACATAAAAAAGCTAAAATATTTTTTATTAACTCGCAATTTCAATCTAACTTATTTTACTGTAAAATACATTATTTATTAAATTTGCAATTTTTGTCAAAATTGTTTTGATTAATCTGATGTTAATATTTTTTGAAGAGTTAAATTTTAAATGGAAAATAGTGCTTTAATTAAAAAAAATATATTTATTCATTTTATTCCAAAACTCGTTGATTGAAAAACAAAACAATTCCCTGGTGAATCTGAAAACACGATAATTTACAGAACAAGGAACCAGAATGGCCGTATCATATGTACTTGTCCCTGATGTGGCCGCTTGGAAAAACTTGAAGAATAATTTTCCTTGTTTTTTCTTTTTTAACCGGTGGAAGTATTTTATGGGAATTTATTTTTTTAAATGAAAGTCTTATGAGAAAAATTTAAGTTTCTTTGTTGTTGCTGTTGCTGTTTGTGTTTTGCTACATTATGGCATGTCCATATGAGGGATCCCCTTTTCATTTTAATAGAAAAAGGGGTTTGAAAAGGTTCAAAAAGTTACCGTCAAACTTAATTGCTTTGAAGCTGACATTTTTGTTATATGGTCTTCATGACATCTGGAGCTTGCCAAACAGTATCTCTATACGCTGAAATACGTATTTCAACTTAGCAAGTCTTATGTTTTCTAGGTTGTGTTATATAATCTTATACATGCATGTAGCGTATTAATATGTTCCAAGACCACGCAAAATTTGCGAACACCATTATTTTTCCGCATTTGTTATTCGGATGCTTAAACATAATATCCTACTTCTGCTCACGCTTCTGAGCGGATGCATGAGTTACAGACTGTGTTCCTGATGCTTTCCATCGTCGCCATTTTGCGAATGCAAGGAGCAAAGACTGTTCGAAAGTTGTTTGCCAAGTTTCACCTGGGCCGTGCTGCTGCCATTCTGAGGCAGCATGGGCAAAACGTATTGAATTTTACCAGAGCCACTGCGCTTCTTTCGAACCACCACTTGCATCACGGTGTTGTTCTCAGCTTTGGAGGAAGCACTGCTGTGGGTAGGTCCTCTGTGCCGAGGAGTGCTTCTTCGCAGATGGAAAGCACCATAGATCAGAGGGTTGATCATCGCTGTTGAACTACCAAAAAAGAACACCGCCGACTGCAGGTCCTGGCTAAGTTTGCTATTAGGCTTGAGAAATATGAAAATGATCATGGTTGAATAGTAGGGTGCCCAACAGATCACGAAAGCAACCATGATGACAACAGTGATCATCAGCGCTTTCGTCTTTGCCTTTCGTAGAAGGTTTCGCCGTACCTCGTACATTGCTTCATTCGGATGATCTGAGAAGGAGTTTTCTTTTTCTAAAAGAAAAAAAAAATCACGTGAAATAATGTCTACCGACATAATGTCACAATGCACCGATTTCATTTTCTTTTTAAAATGACAATATATATGCAAGTGAATATTAATATCAATTTTGCTGTTTTCAGTTAAAATATACAGACTAGATTGATTATAATACAGTATCATTTCTCAACATCAATATCCTCTAAAACGATATTTTTCCAAGTCCCAGCCAAATTCCCTCCAGATTAATCTAAATCACTTCTCAGCATAGTGATATTCTTTATTACGAAAACCTCTATAACGATGTGATAGCATAACTCCTAACATTAAATTAAGTCTCTGGTACAATATGTTTTTGTATCCAAGCTAGTTTGTGCTAACAAGAAAAATTGCCAGATGAATAGCAGCATTTTTAGCCAAAGATTTCATAATATTTATACAAAATTTGTTATTCATTACTAAAATTAAATTTGAATAATTGAATAATTTTATGTGAAAAACACCTCTTAAATGCTATACATCATAATAAGAAAACAGAATTCATAAAAGTGTAATTAGATATTTAATAAATATATTATGAAATACGCCTAAAAACAGTTTACTTCTAAGTTTCTGAACAATGAGATCCTATTTTTTATTGAAGCATGGTAAAAAAAGTCAATTTTTTAAACCCTCCCAATTGGTCAGGATCTCTTTAATTTTTTGTTCAGAAACTTGATAGAAACATAAAATGCTATCTTTGATGAAACAATCATCTCCTTTGGTGAAACAAACATCAACGTGGCCTTTGATGAAACAATCATCAAAAAGGCCAGTTATGAGAAATTCACAAATTTTAAATGACTCATTCTATAAAGATGAACTATCGGTCATTCAGAGAGGTGGTTTCTGAATTTAGATAATGGATAATGCTGGGAGTCGGAAGATGCCTGGTTCAAAACCAGGTCGCTTCCGCTGACCTAACCGTTTGGAGTTTTCCGTGGTTTCCTCCGAAACTTAGCGTAATACGGGTTAGGGCCCCTTAGAAAGACCCCCACGGAGGGCACCCCACCCATCTGTCTAGATCCCACGTGTAGATAATTGGCCGTAATCTAACAAAAACAACAGCTTATTATATGGTCACATACATACAAATTTAGATAAGGTAAAAATTATAGATTGCTTTGTGTGATATTAACTTATTTTTGTTTCTAAACGCTTTTTACTTTCCGAACATGTACCATGTAAGGAAGGTATTGTAATCATGAAAAAATTCGACTTCGAGATTTTGGTGTATTGACACGTTTTGAGGTCTTCTGAATTCATTTATGCTATTTTTACAAGATGTATGAATGTGTGTGTGTGTGTATATGTGTATGTGTGTTTGTTTGTGAGTGAACACGATAGCTCCTAAACGAGGCATTCGATTGAGCTCAAATTGGGTATATATGTTATAAACTACCGTTGCAAGACCGGTATTGATTTTGGTGTGTATAGGACGTATAGTTTTTCTACAGTGCTACGACAAAGATTTCTTTTACATTATGGCATATGGGGAGAAATTCTTGAGAGTGCGCTAGCGTTTAAACATCGCATTCGATTGAGCTTCAATTTGGTATATATATTTGTATTATTTAAATGCTTGGTAATGATCTTGGAGTGTTCGGAAAGTCGAGTGAAGTCACTTCAGATTTTTTATCGTTTAAAAACAAATAATTCACTTAAGTACCATCTTTAACAGCTATCAAATTTTTAATCAATTGCTGCTGTTGATATCATGTCCCTTGAGTCGACGTCAGCTGATTCTCCCCGAATACAATCTATGACTGTGGTTCATGACTGAATTTCTCCCGTCACCCCATGGACGTCTCTTTCAACGAACTTCTGCTCAACTGGCCTCACCATGGCACAGTGGTTATGCCACTGAAAATGGTGGATGGCCGTAGTGTGAAGGTCCCGAGTTCGGGTTCCATCGCGCGGCTGTCGATCTAACGGTCTGGAGTATTGGTAGGTTTTCTTCAGATGTAACGTAAATACGCGTTAGAACCCCTTAGAAAGTCCTGCTACCAAGGCACCCCCCCTTGGCAGATCGCCCTTGTGTAGCGTTGCCTTATTGACACACACACACTCTGCTCAACTGTTTATGTTTAAACCTCTTGAACTACTCTTATACAGCTTTGTTCGGCACGTAAAATCCTTCGAGCGAAATGTTGAAAACGGTCTTTCATAGAAAGAAATGCAAAACAGCAGTGACAGAAAATGTCAAAAATTACAGATAACGGTCTTTCTCTGGACCGTTGGGAAGTGGTATCTTTATAGAGGTGATTTTTATGAAAGGGTCCACCACATATTGACGTTTGTACTTACTTGAGATGGTGTAGAAAGTGCATGTGTAGGTGAACATGAGAATGAAAAGTGGTAATAGGAACATGAGGACAAGGCTGGCAGTTGTGTACAGCTGTTCTTGCCATTCCTCTGTGTAGAATCCGTAGGTGACACACTGGTAGAAGTCTTCTATAAAAGGTCCTTTCACCACTCGAAAAATTATAGCCTGAAATTGAAAGAAAAAGAAAAGACGCTTCATAAGAGAAGAGATTTAGTTACAGACAATTTTTAAAATATCATATCTTAGAATTTACGATAAAAGTATCACATGCATAATACTTAAAATTAATTTTATACAATAACTGACTTTGATGTAGACGTTGTCTTTGAAATAGCATTATTATTATTATTATTATTATTATTATTATTATTATTATTATTATTATTACTATTTTGTACGCATATACATGAGATCTAATTCACATTCTACTGGACAATACACATATTTTTTAAATTGTAGTTTTATTTTCAGGAAAGTCCCTTTGGTTTAAGATCTGAAATTAAGAATAACTATGTCCATTAGTTCCATAACTTAAACTAAGCATTTAATGTGATTATTTTACTATTAAGGACAGGAGAGGTGGAATTATAAAAACGAAAAAATTTAATATATATGCTATAACGAAAAACTTCCTTAATAGTAAAATAAATGTGATTATTTTACTATCAAGGAGAAGTAGAATCATAAAAACGAAAAAATTTAATATACATACTATAACGAATAACTTCCCAATTAAGATATTTCTCCGATGTAAATTAATTCAATGAAAAGAATCACATGTCTGCCGTTCTTATGAAAAATTACTCGAAGCATAAAAACGTAGAAACATTAACAATAGAGTACGTGTACGTTTTAATACCTGGTTAAAGTCATTAGTTGAATTTCTTGTTAGTTTATAGTTAAAAATAATTTTTTACTCATGCAAACTCAGAAAATGTTCGTTATTCTTCAAACATTTATGATAAAGTAAATAATTACACATCAGTTTAAAGTTGTTGAAATTAAAGTTGAGAATTTAAAAAATATATAAAACTTCAAACCCAAAAAGCCTTTGAGTCTTACATACATCAATGATATAGAGACAATTTTTATGCACGTGGTTTGAAAAACTAGACTTTTTTCGTTTCTATTGATTTTAAAATAATACTCCAGCTTGAAATAGCCACACTCAAACCAATAATCTACGTTTGAGAAGAGGAACTCTATAATACGGATCTACTTTGCATATTGATAGACTGTCACCATCATCAGCAATTAAATGATTTTTAAGAATAATTTCCACTGATAGACATTTATTTAATTAGAATAAAAATATTAGTGTATTTTTAATTTTCGAATAAATTGTAAGTTAAATTGACCTGCAATACTTCAGGAATTTTGTTTTTATCGTCCAATTTTCTTGAATGTTTTATTTCTAAGTACTTGAAGAGTCGTTGTTGATCAAGGGGAAAAGTGTAAAACTAAATAGTTTATTAGATCTAAATATTTTTTAAAACACAGTTTTCGCAAACGGTATGCCATAACCTTTCACTTTTGTGCGAAATTTATTATTATTACTAGCTGCTTGCCCGTTCTCCGCACGGTGGGAAACGCATATTTTCCTTACACATATATAATTCGAATTAAACCCAGTAATGAGAAATCTCAAAACGTGAAAAAATACTTGAATCGTGACTAAAAGTTGACGTCATGAGTGCAAATTTTAGACGATTGAACATGACACAAAAACTACGTCATGTGACTGGCGATCAGAAAATAAAGAACTTTATGGTATGCAGACAAAACTTTTCTCTTTCGAAAAATGCCTGATTTCTACATCAAATAATTCGTTTTGTGAGGTTTAGTATATACCACATTGAGGTTTAGTATATATAGTATATACCATATAAATAACATTACATGATGTTGACAACAATTTTATCTTGCATTTTTCAAAGCGTGGACAATGCATTAGCGCAGTTATGTTACACACGACTTTATTAAATTTTACCTAAATTAAAAAACCTACATGAAACAATGGATGCATCATTTACGTTTAAAAGCCAAAAATGTACCCTGCTCCGGTGAAAATAATGTCGCTTTTGTAAATGAAAACGTTCGTGATGTAACTTCTGAGAAAAAGCTTACTACCCTTATTGAACTCTTAATGCAGTATCACACTTGTTACATAAAAGTGACAAGTGACGTTTATCTCACTGTCAATTCGCACTAAATAAATAACTAATTTCATTTTTCATTTTTTACAGATTACAGTTGACCCCTTTATAACATGGGTCTACAACACGAATTCTTAGAACACGGCGAAAACATTTCGATCGTTTTCGTGTAACACGTTAAAAGAGACTCGTAAAGCACGATGAAATGAGACATATGTTCTTATATTATGACGCCTTAGCTCCTGTAATTAACATTTCTTTTGAATGGCAACACCAAACATCATTGCATTTTTACGGAGCACAAATAAGTTTTGCCGCGATTATACCGCGCAGTCCGCACTCCAGGTGGAGTATAGCGCAGGACGCGTACAACACGGATTCCTATAACACGGAACGTATCTACCGTGTTATAGGGAATCTACTGTAGTTGCATAGTGTCAAATTCAATAGTTAAGAAAATTCTGGGTTGCCGTATTTAGTAATATTTCATCTTACCTTGATGGCCAAATGTATTAAAACCAAATATTCGAACTGTATCAAAAGTAAAATTTACTAAAAGCAAAATTTTTAATTTTGTATAACCCTCAGAACAACTTCGGATTTTGCCATCTACGACGGTTTTTCATGACGTGACAACTGATGCTTGCGTACAGTGGCGTAGCCAGGGCCGGCCCAAGGGGGGTGCGAATGTAGGCAACCGCCTAAGGCCCGCGCTTATAGAGCCCGCTGCTGGCCATTTATTGCTATCTCATAGACATGATAGAGAAGAGGCCCGCACTTGCGCTTCGCCTGGGCCCGCACACCCCTCGGCCGTCTGGCGTAGCCAAGGAGGAGATAGGGGGTCACAACCCCCCTTGTGGAGTTTTTTGCCATACAAAATGTATATTCTTAACTCCCGTAACATTCCCATGAAAAATTTTTGGCTACTCCTGCTTGCATATAATTGATCTTTTTTTTTATTTATCAGTGATCAATATACTTCAGGATCGGAATCTCCGCGGTAAAAAATGGTCTAAAAAATCTGACACCAGAAAAATCTGATTAACACAGTGGGGTTACACAAATACGCGCCGGACATACGCTCTTGCTTATGTCCGGAGGAGCAAATACATTAGAGGTTATGTGCTGCTCCGGATAATCTGCCAGCAAAACAGCAAAAATGACGTAAAAAATGACATCCACACGCGAAGGAAATAAAATTAAAGATATGTAGAATTGCATGAAAACTTCGATTATTTTTAAAGTGCAAGTCTGTTACAGTTAGTTCTATTTATTTCACGTTTGATGCGCTTTCACTTTTTCGAGTCTTAAAAGCTGTAGAAATGAGTGGTTTCACTTAATTGTTAAATTTAACAACTTAAGTGGCAACAATGGATTCCGTTGCTACGGAAATTATAGCAATGTTAAAAATAGAACATGAAATGAGTTATTCATGTTTACTTTGCTAGAACTGCCATATTGGCGAAATTAACGCCGCCAGTCGATGGCCAATAGCTCAAACCACAAATTAAACTTGACACTAAAGTCAATACGCAATACTTTGTTTGGCGGAATAAAAAAAAAAATATCTATGTATACGCTAGTGACATCGGCTCATCTCAATTGTGGAATGGAATTAATAATACGTACAGAGCTGCACTACATTAGAATATTTTTAGCCAACTTTGTTAAGAAATGTACTAAAGTAGGAATCAACATACATTTCAATTCGTAAAACAAAAAATATATTAGACAGTATTAATTACGCCTTTCTAACAGCTTTTAGTAAAAGAAACTTCCGTAGCGCTGCTTTAACAAATAAGAATCAATTATTTATTACACAGTACTTCGATCGCCAAATGCCAACATACACCATTTTGCAAGATTTTTTTTGTTTTCAGGCAATCATTCGAAGCATTGATTTATCAGCAATCAAAATGGGAAATAGTTATCTATCATTTATATGGTTCCATCGCCAAAATTTAATGCAGGCATATTATTGATAAGTAGCAGTTATTTAAATTAGTTAGTATAAGTACTGACCTGAGACCATTGTTAATATTATGACGCAAAAAACTATGTCGGTGTCATTCGCAATTAGAAAAGAAAAGCGTGACGGTTCGCAGTGAAAATTCCTAATATTCAAAATGTCTCATTTCTGCATCATACTCTTTTTTAGATTTAAGTTATGCCATTAATACCTTAGATACTACATGATGTGGAGAACCGTTTTATTTTATAATTAAATAGTTGTGTAGCCGCTCTTCGCAAGGCAAGAAGAGAACATTTTCCTAAAAAATGTGATCATAACTCTTGTGAGAAAACAGAATCTCCAAGAAAAAAGAAAGTTCTGTTACAGTCTTTTCTGTTGAAACTACCGCGGGATATATTAACGCGACGTAGACTTACTTACTATTTTGTTAGTTGTGATGTAAGACGGTTGTTGAAGAATGAATAGAAGGCTTAGTTTCACGAAATATTTATTAATGCGGTATATTGTGCTTTGATCAATATTGCCTTAGCATATCTACTTACTATTAATTATACTATCTTTTACTGATACCAATACAATATACTGTCGTTTTGCAACCGTTAATGCTTAATTTAAAGAAACGGTTTAGATATTTGCCACGAATGTAGGCTTTTACTCTTTGGTGATTCTTTGCAATTTACGCATTAGCATAAACGATAATCATTTCAGTTTATGGTTGCCACTAAATCAGCTCTCCATAAATTTTTACGCATAATTCTTGTCAGATTGGTGTATTTAGCACGAGGGCCCTATTATCGCACGGGCAAATCGGGACTTTGCCATGGGGCCTCCGGCTCGAAATGGCCCCCAATTTCAAATGTTGTTCTTTTTCTACAAAAAAAATTATGAAAAATAAAACAAATTTCATACACGGGGGCCCCAAAATTCATCAATGCCCGGGGCCCCCTGTTGGTCATAATCAGGCCCTGTTTAATACCGCAATATATTTCCTGCTATTCGAAAACGTGACCCGTTTAAAATCTCAATCGAAAATAATGCTGGATAATTCACTGGTGAAAAAACAGCATTCAATTATTTATCTGGCAACGTAAAGTAAAATATAGAATTATTTCATGCGTGGCGTATGTTTTGCTTGTGAGTCCGTTATTCTGATTGAGTTTCGAAAGAGGTTTTAAACTCATGACATCAAAATCACGCACATTTCACATGTGAAAACTCAGTTATTTTAAAGAATTTTTTTTTTTTTTCAACTGGCAATTTTAATCATTGTTACTGTCTCCAAGACAACCAAAACGCAAGATATCATACCGAAAATTTTAAGCTGCTGCTATTGAAATGAAAATCCTTCTTTACTTAAAAATTCGTAAAAAATCTCCTAATTTATATTTTCCTCTGGTTTTTCTTTTAAAAGAGGGCGAAATGTATGCTCCGTCATTTGACAAAATATAAAAAAGTTATGACGGATAGAATTCAAGATGCAGCAATTTTAAAAATATTTTACGAAAGTCAAATTTAATTTTATTTGAAAAATTCCCAAAAATCTGAAAATTATGTTACACAGTCCGAACAAACAATTTTTAAAAGAAAATTTTCTCCTCTATCCGATGATGTAAATTTCGTTTTATTGCGAGTGCAATTACCGGCGTTATTACGTATTATGCGAGAAAAATCGCTAAAAATCGGACAAAACATAAAATAAAACATTTTCTAATTCGAATTTCGAAAAAATCGCTCCGAGGCGTGTTAGGATCTGTCCTAGTGAAGCCGTATGCAAAATTCGGTAGGTCTGCGACCCACCGTCTCGGCGCAATGCGATCGAGAGACGCGCGCAAGAAGATCGGTGGTCACAAACTACCTACCTACATAGCTACATACAATGTTTACTCTCGGATTTTATTATATACTAGCTGCGTACCCGTTCTCCGCACGGTAGGGAACAAAGCTTTTTCTTACATGTATAATTCGAATTGATTCCAGTAATGTGGAATCTAAAAATAAACAAAATGATTTGACTCTTGGCGTAAAGTTACTCATTATACTAACTTTACGAATAACTAAATACTGATCTGAGAACATTGTTAATATTATGAAACAAAAAACTATGTCGGTGTCATTGGCGATCAGAAAAAGAAAAGCGTGACGGTTCCTAAAAATTTCTAACTTTCAAAATGTCTCATTTCTACATCATACTCTTTTTTAGATTTAAGTTATACCATTAATACCTTAGATACTACATGATGTGAAGAACCGTTTTTTTTTATAATTAAATAGTTGTGTGTACCCGCTCTTCGCAAGGCAAGAAGAGAACATTTTCCTAAAATGTTATCATAACTACTTGTGACAAACAGAATCTCCAAGAAAAAAAAAGTTCAGGTACAGAATTTTCTGTTGAAATTACCGCGGGATATATTAACGCGACGTAGAATTATTTAATGTTTAGTTAGCTGTGATGTAAGATGGCTGTTGAAAAACGAAAAGAAACGAATAGTTTCACGAAATATTTATTAACGCGGTATATTGTGCTTTGATCAATATTGCCCTAGCATATCTAATAACTATTACTAAGAGTATCCTTTACTGATACCAATATATTTTCGTTTTTCCATCTTTAATGTTTAATTTAAAGAAACGGTTTAGATATTTGCCACTAATGTAGTTTTTTATTCTTTGGTGATTCTTTGCAATTTACGCATTAGTATAAACGATAATCATTTCACTTTCTGGCTGCCATTAAAACAGCTCTCCATACATTCTTATGCATAACTCTTGTCAGATTGGCGTATTTAGCACGTAAAATATTTCCTGCGATTCGAAAACGTGTCCCGTTTAAAAATTATATCGAAAATAATGCTGGATAATTCATCGTTGAAAAAACAGCATTCAATTCTTTTTCTGGCAACGTATTATAAAATAGGGAATAATTTCGTGCGTGGCGTATGTTTTGTTTGTGAGCCCGTAATTTTGATTGAGTTTCGAAAGGGGTTTTAATCTCGTGAAATCTAAGTCATTTTGATCTAACATGTGGAAACTCAGTTATTTTAAAGTCATTTTATTTATGTTTTTCAAATGGCAATTTTATTCATTGTTACTGTTTCCCAGACAACCATAGCGGAAGATATCATACCGAAATCTTGAAACAGCTTTTATTAAATTCAAAATCCTTCTTTACATAAAAATTCGTAAAAAATCTCCTAATTTATATTTTTCCTCCGTTCTTCTTTTAAAAGTGGGCGAAATATATGCTCCGTCTTTCGCCGAAATATAAAAAAGTTATGACAGATAGAATGAAAGATGCAACAGTTTTAAAATTACTTTTACGCAAACGTCGTCAAAAGAGAAATTCTTTTTAAAAATTCCCCAAAATCGGCAAAATATGCTACATAGTCAAAACAAACTGTTTTCGAAAGAAAATTTTCTCCTCTATCCGATGATGCAAATATCGTTTTATTGCGAGTGCAATGACCGGCGTTATTACGTATTATGCAAGAAAAATCGCTAAAAATCGGACAAAACATAAAATAAAACATTTTCTAATTCGAATTTCGGAAAAATCGCTCCGAGGCGTCTTAGGATCTGTCCTAGTGAAGCCGTATGCAAAATTCGGTAGGTCTGCGACCAACCGTCTCGGCGCAATGCGATCGAGAGACGCGCTCAAGAAGATCGGAGGTCACAAACTTACCTACAAACCTAGCTACATACAATGTTTACTCTCGGATTTTATTATATATAAGATAAGATAAGATAAGATAAGAAGATTATTATTATTATTATTATTATTATTATTACTATTGGCGCGTGTGAGTGTGTCTACTTTATTTTTAGTCAGTTAATCTAACGTCTTTGAAATTATTTACATGTCCTGAACTATCTCTATATTACTGAATTCGTAATAATCTCCGATTCAGTAAATGAATGCTTACTATGCAGTTAACATCTTTGTAGGTATCACGGTGCAAGAAAATAATAAAAGTTTATTAATGAAACCGTAACCTCTAAATAACGGGAAAAGTGCAATAGTATAATTTTTGATTGTTTAGAGATAAAATGACGAACCATGACTTTTTTATATAGAAAATTCAATGTTTTGACTTTCTTTTGTTTAGTTTGCCTCCCACGGAGGTTTTCCCCTTCCCTTCCCCTCCACCATTTTACCATTTGATGCGACTTAACATGTACTAGGCTTCTGGACTATTATGATTACTCTTTTATTTTAAGGTTGTGGTACGATCGCCATCTTGAATTCACGAACTCCCTGATAACCAATGGAGAAATTTTTCTCCCACAGCAATAACACTCTTTCAATTATTTTAATAAAAAATTTCCCGTAAGTTGTTCAGTAGACTATTGTCCATGTAGAAATCTTTCCGTTTTCTGGATCATCTTTTAAGAACAGGTTAAATTTCTGTTAAATTTTTGAAATTCCAGCAATCGCAGATTGAAATTATGAAAAATGCGTCTGAAATTCAATAAATATAAAAAATGGAAAGAATTCTACATAGACAATTTTTTACCAAACAACCTACTTCCATTAATATTTTCATTAAAATAATTGAAACTATACTATTGAGGAGAGAGAAAATTCCTTCGTATAGGTTAACATGGAGCTTATGATGGCGGCTGTTTAAATAACTATCCAGATATTTTAAAAAGAAATCTCTCGTGTGGCAAAACATTATTTATGTTATTTCACTCCAAAAAAAAAAAAAAAAAAAAAAAAAACAAACAAAAAACTAATCAACTAAAATTCGGTCATGCATTGTTAACACCTGGGTGATATATGCGCTTTAACCATGCAAAGTATTCTTAGTAAATTGTAAGGATCTAATAACTTAATAATTCAATAATGGGTGGATCAATGGAATATTCGCTCAGGGTGGATTCCTCTAGAAAATTAGCTTCCCTACAATCGAGTCGCTTGAATTAACTACACGAGAGCAAAGTGATTTACAAAGAGCGGATTTGTTAGTTAAAAATTTAGTTCGCTTACTCTATTCTTTCACAGTAATTCGCTTAGGTACGCTAAAATGATAAATGATGCTTGAACATATGATAATTGTAATGGATGGATTTGAAAGATTATAGTCAATTAAGATATCGATATTTCTTTATGGGGTTTTCTATGATTCTCTAGCAGTAGGAGTAAAATACTTTTTTTCTTTGGAGTGGGGGGGGGGGGGGTCTCTTGAGTTCAGGGATTGAGTGCAAGGGACTCGAGAACGTTTTTTGGAATGGTAAGAAAAACTAGTCATATGTCGAGATAAAGTTTACAGCTTGATGTGATAATTCCAATTAATTTTTTCTCATAACTCCAAAATCTATTCCTATATAGTGTCATGTAGAACAGCTGGACCTCAGTTGTTTCGAAGGCTTTATTTGTGCGCTCGAGATCCGCAAAAGAGAAGTATGCCCTCAGAGCGAAAGTTTTCAATGCGTCCTGGGTATGGGATGTGCATAGCTTGTGACAGGTACGCGGTCAAAGAAATATTCGGATGTGGAGGGCTAGCGAAAAAGGAGATTTTTATCATTCTTTTAACAAAATTACAACTTTTGGAAGTGTGTGGGGTAGGCCTGTGGGTTGACTTCCTGTTTGACTACGTTCCTGATTAATGATTTAAATACTGATGAACTGAAATTAAGATCCCTACGTATACCAGCTGCCGTATGAGTAGCCGCCATCTTATGACAAAATTTGCTGTAGGTGGCGGATGGCCCGCTGTTTTAACACTAACGACTGTTCTGTAATTACAATTTTAAGTAATAAAACATTGCTTTAGCTCTTGATCTAAAGAAAATTGGATATTGGATGCTTCTTCATACTTCATTTGCTCAAACCATTCCATTAAAGGCTATAAAATATTCAGTTTTCCTATCGAAATCTCCAGAAGAAAAATTTGATAATGAACATCATTAGTTAATGTGGTTGTTGTATTTGGAACATCTATTTTCGGACTTGTTTGCTTGGTTTTACGAATCCGCTCATAAATGCTCGCCCAATAAAGTGAACAACACAATGTCAGTTTTTACTCGCACACAGAAAGGAAATTTATAGTTCCTAGGACAAACTCAAACCACCAGAGATTAAGTGAGAATCGAATATAGCACTAGATTATAATTTGATAATTTGATTTTTATTATTACTGTTTAGAGATGAGACGGGCTCAGCCCGAGCCCGAAAGCCCGAGCCCGAGCCCGGGCCCGACTCGGGCTCGGGCTCTGTAATTCACGATTGCGTTCGGGCTCGGGCGGGCTCGGGCTAGTGAAAAATTTCTTCTTTGTTGAACATACTCCTTGAAACAGATTTTAAAAAGTGATTCATGGGATAAATAGACGTACTTATTTGAAAAAATAGCGGCACGGGGGACTAGGAGGTGTGTGAAGCTCCAAAATTTATTGTATCCTCTTAATGTAGTAGTTAATTTTATTTGTCTTTAGCTGAAATTTCGGGCTCGGGCTCCAACTTTAATAATATTGCTCGGGCTCGGATTAAAAGTCTTCGGGCTCGGGCGGGCTCGGGCTTCAAAAAATGAGCCCGAACTCATCTCTATTACTGTTATTTTGAAGTGCAAATTTTTAGTTTTTTATAAGTTTGATTAAATCTAACGGAAAAATAGAAAGCAAATTTAATCAACGTGCGGAAATCCATTGTCGAGAGAAATAAATTAAATTTAGTTTTCCATTCAGAAAAAAAAAGCTTTGAAGGGAGAAAAATTCAACGGGTAATAAATCAAAGATGGTATCATATACCTTGATTGAAAAATAACATTAAGCACTGAGACTATGATTATCACAGAGATCATTAAGTAGAGGTAAAACGTCTTGTGAAGAATTTGATGCTTATATGCTAATAGATAAAAATGAAAGAAAGCATTAACAATCCAGGTGGCATACTTAAAATTGAGAAGCATCCCTTCTAATTCAGTTTGATAAAAAGTGTTACAATAGCTGTAAAAATAGGATTCTTGTTATAAGATTATAATAAAATTGTAGAACTCTCAAGATTTTTACTGGAGATTTCTCCTCTTCTTGTCAAGTTTTAAACTTCGATTTATAAGTTAAAAAAATTTACTGGTTTTATTGATTAAAAAATTATTTAAAGGCGAAATTAAAATAAACCATTTAATTTAGGCTGCATTCGTAAACGCTAAACTCGTTACACTCGTGCAACGAGTTTCTATCTAAGGTGTTTGTAAAGGAAATTGAGTGCATTCAGCTTAAAAACTAGAGTGTTCGTATACAAAACTGAGTGCGTTTAGTTTCAAACTAAATAAACTGAGAACGGAGAAGGTTCGTTCAGTTGTTGAGAAGATACTTTGACTGCACGGTGTTTTTGTTTTCAAATGGCATCCGTTGTTATGGAAAAGTATGTTGTTATGAAAGGTATTTTACGTTTGCTGAAGCTGCAAATATTATTTTTTCGATGAGGAAATTAATGCATGCGTTAGAAATTGCAACGAAGGTACATAATTTTTCAAAGGTTTCTTGTATTTTCTTGTATTTTTCATTTTAGTAAACTCAAAAATGCATATTTTAGTGTTGAGATTGAAGTTGATTTAAGCCGTTATTGAGTGAAATTTGAACTTCTCTTGCTAAATACTTTTGAAAAGAATGCAAGTTGAAGTCTCTAAATTTTGATCAGTGCACTTCAATGATGGCCATCTTTCTTTTAAATCCTGTGATTTATATGAGTATGCACTAAAAACTTCTCTATAAAAATAACAACTTATGCCAATTGTAAACAAACACATCTTCTAGGCGACGAAACTGAATAAACTGAAGTTGTTCGCACAGGCAAAAGAAACTGATAACACTGAGCTGCACTGAACAAACGCATTCCAGTTCTCTTACGAAAACTCGTGTAAAGAGTTTGTCGTTTACGAATGCGCCCTTAGATTCTGACAGAGTAGCCATTTCGTAAAACAGAATTCGATATCAGAAACTAGTCATGCGTCATATAGCATACTGTACAGACTAAAGGATGTTGAATTTTAAGTATTGATACTCAAATAGCCTTTATTGCGATATTATGATTAATCGATTTTACTCCAGTTTTATTAGAATGCAAAGGTGGGATTTTAATATAAACTAAGGCACTGCCGACACGCTTCTGAATAAAAATAAATTAGTATTTAAGTGTCGATATGTAAATGTATATTACCATAAAATACGGTGGAAGCGCTCCCTCTCATACTTCTTATACGTATGATATACTAAAACATAACCTTCTTGAAACCTTCTTGTTCATGTTAAATATTTTGTGGAGTTGAAATTTAATACTCGTGAATAAAGGCTAGGAAAAATAAATAACGTTTTCGACTGAGAGCGAAAATGCCGTCCCAAAAAAGGGACACTAGACATAAATGGGTTAACGCATTAACGCCCAGCGATCTATTTTTAGGCCGTTGCGAAATTTGTAAATCATTCATATATTTAAACATAAGTTTCTTTTCCTAGTTTAATTTCTCGAATGACAAATCTGATTTCCACGAAATACTCAGCGATAGCGAGTTTAAATGAGAATATTTCCCTGTCTTATTCACGTTTTTAGGAAAAGATTTACGTTCTTCATACCACACAAATGTCGGAAATTTATTTATCACTTCTGGCATCAACATAAATTTGAAAATGTGCCGAAAAAAACTGGGTGCTAATGGGTTAAGGCCACTTTACTGCTCTAGGATACTAGGCCTATAGGGGGGAAGGCCCTCCGTGGGGGACTTTCTAAGGGATCCTAGCTATATTCATGGAAGGTTTCGGAGAAAACCACGGAAAACTCCGAACGGCTAGGTTGACAGGCGCGACCGGGGTTCATATATGTATGTACCGAATTTCGGCTCTATCGAATGCACCGTTTCGGAAGTATCTTGTTCATTACACACATATATACATATGCATACAAATTATTAGGTTTGCTGCAATGTAATATAATTTTTTTGCATAAAATTAAAACAAGTAAGTTTATAACAAATAAGTTATGCCTAAGCAATCTATTCATGTTTTTACATTTGAAAGCAAGTTTAAAGCAAGGCAGCAATTTTTTTTTTAAATTTAAGGTGTGGGGGCAAAAAAGAGGAAGGTGACCTCCCAGCCCAGGGGCGTAGCCAAGGGGGGGGGGTTATGGAGGTCATCCCCCCCATGAGGAATTTTTTGCCATACAAAATATATATTCTTCACTCCCTTATCACACACATGTATGCACTATGCATATATGTGAGTTGTAGTAGTCGTAAACCGCCCCCCCATGAAAAATTTCTGGCTACGCCCCTGTACCCAGCCTCTTCGAAAGGCGAATTTGAAAGCATATTGAAACTGATTTTTAGATGTTTGTGTGTGCTACATATTACTGCAAGAATTTTATATATAGCTCTTGTTTTCTTCAGGAGAAGCAGGGATCTGTGTAAAGAATATTTTGGCCTCCTCCCCTCCCCTCTCTCCATGAGTTACAAATTTTGAAAACCCTCTCTTACCGAACATCCGCGTTACAAAGCTTGCACGTCGCATTACTTGCTCATGTAACTTTAACTGGGTGAAATATTAGCACGCGAGAAAACGACATTAGTTTCCAGTCCCGCTGACAGAGTTAACACCAAGTTAGAAAAGCAAAAAGTAGCACATTCGTTTCCAAAAAAATAAGAAATTAAACTGAAAAAGTAATATAAATAGCAGATAATATTAATTTCATTTACAAAATGCAAATAAACAAACAGTCGAAAATTATTTTTATTTTATAAGCGGCATTTTTGTTCGTTTATTAGATTCCAAAAACAAAAATAATTTATTTTACGGGGACGAAAATAGCCAAACATGTCAGGCTCATTTTTCAGTCCCTTAGTACATTTTATAGAATATTTTAAATACGGAAATTCAAGTCAGCTAACTGACATCGTTGAATTTTCAATGATTTTTTGGGACCGCTCACGTGTTTGTATGTAATCTGTAAGGACAATTTTTGGACCAATATTTTTTTTTTCTACTTTGAAGAAAAGATTTGCGTGAAGCTTAAAATAGAAGGATAGGGAACTTTTGAGAAGTTTTTTCTTCACCGCGCTTCAACGGTGAATCATTGTCCTTAAAAATATTGCTTTGCTAAAATTTGACTGTGACAAAGCAAGAAATACATTTTTATTGTTTTGTAAAAATTCTTGGTGATGTTTGATAAGCCCCAAGCAGCTCATTCTGTGTCATAAGTGAAGTTAAACTTTAGAAACGTACCTTATACGTAAACAACATAAATGATAGCTGTTTTGTTGCAAAAGGCACAAAGATAGCGGACTTTCCGAATGTTTGCATTTGATTGTTCACATTGTTTTTTTTCTGATAATGAAATGGAATTATAGTGATGGGAATTAAAACAGATAATGTTGCATTTTGACGACTACTAACTTTTAAGTAATATATTCTTGTTAGTGTTTGTTGTTGTTGTGTTGTGTTGATGAAAAGCTACGCGAGGGTTATCTGCCATGGTGAGGGTGCCACGGCCGGAGGACTTTTAAAGGATTTAAACGTGCATTCAAGTTACACCTGGCGAAAACCAACCAAAACCCCTGTCCATTAGATCGACAGCCGCGCGGATAGGCCAGAACGCGGGACCTTCACATTTCGGGCGTCTACCATGTTTAGTGCTTTACCCGCTCGGCCATGGTGGGAGCTTTAGTACTTGTCAACGTTACAGCTCTTGAGTGACCGAGAACAAGCGTCCCAATAATGATTGTATTTTCTTTTAACCCTTTGAGGCGCAACCCTTTCCCAATGCTGAAAAAAGGGCAGCCGTTGCCATCGCTCGACTTAACTACCAGCAAGATGGCGGACGATCGAAACGTTCGACGCGTGCCACAGATCTAGAGACCCTTTTTTTGACGACAGCTGGCTGTGCCCGGCACAGCCAGCGTTTTCATTTGCAGCAGCTTATTTGTTTTGGTACCACGTAAACGATACAGTGTTTTTTCACTTGTCTATCAGCTGACATTGAACTGAAAATGAGGATTACTGTAGCCCTCGAAACTGCAACAACAGTCATGCTGCAAAATGTGCGGGACGAATTGTGCTGCAGAATGAATACCGTTCGTGTGCTTCTGGTAGTGGTCACATTAACCGTTCAACGCACAACCATTTCCACATCTGTATAGAAAAACAATATAGGGTGCCCAGCGTTGAAAAAGTGCACCGTTGCCATCTCTCGAGTTAACTACAAGCAACCTGGCGGTCGATCGAATAGCCCATCACGTGCGACAGAGCTAAAGTCCTTTTCCCCCGCGTTAAAGAATTACACATTCATAATTTTATGATATTAGTGACTTACAATGCCAATTGTTATTTCTTTTCCCCCAAAAGGCGTGTATATTCTGTAATTTTTAAGGTATGTTGGGCTATACATTTGTAATTACCCTGTATATTTTTACTTTATTTGATACCACTCAATTGCATCAAATACCCCAGCTAATAACTTATAGTATTAAAAAATATATAATTTATGTAAAACTATGAAAAGAGTTTTATTAAGTCTAAAGAGATGGTCTTGGATTTTCAAGATTGTATCAACTGTCTCTCGTATAAAACTCTTTTACGTATAAAACAACAAACAATTCCTATCTCTGAATTGTCGCTTTACAAAGTCAGACGGTTTTCTTATCTCTTTCCAATACAGTGACATAGACGCAAACAGAATTTGGGTCCGCCTTTCGAAAATGGGAATAAAATGTTAATATTGGCGATAAATACACAGGAAGGCTGAGATAAATCTGTCTTTTCAAAAAACTTGTTCCTGTATGCACTATAAAATAAACCCACATTTCATTGCTGGACTACATTTCTCTCTTACAAAAAATATCATTCTGGAATGTTTAATAATCTATTTCAAAATAGCCAGTTATAATGTATGTGTACTACAAATTACATTTTACTTTACATGTCTGATTGGTATATTTTTAAACACTTCCCACACACAATAAAACTGAAATATATATATATATATATATATAAATTCGACCTTTTTTGCGTGTTTATCTGTTTTTCTCTGCACTAACTACCGAAATTAAGTATCAATTGCATAAAAATTTATGTATCTTATAAATATTTACAGCGAACCAAACATTTATGGAAAATAGTATGAATAAATATTTTGAAAACACTGGGGAAAAATGCTATATTTTGCTTTAATTGTGCTGTAGTTACATTTAGCACAACCTCAGGGTAAAAATAACATTTTTTTCCCGGTGTTGTATTTACTTTTTTCATTTAACATCAATACAAATAAATAAATAAAAATATATAAAAATCTATGGTTTATGAAGCACTCTTTAAATTGCGTTTCGAAATATTTTTGTGTTTAATATTTGTAATAAAAGTAAAATAAACTCATGACTAAAATATACCATCATACCTTCCCGAAACATATATACAGTGAGCCAGTCACAAGTATATATGTATACTAGCTGCTACCCGCGACTTCGTCCGCGTCGACTTTAGAGTTAGGTCCCAAAAGAAATGAAGCATGTGTGAATAACACATATGTTTGCGACAAAAGAAACTGCATTTAAATATTATTTGCTTTTTACTTATTTTATATGAAGTACAATGCATGGTAGTATACTTCATTTAAAATAAGAGTAAGCAGAGTTACTAAATTTAGATTTTTTTCAGGCATTTGGTGAATACAGTTACGACAGTATTTGCTAACTGTTTTTATTGTTCTTGTGAAAGAAATATTTATGCTATAGCATGAATTTTAACCTACGTTAATCAGGAATAGTGCAGCTTTCTAATAGCGAAAAAGTTTTAGAATCGGTTCTATAGTTAGATACCCAGAGAGCGTAATGTATTAGAATTAATTTGAATGTTCCTGTAAAGGAACTATTTGCACTACATGCATGAATTTAACCTATACTACTAAAGAATAGTGTAGCTTACTAACAGTGAAAAAAGTTTTGGAATCGGTTCAGTACTTACAGAGATACGCATAGAGTGTAATGTAATTCTTTTGAGTATCCCTGTAAAAGAACTATTTGTGATATATGCATAAAAGGTAGCCTATAACACTCAGGGTCCCACCAGTGTCTAAGAAATTCTACTCTCAAAACTGGAAGGCTGGAGGTGCCAGGTTCAACCCCTGGTCGAGCCTGTCGACCTAGCCGCTCGCAGTTTTTCGCGGTTTTCTCCAAAACCTCGCGTAAATACGGGCTAGGATCTCTTAGAAAGTTCCCCACAGAGGATTTCCCCATATAGGCCTAGGACCGTAGTGCAGTCAATCGGTCTTAATCCACAAACAAACGAACAATAATACTCAGGAATAGTGTAACTAAGTTTTAGAATGGGTTTAGTAGCTATAAAATTTCCATAGAGCGCAATACATTAGAATTATTTTGAATGTTTTTGTAAAAGAATTATTTATGCTATATGCTTGAAAGGTTGCCTGTATGTTAATCCAGGGCATAAGCTATCTTCATTACGAATTTTTCCAAATCCTTTCAGCAATTTGTGTGTGATTCAGTCAAAAACATCTAAACACAAACGTACACATTTTTTAATGACTATGTCATTTTATCTCCCAATACCCTTATTGAAAAATCTGTCCCAAAAATGCGACATAATAAAGCGACATAAAAAAGCGACATAATTTTACATGTATTTAAATACTATTAGTTCACAACAGCTTTAATATCGAGATTAAAGCAATCTTTAGTCTCGATATTGTTACACTATTTCGTAAGCTGTAGAATATGCACCACATGTATTTATCTATAAATAGGTTACACTCATAAAAATTTCAACATAAGATTTCCAGGCGAAATACGCGAAAGCTGAGCGATAAAATGACAAGTCCATTAATATAGTTTTAATATGGCAATAACAAAACTAAAAAATTAGGGGGGGTTCAGGGGGATCTCCCCCTGACGAGGCTCGAACAGCCGAGTTTTTATATTATTGGTAGGATTTGGAAATTTATGAAGTTTAAGAAACACATTCAGACTTTTCTTTCTAATGCTTTTTAATTTGGCGTAAAATCAACATAATTTCTATAGCATTTCATGTTTTTCAAATGCATGTTTATCTGAAAATAGAATTTCAGCTTTATTTCAAAAGCATAAATCATTTTGTGCGGGCGATAAAACGGTTTTTAATTAATAATTAGAAAAGTATTTAAAATTTCAACATTCTGAGCCTCAGGTGCACAGTCATGGGCTTCTATGCTCAAATTTTCAAAGCTCTGCTTTCTGTAGATTTGTCTGGAGAACATTCATTTTTATTATTATTGATAGATTTGGCATAAAACTGGCATAATTTCCGTGGAATTTAATGTTTTTCAGATGCACGCACGCGCTTCTTTATTGAAGCATTCTTCTTAGCTCAAAACATGAATCATTTGATTGATACGGGCGAAACTCGCCAAGCATGGCAACGTAAAAACGGTTTTTAATTAATAATTAAAAAAGTAATTAAAAATCTAAAATTCTAAGTAGCCTATAACCATATCCAGGGTCCCCTCTATATCTAAACCAAAATGCATTCTAATCGATTCAGCGGTTTAGTCGTGATAGCGTCATAAACAAACAAACTCACTTTCGCATTTATAATGTTAGTTAGGATACACGGGTGTCCCAAAAAGGCGAACTGTATAAAAATTGGAACGGTGCGTGTATCACAGAAAATGATGTTCTGTGCACACACTCTTTGAACGTCTAATGAAAACACGATCGAGGCAAACGGAGGAAATTTACATGACAGAAGTAGGACACCTATCACAGAACGAAATTTGACAGATATTCATAGTAAAAAACGATAAAAAGCAAGGTGGAAATGTTGGCTCTTCAGTCAGAAGCTTGAATACGCCGACGGAATGATTCTGGCAGCCAGAGTTCAGCTACGCGTACATAACGCGCTTTTTTTTCTCGTGATACACGTACCGTTCCAACGATTTTTAAATTTTCGTATGCATTGAGCACTTTTGCGACGGGAAAAATTGGGCGTTGCCATTCGAAAATTTCGAGTTTTTGCGTCTATCATCGTAACCGTCATATTCTGAATAATTATATCCGAAATTTAATCTCTATCGGTTGAAGCAACGGCCACCAGAGGTCGAAATATCGGTATATTTTTTTATGACCACCCTGTATACCTAATAAGAAGGAAATGCTCCATTTTCTAGAAATTCAGCACTGTGTTCCGTGTAATTCCTCAGTTGAATTACATAATGTCGGTCGACTTTCTTAAATGCAAATAAAATTACACAACTTGCACATTAAGATTCTAAAATAAGCTAAACAACAAATGCTTTGATAGATTGCATAAATAATATTCTGGAGCAAAGCACTTGGGATTGTAAATAGAATATATGACGAAACGAGAGTAAATTTATCTCCAAAGATAGCAATTGATACGGAGCACGGAGTATTGAATTTTCTGAAACAGTTTCTAGTTAAAATCTGAATTCAATAACTGCTTCTGTGTGAGATCACGCGCGTTTCCATTTAATCAGTGTCAGTGCTTCTTATGACTAAATCTATGTTGTCTTTCAGCAACAGCGTTGAATTTACTTCCACAACATTTCCCCGGAGCACTTAAGTTGGAGGGAAATATTAGTCTCCTCGTTCTAAAATACCAGAGATTCAAAACTAGATTTCTAGCCAGGAATGCAACTTTTTGTTAATAAACATAAATAAGCATAAACATAAACATAAACAAATATCTATTATATTAATGTGAAACTGTAATGTATTTGTCCGGGAACGCCTTCCACACCGTTTGAGCGATCAGCTTGAAATTTTGCACATACGCGTAAAACAACGTAGAACAGTCGGTAATCAACTTTAAAACTCTGAAAACTCGATCATTCCACATTTTTTTTTTCGATTTTTTGATAATTTTCACCTTTAGAAAGCTTTCCCAATTTCCAATTGTCTAAAATAGTGATCATGTAATATAGCATCTATATGCTGGAGATAGACATAACTGTAAATAAAATGGTATATCAGTACTCGTGACATCATAATGAAGTGACGTCATTTTGATGTCACAAGTTTAAAAATGCATTAGAAATTTTAATATTGTGTAAAAAATAATTATGTGACATACCATCTACATGATAGCAATTGACATTACTGTAAACAAAGTGGCATATCATAAGTGAAATGACGTCATTTTGATGTCACAAGTTTAAAACTACATTAGAAATCCTAATTAGGTTACCAAGCTTTGACAAAATACTATACCACGAGCGAAATAATAAGCTCTTAGATTATCATATGCTGTAGTAAAGTAAAATAATGTGAGTTTTTTTTTCACTGATTCATGTTAGATATAGCAAGTGAGAATGGCGTCATTTTGACGTCATGAGTTTAAAAAGGAGTTAGAAATCTAATAAAGTTAAAAGGCTTTGACATAAAAATTTAATATTATAAACATTCATAAGTATTTTGTTTAATGCATGAGCTATCCTTGGCGATTTTGGAACACTATGAGTTCTCAGCAACCACAATAACGAACGGAAACTTGCATTTTTTTAAATTGAGGAAAATTAAAAAGTCGTCACAAGGTGGAAAATACTTACTAACATAATACATAGTATTCACTATCGATTTGACGACGGTCGTCATATGTATTCCCAAAAACAGCGCAAAATGTCGCCACAATTCCACGACATTTGGCGGTGTATATTTAGATAAAGCTGTGTTGCTAGTGAGAGTTTTTCAACGTCGTAAGTTTCAATGTTACTTCGTTTGAAATCTCCTGTGCGAAATAACCAGACTCATTTACCCGGGTCATAACTTGATGACACAAATTAAAAATTGCGTGAAATTATTAAACTCTTCAGCACAGTTTAAACCGTTCTATTCACAATTTGAATGATTCTAAATAGCTACTCGAGATTACACAGTTTGATTTTTTTCACTGGACTGCACCATGGAGGATTTTAATATTTAGATTGGAACCAGCTTGGATATTTTTCACTACGGCGGCGAGATGAAATATTTTGCAGTGTGCTACGGCAATCTGACAAGAATTATTCTTAAAAATAATAGCGAGAGATGTTTTAATGGCAACCATGATAAAAAAAATGTTTATCGTTTATGCTAATGCAAAAATTGCAAAGAATCACCAAAAAGTAGAAAAGCAACAACTGGTTTCAAATATCTAAGCTGTTTCTTTAAATTGAGCATTAAAAAGAGAGAAACGAAGATAGATAATATTAATATAAGTAATAGTATAAGCAATAGGTAGTATTAGTAGATTTGTTAGGTTAATATGGATTAAAGCACAGTATACCACGTTAATAAATATTTCGTGAAATTAAAAGTGTTCTATTCACCATTTTTCAACGGTCGTCTTACAACTAACTAAACTATAATCCTACGTTGCGTTAATATATCCCGCGATAGTTTCAACAGAAGGGACTACCTGAACCTTTTTTTTTAAAGATTTTGTTACCATCATACTTTAGGAAAATATTCCTTTCCTACCTTGCAAAGAACGGGCAAGCAGCTAGTGTATAGATAGCTGAAGTACCTGTTAGTACGTAATCGTTTGTACGTTTCCAAAAAGGCAGAATTTTCTTCAGGATTGTAGGCGTACAAAGAATGAAATTAGTATATTGGCAATAGCATAGAAAGTAAAATTATAACTAAAAGATTCTGTATTGCTAAAAGATTCCAGGTTAAGGAATAACCAAGTGATGAGTAAAATTGACAATAGAGAATTTCATTTTATTTTAAAAATTAAAGTTTTATCCTGGTTGAATGAGCTTTTCAAATCAAGAGGTCATTCCTAACCTGTAACTAAATTTTGTTTGATTCACTGTAGATATTTTAAAATTATGCCTCAAAAAATTTTGCACAATCTTCACAAAATCTAAAAAAGGAAATGAACATTTTTAAAATCTCTAATTTTTTTCAAAAATTCTAACGTTTGTTGTTCCGACCGTTGCTGATCATGTTGATAAACTTCATTGTATTCTCTTAATCCATTTTTATGGAATGTGAGAACAAATATTTATTCGATTTTCACAAAACCCCAAAATCTATGAAGTATTTAAAAGAGTTTTGGTATCTAGAGCTTAAATTTCACTTGCATGTAATATAAATCCATATTTCTTGTATTCCATTGCCATATTTCTGCAATGGAACAAACATGTACTGAGTTTTCACAAAATCTCAAAATCTGTAAAAAAAAATTTAAGTACTTTGACGTCTGCAGTTTAAGTGACCACCTGTGACGAAACAAAATTTTATTTAATTCGTTTCTGTTGTTTATACGTAATCGACAAATATCTTCACATTTTGAATAAATTTGTGCAAAATCTCAAAATCTAATCAAACATTTTAAAAATTCGACATTTATAGTTGAGTGACCGACTATCGTATCACCAAATTTCATATCACACGTTTTAGTGGTTAATACGTGGTGCGCAACAAATATTTACACATTTTGAAAGATTTCCGCAAAATCTCAGAAACTAATTAAATTTTAAACATTTTTAAAATTTTCAACACCTACACTTAAATTGAGTGACCACCTATCATTCACTTAATTTCATTTCATTCGCTTTAATCATTATTATGTGATGCGCGAACGAATATTAGCGCACTTTGAAATAATTTTCGCAAAATCTCAAAATGTAATCAAAATATTTGAATTTTGACGCTTATATTGTAAGTTGAGTGACATTCTATCATGTCGAAAATTTTTGTGTCATTCCCTGTAGTCTTTATTTCGTGAAGCTAAAACCAAAATTTATGTATTTTGAAAAGATTTTCGTAAAATCTAAAAATCGAATCAAACATTTTAAAAATGTCGATGCCTATAGTTTAAGTTGGGTTATCACCTATCAAGTCACTAAATTTCATGTCATTCGCTTCAGTCATTTTTACATGATGCGCGAACAAGAAAAGCGCCACGGACAGAGAATGACAGAAGGACAGACAGACAAACTTTTTTTGACGGTCGTACTGGATTCCCAGGTGCTTGAAACAGGGAGAAATAACAAAATGTTTGCATTCCAAGTAATGTGCACCCTCCAAAAAAAGTATTCGAGCAAGAGAGAAATTTCCTATTTTAGATTTGCGAATAATAATTTACTTTTTGAAAAACGCACAGCTTGATAGAAATATGGAAAATCATATTTATACAAAGCCTAATTCATATTCTATGATAAATAATTTTTAATATACGAAACCAACGTAGGAAAATTCTCTCTTGCTCGAATACTTTTTTTGGAGGGTGTACACCAGGGGCGTAGCCAGAAATTTTTCATGGAGGGGGGTTACGACTACTACAACTCATATATATGTATACATGGGTATGATTATGCAGTGAAGAATATACATTTTGTATGGCAAAAAATTCCTCACGGGGGGGGGAGGGGGTTATGACCCCCATAACCCCCCCCCCTTGGCTACGCCCCTGGTGCACACAATTCCCTTCCGGGTTTGGAAGACTTATGAAAAATAATATATTATCAATACAGCAACAAAGTTGACTTTACTGGTTATATAATGGGTATGTTTACTACTTATGTTGATGAACGCAACAATCGTATTCGCACAGTATGGTGAATTCTTTTGAATTGAAAGGAAGCATTTACGTGATATAATTTGAGGTTTTTAAATTTAATATAAAAAATCGAATGTTTATTATGGTTATTTCATTTGGCGATCCTTAAATAAAAAAGACATCGTTAGCAAAGTCATCGTTGTATGATATGTATACATCATAGTATTTTATTTGTTGCTCGTATTACTGGCCAAAAATGTCAGAAAATTATGCTCTTTCACCAAGATTGGAAACTTTCATTGTTGCAATTATAAATATCCATCACTATTCATTCGCATAACTAGAAGGAGGGTAAAATGGGATAGGTCCACGATAGAAAAATTAGAGTTTCTGTTGCATAAATAGAA
Source organism: Cheiracanthium punctorium (assembly GCA_038373885.1). Lineage (NCBI taxonomy): Eukaryota > Metazoa > Arthropoda > Arachnida > Araneae > Cheiracanthiidae > Cheiracanthium > Cheiracanthium punctorium. The sequence goes on from JAWZYV010007758.1 coordinate 358,821, forward strand.
GATAGATCCTTCCCTAGAGATATCCAAATACTTACCTAGTTACTCCGGTACCATTTACATTTAATCCCCTAACCGTGCTCTTAAAACCCACATCGGAAAACTATAACATTGAATATTTATATGATATATATTGAATACTTGAGACTAATTCTAACTCGTTTCACAGCACTTAAAAAATAAATAAAGTTTCTTTGTAAAGAGAAAAAAAATCATTTCGAAACACCGATTTTAGGCGATGATTAATTGATCTACTGTAATGATACATATAACAGCCGTTAGGAGTCGATGCGAGAAGGCACTAAGATTTATAGTTGATGCATGAGACAAGACGGACCTACCTCTCAGCATAAAGATCAACATGCCCCAAGAAACGGAAACCGTTACAGCTGACACACTCAAAAAATTTATTGTTAATAAATATAATGAAACAAATAGCCATGATTTCATTAAAATATTAAACGTCAAAAATGGGAAAATATATACGATAGTTGGAAATCTCTTAGTAACAAACTTCCAAATGAAGCAGTAGCAAATTTTAGACTCAAAACAGGACACGACTGCTTAGCAGAACATTTATACAAAATGAAAATCCTCCCTGCCAAAGTGTGCTCAATTTCTAAAACAGACACTTTGAATTATGGCCATCTGTTGGTGTGCAAAGGACTAGATAAAGTCTCCCAGGGAAACAGAGACATCACCAAGTTGTATTGGGAGGCAAGAACTCTCACGGACTACCTCTAATTATAGACTCTTGCTTGTTCCCTATTGCTGTTCTTTTATTTCCTTTTATTTTGTTTATCGTTCGCTACAATTGTTCAATTTTTATCCTCCTTTTTGTTTCACCGTTATTTCTGCTTCCTTGTGGTGAATCAAACTATTTAATTTGAATGGATTGATTTCCAATAAGGCCATATGAAACACGTAGCACAGAGATTTTGCGAGACAATATAGAGCTTTGTAGATGGTTTGCAAGTCAAGACAAGAGGATTTTTCGTGTCGCGTCCATCCCTAACAATCGTAGTCGCATTGAAAGTTATCAGCAAAAGTTGCACTTTTGAATTTTGCTTGCTGCAAAATATGTTAAGTTATGCTATAGTAATATGATAATGTAAGTTAAGAACAAATGGTTGTACAGTTGACAAAAAGTTAAGTTAGGCAGACTTATATGACAATCGAACTTACCTGAGGAATGCTAAATATTGCGCTGAGTATCCACACTACAACTATGGAGCGCTTGCTTCTTTCTTTGGACTTCACATTCTGCATCGGATTCTTCACAGCAGAGTACCTGTCGACACCTATCACCACCAGTATGAAGGTGGACAGGTACAACGTGAACATCTGGAAAAACTTGATGACCTTGCAGGCGATGTCGCCAGCAAGCCACTCGACCGTGTACATCCAAACGGCATCGCCGATCAGACAGAAGAAGCTAACCATTATGTCGGCCACCGCCAAGTTGCCGATCAGCCAGTACACAGAAGAGGGGCTCTTGGATATCTTCTTGCGGATGGACACCAAAGTGGCGACGTTGCCGATAATGGCGACGGCGGCGATGGAGCAGAGCACTACCACTCGAACCAACGTGCTGGTCATGAATCGAGGAGCGTGGCATTCCGTGATGTTGGCGCACGAGATGTTAGCCGTGAATGCATCGCTGATGCTCACAGGAACTGACGATGAGTTGTTAACCATACCAGAATCAGGCGAAGACTATAAAAAGCTCCATATGAAATCAGTGGCCCATTATGATATAGGATGTTTGGTTCACTTTCAAGCCATCCGCTGAAACACAATTTAGTTACGAGCGCTGATGTCTGGGTACAGTTTACACGAGGTTTAGATAGTCTCGCTTTTCGACAGCTGATAATGTATTACAAGCACATTTCATTTCTTCGTGGTTCTTTGTATTAATGTAAGCACCATGGGAAAAAGGAGTATTACGTTATCACGACGTTTTAAGAGTACTCGCATTATTTCAGTAAGTTGAAGAATATGGGATCTTAGCGAATTAGATTTTAGTTCGAATGTTAGCTTATTTTAAAACTCACATGCGTGCGTCTGTTTCACAAGTTTGTACTATGCATCTATAGATTTCAGATTTTCGAAATTCTAAACAATCGCAGTTGTTTATAATTCCAACAATTTCTTCACGATATTTTGCAATAAGAAATATAATACAGTATTTGCGTTTAAGTGAGCAAGTACAAAAAATATGGAACATTAAAAAAAATTCTATACTACTCGTTGAAACTGAATTGATATGAAATATACTATCTTAATGATACTTATAATAAAAACTAGAGTCCATCATTCTGTATTGATTACAAGTATTTTTTTTGTCAAATCCCAAATGTAGCTCATGTATAAAATATTTTAAATGCATTACACAAGCAGCAAAACTCGTTGCATAAAAAAATTAAGACATGATATTTATTTTTAGGGTACATGATATTTTATGTATGATGACCAGTCTATTAATATGATTGATACATTACATGCCAACAGATTTTCTGAAGAATAAGTATCCCATAAACTCTCCATGAATAAAATATTACGGACGGAAATAGTATGATGTTTAGTTTCTGAAGATGTCCAATCCAGGAATAACTTATTTACTATTCATTAATAACATACAACCTTAATATTGCACATTTAAGATAATCGTAGTGAATGTAGTCGTCATCACTCAATAAAACTCTAGAAAAGTGTTCATAGTATTTTATTTTTATTTTTCGCGAATATTTTACTCTAATATTTTTTCAACTAATACGTATTTTTATAATACAAATTAAGAATCTTTATTTTTATAATACAAATTAAGAATCTTTATTTTTATAATTCAAATTAAGAATCTTTATTTTTTACTAGATTCATTGTACGCATAACATGCATACTTAATATTTTGCTTCATATCATAAAATGAAATTATATATACTATTAACTTTCAGAAGCGTAATCATAATCGTATATGAATAATAAATTGCAGTTAAATTATCTAATTCCTTCGAAATTCTTTCATTCTTACAGTAAGTATGTATAAACGTTTTTATTGGATAAAAGCCATTTACACGGAATGGTGTATTTTGAATTTAAAAATACTAATACTTTATAGTTTTGATATTTGTTTACCTTTTTTTCTTTATTCATCTCTTAAAGGCTGTTCTCTTAAGCCCAGTTCGTTCCTAAAATAAATATAGATACCAACATTTTGAGAAAATTTGAACGCTGAACATTTGAAAATGGGTAAAAGTTTTAATCATTTGAGTATTTCTACATCTCAAATATTTTACATTTGAATAGAATTTAATTAATGAAAAAATTAGTTAAATGTTTCACTATTTCTGAACTCGAACAAGTTTTGATAGGGTTGAAAATATTTTATGAAGTTTAATGAACAGCATCACAATTTCAAATATAGTAAAACGAGAGTTAATAACTTATCACATTCTTTAAACTGCTGTTTATCAAAGGCAAACATTTATTGAAATCAAAAACAAAATCCTGCCTGAGAGAATATGTACAGAAATTTTCAACTAAACTAGGTTATCAGGTGAACACTTTTATTTAAATAATAAATATTTGTGAATTACTCGTCAGGGGATGGATATCAAAATATTTTATAACCAATGTTTACTCTGTAGCCAATTGATATTATCATTATTGCGCTTAACAATTCCTTCGGTAAATGACTTTAATATGTATCATTTTCAAAACAGAACACACATAAAAATGACATAATTGATAAAAAATTATCTTCCGCCACTTTCAAAATAAAATATATTTATAACAAAACCCAAAAGGTTAACGTTTGATAAAAATATTATTAAATATTTAATATTAAATATTTCGGCAAAATAAATTTAAATTATGTTTCTTGTTTACTTGTTCTACGATTTTATTTTAAATCGTGCTAATATATATGAATTTACCTTAGACGTGCTTTTAACTGAACACTATACTAAAATCCATCAATTTACATTTTAATATTTGTAGTACAGAATAAACTGATAAAATTTCCCCTAATCCTTAAAAGTTTATCTGGCCTTTCAATCAAAAAATTTGCGTTGAAAAAAACATTCCTTTATACATATTTTAATTATTTTAAAGTATAAAATTTAAAGGGATAATGTAATTTCATTTTGTATTTTTGATAAAACTTTTCTGACTTTGCAGAGCAGTAGTATTTTTTTCTTTAATATATTAAATAAACTTTCTCACATGTGGTATCGGAATTTCTTTGCGAATTTCGCTTACTTGACGCAGGAGCATAAATTAATCTTCACCTTATGATCTCATCACATATTAAAAGTTTTACACGAAGAAACTTCGAAATCTCAAAAGAACAGCACTCATTGCGAATTTAACTGAAATCGAGTTTTATAAGGCAGAGTGTGAAACATTTTCACTTAAGACATTTTCTCTTAGAATAACTAGGTCGCTTCCAGATTAAAAAAGATGTCTTTAAACTGTCTCTCTGCACACTTTTCCCGGACGCATTCCAACTACTTGAAATCCTGAGAAGTTGTGAGACGGAAAACAAGCATTATCTTCCAAATCGCAGCGCCCTCTTTTAAGTTTTCACATAAAATATCTCTCGCCTGTTGCTTCAACTAATTCTCCGCATTTCTTTTCTTTAGATAAAATAGCTCTTGAAGTATTTAAAAGTTATATCGTGGAGAGAGGACAGAAGGGAATGCATTAGAATAAATGTTATAAAATAAAACGAAAGAGAGAGCGAGCATAAAAAAAAGAAAATCAAACTTTGTTGAGTTTAGCGGTATAATAAAATAAACCTGTATAAAATAATTTTGCTGGGCCATTTTCAATTGAGACAGCAAGAATGGAGTGAGGGGTGACCGCCCCCTCCCCCGAGAAGAAAAAGAAATTAAATAAAAAATGTTTTTAAAAACTAGGCATCTAAAGAACTCGTGATTTTTTTAAATAAATTTTTACAGCTATTTTAATTCAGTTTTAAGTCTCAAAATAGCTTAAAAGTAATAGTTTTTGAAGGTATTATTTAGCAAAGTTTCATGCTCTAGGGAGACCCTCCTGTAAATTGAATCTTCTAACTAGCCGCCCCCACCCATAAAATTGGATTAATACATCAGTGTGTGACATACATGACATTTTTAACTGAATGAAAATATTTTAATTACTGATTATTTAGCTTTATTGTGCGAATAATAAGATTATGAATAACGACATAAAATTTCAATCTCGAATTTCGGTATTTTCGATAAAATATTAGTCATCTCTGGTTTTTTGATAGATGAGACAAATGTAACGCTTTCACAGCCATGATGATAGGTCAATCACAACTTTTATGTAAGCAAATAGCCCACATTTAGTTAAATATTCTTATAACCTATTTATTTAGGATTCAGTCATATATAATGGAAGCCTAAAAATGTATTTATTTATTTTAACTTAGTTTTGAAATAATCAGAACCCAAGTTTATTTTCAGCTTGAAAATTTCCTTGGAATAACCCCACTGCTCCATTCCATTTTGAGATTCATATACGGCTAACCAATATAGTTTGCACTGTTTTAAAATTTAAGATGGCGGAAGAACTATGTAATAGTGCGAAAATGCTAAATGCTGCAATCGCTACTTAATATTGTATTTGTTTTTTGCAGACATTAGTTCGTAGGATATGGCGAGTTAAAACGGATAGATATTTCTTTTCGATAAATGTTGCCTACTAATGTCTGAAAATATAAGCTAAAAAATTATTTTAAAATAAACTATTTATAATTTTCATCAAAAAGAAATACCAACGCATTTTACCTCACCTGACCCACCAACAATGAGATCTCAGAATACAATATTTATCTAGAATCTAAATCTAACAGCCTTGTCCATAATATTTTTAAATTTGAATAATTTGTTAGTTACGACAAGAAGTAAATAACATTTGATAAAATGTATTAATTTTTATCTTATTTAAATTTATTAACATTTTTACCCCACTTTTATTAATACTTTTGCTTTTAAACTAATATAACAATATTTTTTTCTGGTTTGAAGGGATTAGATGCATTGCATAAAGTAACACAAAGCAGTGAATGTTTAACGTTATAAGTAACAGAAAACAGACCATCAATACAAAAATGCCTGTTTTAATACCCATTTTACCTCATCATACTCCATCTTCGAAGTTCTGCATTTTCTTCTCGATATTGAAAAACTATTATTCTTTTCATACAATTGACGAAAAAGGTTTAACGACTAGCTTTCGCAAGCTACGTTAACAAGAAGACTGCGGTAGCATTAAGCATCTAGGTTCGAGTCCACTAAAGGCGACCCAGTTCACAATCCGAAATCTTACATATTTCATGGATTCAGTGTCGATTGATTCTCAATTAAAATTGACTCAATTAACCATCAATACTCAATTAAAATACTTTAATGAAGAATAAGGTAAAATTTACATATATTTCGTATTTGTGTACTTAAAAAATACATGTATTTTGTATTTTTTCAATTCAGAAGGTATTTTGTATCTTAATGTGTTAATATTAAGGTGTCTTGATTTTGTATCGAAAATACTTTTTTGGTGTATTTTGCCCAACTTTGTATTACATCTTCTTTACGGGTTCGTTTTCCAGCTTGAGCTTGGGTGTTAACTTGCCTGACCATTCGTAGGTAACGACGGCCACCTACTGCATTCTCCTATAATGAAATCCTTATACCTCTGGCAAGGGTTTGAAAAAAATTGCGGCAACCACGGCAAGTGCCGTGAGATTAGCCCAAACAATCGCGATGATCGACAGTTCTTGCGGCATGTTTAGCTACGGTATTTAAAATTTCACTACTTGAGGGTTTCTTTCTGTCTCAGATATATTTTAAGGTTACGTATGGAAATGCAGAATGCTTTTAATAAAAGTGATCATTACATTTTGAATTCAATTTTTCTTAAATTAGGTGGAAAAACTGTAACTGCCGTTTACGTTATTATGATAATTTGAGATTTTGCAGTGAGTTGAATAATGTTTGCTGCCAGCATATAAAAGCTCACAGCATTTTTTTGCTGCCAGCTCCCAAATCTTATTTTGGGCCTTGCTTCTGGCCTCAGCAGAGGCGAATGACTGATGGTCAAGTGTATATCCTTAGGAATTAAATACTAAAGTGCTGAAATTTGGTCATTGTTTTTAATCTGATGTTAAGCAACCCAGTAATTTTACTTAAAACATCATAGAAAAAAAGTGCACGAAAGTATTATAATGAGTATGTATCCACGCACGCTTCTTATTCTGCCATTTTGCCCACCCTTATATAACTTCGAGCGGCTTCATTGCCCCCCCCCCAACTAGGCGCCCGAGTTACGTGATCCATTTGAAACCCTCTATTTGCGGCCCTGTATTTAGCTTTCCTATTCTAAATTTAATTGCTTTCACTATTTTTAATTTCCATTTTTCCCTTCCCGTTGATCTTTGCTTTCGTTAGTAAGTTACTTATGATTTCGCCTGTTCATACAGTAATTTTATTTCTTCGTAAAGCGCCTTGTCTACCTTTTTTCTATAAATAACTGTCTCACTCCAAGGCCATAGCCAGAAAAAAAATGTCAGGGGAAATCTGCAATGCTAATTTTTTTCAGCTTTAAATGATCTCTAAAATTAATCCAATTAAAAAACTTATGAATGCATTATATATATCCCCCACCCCCACATCCGGATACGGGCTCGTCTGACCCGCCATCCCACGGTTTGCTCTACAGCGGAGAAACTCTTTTGTCTTCTAACTGTCAAAAACTAAAATTGGAGACTAGTGAATTGGAAGCTAAAACGCGAAAAAAAATTTTCGTCGAACATTTGCTACCTGCACAAGGAGCACAGCTTTAAAAACACTGCTCTATAGTAAACTTCCATCATTGTATATTTCTTTCTCAATCGTTTTGTGTAGCCGGTTTGCAAATTTGTTTGTTCCCAGCGATCTAGATATCGCTCCGCAATGCGAAACATTCTTGTTTTTGGTGGCCTCTGTAAGCTACTACTTGTCTTCTCGCCAACTTGACTTCAGGAATTTCCTCATTCTTTTTCCACGCTGGAGACAATTGAGCTGCTTTATTTGAAAGTGGTGTAAGTTCTTTTCTTGGCAAATGTTGGTTAATAATAACAATGAATGCAATCTGCTATTAGCTTTTCATCTATAACCAGTTCCCTTTAAAAAATCTTTCAAAATTTTTATCATTTTAGCAATATAAATTTACGTAGTTAATGGAAATGCAAACCATTAAAAAATACAAGCTCTTAAATATCTCCATGCAACATAAAATGAACTTGCACCATTTTCAAAGAAAACGGCTCAACTGTAAAGTAAATACATGGATTTTTCCTTTCTTATTCTACCAAAAACCGTGACTGTTCAATAGTAACATAATATTTGTTCCGAAAGTCTCAAGAGAAAAATGGTGTTAGAAGGTAAAAATTAAATTACAACTTTTCAAAATAACACACATGAGGAAGGATACCCCATAGCGATCGTTACAGTTGGTGCGAAAGGTCCATCCTTCTTCGGTTGAAAAAAAAAAAAAAAAAAAAAAAACTCCACTATCCGCACAGGGAAGAAGATTAGTTAGAGCTAAAAGTAAACTACAGGGACAGGTTGCCATTCATAAGAAAGAAAAAGTGGGAAAATTGTACGTGATTGTTTTGGTTAAGTTAAAAACCTTCAAAGTCATATTATTGTCTCATCAGTGCCCAAGATTGCATTATTGCGCAATGCATTGTTTCTTACCACTGCATTTAAGATTGTTCAGTTAAAAAGTTAATAATTCATTTTTATTTTTATTTTACGGTCCAATTTTTCACAGTAATGAGATTCTAAAAACAAAGAAAAATCTTTTTTCAGATCTAAACCTTAGAGAAGGAGTGATAGTTAATGTGTACTGCAGAGGAAACTTCTGAAAATCTTTAGATTAAAAATACATTTCTCTAGAAGTAATATATATATATTTTTAAACAATCTGATTCTCTCGTCTAGACATGTATTTCGAGAACTCTTTTTTCGCCTTCAGAAGCTGACTGATGCTTTGAGGTAATTATAGAGAAACTTAATAATTTTTAAAAATTCTGAGCATGTATTGATTAAATGAGAGAGCCAATCTTTGCCTGTATACATATCACCCTAAAAATATTTATCTTTCAAAGTTCATTCTCTAGGAAAGAAATATTTTAGTTTAAGAAGTTATTTCATGAATTCTTTTCAGCTTGCTTTCATTAGATTATAAACAAGGTCTTCCGTCGAGAGTGGAAACTTTAGCCTTTCCACAGTATGTTGCGTTGCCGTCCACGAAAGAATTCTTTTGCTACAAAATAATTTGCTATGAGCTGGAATTTTCTGGAATTTTATTAATTTTCCTGGAATTTTATTAATTTAATAATATGGTTATGAGGACTTTTTTATAACTATATAAAAAGTAATATTTGAATTTTTTATAAAAGCTATTTGTTCATTTATGTATTAAATAAAGCTACCCTCACTCTGAAATACCTATTACACAAGCGTAACGCTGGACCTCAGCGTAGCGTAGCGTTCATAGAACCATTCTAGGAAGAAACATCAGCCAAAGAAGGAAAGTCTTCAATATTTACGAATGACGTCTTTTTAAATGATGAGAGCGAAAATGTTAAGCGTGGATTTAATACTAGGTTTGAGTGCACTCACAGGAAGAACAATCGCCCCATCGACACCCCTCTTGGATCAAGGACGTATTAACCTTTTAACGCTCAGTGTTCCCACTCTGGGAACACCCAACTCTGACGTTTTGACTGTTACCAGTCACGAAGAATAGATTTGATTTCTATAAAAATAGTTGCGGGTGACATAGCTCCACGAGAATCCTTTACTTTTTAGCACGTCATTTCCCGTAAAAAGATTATTTTTAACATCACTGACATCTGCTGAAAAATGGAAGAATGCGAGAACAGCTGGATAGATTGCCCAATGCTGAAAAAAGGGCAGCCGTTGCCCCTCAAAATTGCGTTTGATTACTGTGCGCCTGCGCGAAGTCCGCGCTTTGAGAGGTAGAAAGAAATAGTGATGAGAGGCACTCTGTAGCACCACAGTTAACCCTTTGAGGCGCAACCCTTTCCCAATGCTGAAAAAAGGGCAGCCGCTGCCATCGTTCGACTTAACTATCAGCAGGATGGCGGACGATCGAAACGTTCCTCGCGTGCCACCGATCTAGAGACTCTTTTTTGACGCAGCTGGCTGTGAGCCTTTTTTTCAGCATTGGGAAAGGGTTGCGCCTCAAAGGGTTAAAGAGTTTGTTGTGTTTTCCGGCATAGTCTGGGGAGACGCACAAGAGAGTTAGGGTGACCAAACGGGACGTCCCTAGTAGCGCAATTAGTCCAAAAAACGTTTACAACATGTTTTTTAACGTCAAAAAACGTGTTTCCAACGTAATTTAAACGTTTTTTGAACTAGTTGTGCTACTAGGGGTGTGTCCTATACGCCTTGATAAGAGGGGAGGATGTCAAAATTGAGCTTTGATTCAATAAGAAGAGGGCACCCTCTTTAACGTTTTATCCGAGAGACATAACAAAAGTCTAGTTATGGCACTGCAACAGAGGAGTTGTAACGATATGGGAAAAACCCTTTTTGTTATTGTTTTAAGAAATGCTTGAGTTAGTGTCTATGGAACCGTGCCTCTTTGCAAAGTTCCATAAGACACTAACTGGCCCAAGTTTAAATCGTTATACACTTAAATCTGGTTATAAAGAACTTCAATTTAACGAATTTTTCAGAATAACAAATTTTATCTTCGGTCCTTTCAAATTCGTTTTACCGAGGTATTACTGTACGAGGAAGAGAAATTTTAAAGTTGGTGGAGATGCATTTCATTAATATATGTCTTGAAGAAATTTGGGATGTTATCAAAAATGGAGGCAGGTGTTGAGGGTGGGGGGGGGAATTCACATTTTAACCTTTTAATGCACAGTGTCCTCGTCCTGAGGACACAAAACACTGACGTTTTGACTGCTGTCAGTCACGAAAAATAAATCTGACTTCTATAAAAATACTTGAGGGTGACATAGTTACACGAGAATCCTTTACTTTTTAGCCCATCAATAACCGTATAAATTGTCGATTATTTGTAAAGTTGTCAGGATTATTTTTAACAGCACTGGCATCCGCTGAAAATTCGAAGAATACGATGAAAAAACATTGATACAGAAGAACAACTGGATAGGCTGTCCTCTGCTGAAAAAAGAGCAGCCGTTGCCAGCTGTGTCAAAAAATGGTCTCTAGATATTTGGCACGTGATGAACGATTCGATCGACCGTAATCTTGCTGGTATTTAAATCGAGAGATGGCAACGGCTGCCCCTTTTTTTCAGCATTGGGAAATGGTTGCGCTTTCAACGGGTATACGAACAACCCTTTCTATCCCCTTCTCTAGTTTTTGCAGGTAACTGCAAATTGTGAATTAAATTCTGACATTTTGAAAATAAGAAATCATGGTTCTTAAAAATATTTGCAATAATATTTAAATAATTACGGAGAATCAATCGTTAAAAGGAGTTAGGAAAGCTCTAATTGTAATGTATTGTTTTTTTTCAATTTACTGTGAAAATGTTAAAAATGTTCGTTTTCAAAACTAAAGCACTGAGCGTTAGAATTGGAGAGATGTAAATAAGTCCTATGCTCTGAGCTCTGATAGTAATAAATAAAGAAATAACGAAATAAACACTTAGTAGAACACATGATCGCTCTGCTATCAATTCGCCATTAAAAAATTAATTCCGAACACCAGTAGGCTGTCCGGGCTATGGGACGCAGACCGTATGTTGAAAGCCCTGCTAGTTGTAAAGAAAAAATAAATGAATAAATAAAAATAGTAAATAAATAATATCAAAATAATAAATTAATTAATTAGTTAAAATATGTATGATATATATATATATATATATATATATATATATATATATATATATATATATAACTATCAAGTAAAACACAAAACATACTAAAAATATAACAGCTATTAGCAAGAATTAGAAACCAGATTTTGAAGCCAAATAAAGTGCAAGAATTATTGTGATAATATAATGGAACGGAAATTATAACCACTGTCACCATCGTCAGGGGCCACAAACAGTGGATTATAATTTACAGCAAACCAAATAGTAGGGTTTCGGTTGTGTGGCATATCAGAAGAGATATTAACTCCACACATCTGGGCCCTATCCTACTATATAAAGGAAAGAAGAAATCAAAAAGATAACAAAAATTAGAAATAGGAATTATAATTTTACATACCAGACCTTGAGCACATGGAAATTTCATTTGAACAATTGATATGTGTTGCCAATGCTAAGAATTGTAAAAAGTGAAAAATGGTGTTGCCACTAAATAAAAGTGTAAAAGTGGAAAGAAGAAAGCATAGGAGTTGCCATATACTAAAAGGTAATATTATTAAATTTTAAGAATATCCAGGTATATTAATATAATAAATATATATTGAATAATAATAAATTAAAATGATTGAATAAAATAAATAGTATAGCAAAATTAAATATAACATATTGTTTAAAAAATAAAATGATTATTATTATTGACAAAGTATGTATAATAAGTTATTGTATGACAGAAGATTAATCTAGTAAATAAGAAAAAAATAAAAAATAATCTTTAGGACAGAATAATCACAATATAGGAACCCCGGTTTTTTTTTAATTCCTCCAGATATATATATGCATGCATATACACATCCAAATTGTTTTTAAACATATTACTTTTTTTTAATGAGAAAAACTTCCTCCGCCCGACCCAACCATCCAATTACAACCTTAAAACCAAAACCCCACCCAACCTCCAGTAAATTAACAAAGACATTAGACACATCATTATCAAGAATTGTATATAATAGATTTTAGGAACTTAGTTGGATAGTTGTATTGTCTAGCTGACAGAAATAGAGATTTAAAATTGGAGACTTTAAAATCATCAGAACATAGAAACTTGATTCTACAGCAGTGATTATAGATGATATTGCGAAATACAGATTTATGTAAGCAGGAGGAAAAATGAGTAAAGCTATTTACTTTAAAGCTAAAATCTTTACGCTTATCATATATATTGAAACTAAGGCTATTTCTAGGAGTGATGGAGATACTTAGATCTAGAAAACTAACAGAATTGTTAAGCATATCATTTTTAATTAATTCCAGAGCAGATGGATATTTTATGGGGAAGATAATGTTATTATTATTAGTAGTGTTTGCAAGTAAGATATCATCTATATATCGTTTAAGAATGATGTGTGTATTAGTATATTCTTTTTCATAGTAATATAAGTAAAGATCTGCAAGGTAACTAGATGCTGAACCACCTTGTGGTATACCATGATTTTGTAGATATATTTTATTGTTATGTAGAATAAAATTATTATAGATAATAAATTTAGATAGACAACTGAAATAAGTTACATCAACATGGGAAGGGAGCTGAATATAGTTAACACAAGTTTCAAATAATTCATTAATTACATTGTAAAGGTCGTCAAGAGGAATATTGTTGAATAGATCTTTAAAATCACAGGTATATAAAGAGGTAATATTACTAATAGTACATATTGTATTGCGTAGATCATAACTATTTCCTATAGAGTAATCATTACGTTTTATATAATACTCATGCATAACAGACAGTATCTTTAATAAAAGTTTACTTGCTACATTGCTATATGTATTACATCCTATTGTAACAGTTCGAAACTTTAAAGGTGATTTATGAAATTTAGGGATTAGTGCAATATAAGGATAGTTTAGATTATTATGTTGTAGTTTGAGAAGTTTATAGAAAGCCAGAATTTTTTTGTTACAAACTACAGTAGACAAAATAGTAGAGGAATAGATACTGTTATTTACAATTGTAGAGGCTAACAAGCTATGATATAACTGTTTACAAATAAAAGCATAGTTATTGGATGATTTATCTACATAAGTAATTATGAAATACGCTTTATAAAGTCTATTTGAGTATGAAATTGACTATTGACAGGATAACTATATTTTACATATTTAGCAATAGTTTGCTTAAAGATTGAAAGTACTTTTACTTTCCAAGTAGTGAAGGCTTCAATAGGAGTGCTGTATTTTAAGGCAGTATTATATATGCAAAAATCTAAATCATATGTGAATTGTGTTACAATGCCACTAAGAGAGTGTTTTGAAGGAATACGGTGTTTAGAGCCCTTCTGCATGAGTTTTTTTTTAACCTAATATCTTTTATGATAGCTAGATCCCCAGTAATGATGTGTCCATAATCCCTATTAATGAAGTTCCTATAGTGATTGTCATTGCATATACAGGGTGGTGTATCAGAAGGGTTATATGTTTTTGAAAAGGAGTTATAGTTAAATAGTTTCCTACCAAAGGGTAAGGGATATTTAAAGGACTTTTTAATAATGATATTTTTGATGGGAAAGTAAGTGTTATTAGTAGAAAATATTGTATTGAAGTTTAAGTTTATATACAAATATAAACAGAAAAATTATCATAATCATTATTTTTAATCATTCTTTAAAATCAGAACTATTTACAAAACTTTTTAAGTAGTATTTATTCTTTTAACGTATTTTGCCAAATATATATCATGAAAAAATAGAGTTAAAATGAATCTAAAACAGCAGAGACTCTTTCTATGCGCTATTGTTGAGAGAATAAGCCATTTGGAGAAGAGCTCTTGATGCACGAAGGCTCGGGCTCTCGCATTTGAATTTTAATTGGTTTTGCGTTGAGTTCCTGTCGAGGTAAGGAAAACGTCAGTGCTCAGAAATAGTTATTAATTTTCTTATTTTATTTTTTTATGTGAGCAAACAATCGTTTAATTTTGTTCAATTTTGCTCATAAATATTTAATAAACTTAAAGAGAAGCACGAATAAGCATTTGTTTCTTTAAAAATACTTATTCGTGAATTTTTAAGTATCCGTTTATTTTTATTAATAAAATATTTTTAAATATTCGTGCATTTTCGTTAATTATGCAACATCTTTGTTGTTTAAATCGTACAGAGAGATAAATCTATTAAAAATAGTCTGTGATTCGCACACAATCTTTAATTAGCATTTATTGGATTTACATAAGTTGTGCAATTTTCCTTTTTAAATTCTGATCAAAATACTTAGTATTTATGAATTGGAAATGTAAATTTTCTTCTCAGAAAAAACTGTGCTTTTTCTTTTATTTATTTATTTATTTTTTGTAGCTTTATAACTGCAATACTATACATAGATTCTATAGCTTGTAATGCAATTTTAATTGGACCATAAGCAGAAACTTCTCTACCTAACAATTATGAATTCATCTAAATTTTAAAAACTATTTTAAAAAATCATAACTGAATTCCCTTAACATTATTAGTAAAATTACAGTATTAATTTTTATACGTTTTTCAGACAAATTAGTCAGACGTAATTACTTTTGTTAAATCTGTTCATTAACGTTCTTAACTCAAACTACAATAGTTTATTAAGCAATGAAATAGGTTGATAATATTTTTTAGTTGCAAGCAAAAGGCTGTGCTTAAAAAAAAGCTTGCACTTAATCTCAAAGGCTTATAAATATACATTCATTAAGGATTCTTTTTAACAAAGTCTTTTTAATTTTGCTTTCTAAAAATTGTGTTCTGCTTGCTAAACCCCTTTTTAATTTAAGTCTGACAAAAGAAATTATTCACTTGCCAAAATAGTTCTTTAATTCATCATAATTATTAGCTACTAGCTGCTACCCGCGACTTCGTCCGCGTCGGCTTTAGAGTTAGGTCCCAAAAGAAATGAAGCATGTGTGAATAACACATATGTTTGCGACAAAAGAAACTGCATTTAAATATTATATGCTTTTTACTTATTTTATATGAAGTATAATGCGTGGTAGTATACTTCATTTAAAATAAGAGAGTAAGCAGAGTTACTAAATTTAGATTTTTTTCAGGCATTTGGCGAATACATTTACGACAGTATTTGCTAACTGTTTTCGTTGTTTTTGTGAAAGAAATATTTATGCTATAGCATGAATTTTAGCCTACGCTAATCAGGAATTGTGCAGCTTTTTCTTAGCGAAAAAGTTTTAGAATCGGTTCTATAGTTACAGAGATACCCAGAGAGCGTAATGTATTATAATTATTTTGAGTGTTCCTGTAAAGGAACTATTTGCACTACATGTATGAATTTTAGCCTATAATACTCAAGAATAGTGTAGCTTACTAACAGTGAAAAACGTTTTGGAATCGGTTCACTACTTACAGAGATACACTTAGAGTGTAATGTAATTCTTATGAGTATCCCTGTAAAAGAACTATTTGTGATATATGCATAAAAGGTACTCTATAACACTCAGGGTCCCACCAGTGTCTAAGAAGTTCTACTCTCAAAACTGGAAGGCTGAAAGTGCCAGGTTCAACCCCTGGTCGAGCCTGTCGACCTAGCCGCTCGCAGATTTTCGCGGTTTTCTCCAAAACCTCGCGTAAATACGGGCTAGGATCCCTTAGAAAGTTCCCCACAGAGGAATAACCCATATAGGCCTAGGACCCTAGTGCAGTCAATCGGTCTTAATCCACAAACAAACAAACAATAATACTCAGGAATAGTGTAACAAGTTTTAAATTCGGTTTAGTAGCTATAATTCCATAGAGCGCAATACATTAGAATTATTTTGAATGTTTTTGTAGAAGAATTATTTATGCTATATGCTTGAAAGGTTGCCTGTATGTTAATCCAGGGCATAAGCTATCTTCATTACGAATTTTTCCAAATCCGTTCAGCAATTTGTGTGTGATTCAGTCAAAAACATCTAAACACACAAACGTACACATTTTTTAATGACAATGTCATTTTATCTCTCAATACCCTTGTTGAAAAATGTGTCCCAAAAATGCGACATAATAAAGCGACATAAAAAAGCGACATAATTTTACATGTATTTAAATACTATTAGTTTACAACAGCTTTAATATCGAGATTAAAGCAATCTTTAGTCTCGATATTGTTACACTATTTCGTAAGCTGTAGAATATGCTCCACATTTATTTTTTACATATATTCAAATATTATTAGTTCACAACAGCTTTAATCTATTGTTACAATATTTCGTAATCTGTAGAATATGCACCACATGTATTTTTCTATAAATAGGTTACACTCATAAAAATTTCAACATAGGGTTACCAGGCGAAATACGCGAAAGATGAGCGATAAAATGCCAAGTTAATTAATATAGTTTTAATGTGGCAATAATAAAACTAAAAAATTAGGGGGGTTCAGGGGGATCTCCCCCTGACGAGGCTCGAACAGCCGAGTTTTTATATTATTGGTAGGATTTGGAAATTTTTGAAGTTTAAGAAACACATTTGGACTTTTCTTTCTAATGCTTTTTAATTTGGCGTAAAATCAACATAATTTCCATACCATTTCATGTTTTTCAAATGCATGTTTATCTGAAAATAGAATTTCAGCTTTATTTCAAAAGCATAAATCATTTTGTGCGGGCGATAAAACGGTTTTTAATTAATAATTAGAAAAGTATTTAAGATTTCAACATTCTGAGCCTCAGGTGCACAATCATGGGCTTCTATGCTTTCTTATTTCTATATTTCTTAAGAAATTTTCAAAGCTCTGCTTTCTGTAGATTTGTCTAGAGAACATTCATTTTTATTATTATTGATAGATAGATTTGGCATAAAACTGGCATAATTTCCGTGGAATTTAATGTTTTTCAGATGCACGCACGC
This sequence comes from Cheiracanthium punctorium, assembly GCA_038373885.1. Lineage (NCBI taxonomy): Eukaryota > Metazoa > Arthropoda > Arachnida > Araneae > Cheiracanthiidae > Cheiracanthium > Cheiracanthium punctorium. Next base: position 376,559 of record JAWZYV010007758.1, read on the forward strand.
GCTTCTTTATTGAAGCAATAGCATTCTTGTTAGCTCAAAATATGAATCATTTGATTGATACGGGCGAAACTCGCCAAGCATGGCAACGTAAAGACGGTTCTTAATTAATAATTAAAAAGTAATTAAAAATCTAAAACTCTAATTAGCCTATAACCAACTCCATGGTCCCCTCTATATCTAAACCAAAATGCATCCTAATCGATTCAGCGGTTTAGGCGTGAAAGCGTCATAAACAAACAAACAAACTCACTTTCGCATTTATAATATTAGTTAGGATTTATTGATATTTGCTGTGGTTATTGAGCAAGTGTCTAAATATCGCATTTTAGAGGCCTGACAGTAAAATAACAAGAGAAATATTGAAAACATTATATTACTAGAAAATATTATATAATTAGCTGAAACAGAGTACATAATTGGATCAATTAATGAAATTTTACAGGTATTTCAATGTGAAAGGTATGGATCATGTATTCTAAAAAAATCACTAAAAAAATCTAGCTTTCAAAAATTTGAAATTCTTTGATGTAAACAAGTATTCTTTTCTAGTGATTGGAAATTATAAGTATTATATCACAATATGATTTTTAATTTAAACAATATTTGTGAAAATTATAAATTTATGTTAAAGGATAAGATTTGGGAATAATATGAAACTAAAAAATTACTGAGTTTTCGTGGTAAATACGCCAAACGTCTCTTGCGTACTTTCGTTAATGTATGATGCGTTGCAAACGGAGCTTGGAATGAGGAAAATTTCAACTTCAAAGCCATTATTTAATCGGCATCATAATTAAATCAATCAGTTAAAACGTAGAATTGCAAATATAACGGGAGGGTGGTAAGGGGGGGAGAGGAGGACATATGTTTTAATGAGTCAGTTCAAGCAAGGAAATAATACAAAAAAACCAGTTTCTCTCCAAGCAAATGTATATATTCCTCGAGATCACGTGACACACTGGGTGTTTACAAAGAACGCGAATGGCAGTCTTAATGACGTCAGTAAGCACTGATTGGTGCCTTCGCAATTATGATGTTTACACCTGGAATAAGGCTTGGATGGAGCTTAGGAATTACTTAAGTCGTCAATAGGAGGAGGGGAAAATCTTCGAGGAAAATCTAGTTCGAGAAAATTTCACCATTTCCTGGGGCCCCACCATGACGCTATCGGAGAGTATCAATGACTGATATAGTTCTCACACACGGATAATCAAATTCTTCAGATAAATAGCCGCTACTGTATTTGGTGCTGGAACGATGAATGTCGAATACAATAAGTGAGAATTTATATAACTGTTATGGCTATGTCGGAAGTCGGAACTGGGGCCGATCAACCAATCAAAACGCACTGCTCTCTCCCTTTTTAAACGAAGGCATCGTCTTTAGAATTTCCGCGGGGTTGGGAGAAATCGATCAAGGCAGGGGTGTTTTTTTTTTTTTTTGACAGGGTAGAAAACTCATGCTTGCGAAGGAAAGGGAGCCTTTTGCGGGAGTGCTTAACACCCCATGATACACACAATAAAAAATCCATCGATCGTCTATTCACCGGTATTGGAATGCGAGTTTTCACCTTTATTTACCCAGTCGGAGAAAACAGCATTATTTCCGATAGTGATTCCAAAATCGGAATGCTTTCAACTGCTTCATGGTAGCACAGAGAAATATTTTCTTGGATTGTGACGTTACATGAGTAGAGAAGGCTTGATTTATCCGCTACGAAAAACGTTCCAGTAACATTGTGGTAAGTCCCCTGACCTGATGAATGAGTCGGGGAACAAATATCAGATTTAAGAATAAAAAATGCTCTTAGAGATGATTTTGAGATACACACGCATTTACTGAAAATGACTATTAAAACATCAACTTGAACTAACTATAACTTAATCAACTCATAGAACCCAACCATGCATACTTCCATTCTTGAAGTATTGATACCCAGAACGGTTGCTGACGAAGTTGATGCAACATAAATGCAAATGCCAGTGGTCATTATTAGCCACTGTCGGTTTTTCTGATATAAGCTACAAGCATAAAACTTCCGCCCTTGCTCGTTTAATTTTCTTACATTTGAATTGCCGCCTGAGGCAGGAATTCCGAAATGGGGCTAAATCTTAATCCTGGCGTCCTCCCCCAGACAGCACAGCAAACTTGCAGCAAGCTTGATTTATCAAGTCAATAAACTTGAATTAAGCTTGAAAATTTCAAGCGTGTAAGCTTAATGCAAGCTTGAATCAAGTGTTCTATTTTGCACTTGCCCAGCTTGCATCAAGCCTGACATAGCAAGCTTGAATGAAGCTTGACATAGCAAGCTTAATTTCAAGCTTAAAAAATTTTCCCTAAAAAAAATTTCCTGAATACACGGGGTGCCGGTCGGCGAACTCGCCCCACACACTTTATATTTCCCCTCTACGCTGAAATTTCAAGTTATTTTAGGGCGTGTTCAGACTGCCACTTTTGGGTAAAACTCGAGTAAAACACGAACAGCTCGAGTTTTACTCGGGGAGATTGACATCGTGAACGGTTTTGGGTATATAATAGGAAAAAAAGGGGCGACACGTATTTACTAACCTGTGGAGCCAATGGGAGCGAACAATAACAATAAACAAAGCTCACGTGATCTATCTCCCCAACTTCCCAAGGAAAATCCTTGGGGAGTTGGGAAAAACTCGATCTACTCAACTTGGCAGTCTGAACGCTTTGTTTATCTCCCCGAAAAGCTCAAATCGGGCATCGTGAACGGCTTGAGTTTTCCCGAGTAACTCGAGTTACTCAAAAGTGGCAGTCTGAACGCGGCCTTAATCTGTTACCATCAAGCGTCCGTGGCTGAGATCGAACACGGTATCGATGGGTTGGGAAGCCAGCGTCCTAACCACTCGGCCAACCTGTGTTGCGCTGATATGACTAAAGTTTTAAGTGACTGTCAGGGTTATCACGCCGTTTTCTGGCGAGATCGATAGTGGCCGATGTGTTGATCTGTTTCTTTTATTTTTCCATGGGATGCATCAAAATTAAAATAATGTTATGTGGGATTTAGTGACTCTACTAATAGGGAAATAAACATAATATAAACTTAACAGCAGCACACGTTTTAAAACTTTCAATATCACGACACTCATGTTGGGCAATACCTGCCAAAATCGAGACAAACGACTGATTTTGAAATCAATTTCGTAGTATAATTGTATTTTATTTTGAAGAATTTCCATATTTGGAAATATAGAATCTTTTTTTTTTTAATTCTATGGTCAAGTACATTTATGACTGATGATAAATTATTTTGTGGCGGCCGGATTGCGCCTCATTCTACCACCCATAAATTGAAGTATATTAACTAACTAAATTGTGTTAATTATATTAAAATTTATTTTTAGGGCTAAATAATTAGTTAATGGAATTACTAATGTTAATTAGATGTAAATAAAACTAAAACTCCCCTCGTGTTACACTTCAGAGGGGCTTATCCCATTCATTCCTTCCCCTTGCGTGTTCTAATGTCCAGGTTTTGTGCGATAATAAAATAAAACACAACTTTTACGAACATTTCTTTATTTAATATGAGCAAATTTGAGATAACGCTAGACAAATTAATCTCCATTCTCCTTCTAGCCTACAGCGACAGATGGCACCATCACCGCACGCTCTCCCTTTTGGAGCAGTAATCAAGTTGTATTCAAGCTTGACAGTTCAAATGACTTCTCCATGAAAATAAACACTCAAAAAACTGGTGTTATAAGATAAAATAAATAAAAACTTTGTGAAAAAAAACACACGTAAAAGGTTACTTCAAGGCGTAACGATCGTTTCGACCGAAAATTCGTTACGCCTTGAAGTAACCTTTTATGTGTGTTTTTTTCACAAAGTTTTTATTTATTTTGACTTCTCCATGCTTGCTGCAAGCTTAAAATTAATTGAACTGTCAAGCTTGTATTAATACGTCAAATTCAAAGAAATGTCGAGCTTGATTTAAGCTTATGTGCTGTCTGGGAATTTCCCTTTAATTTTTTTTTTTTTTGGCAAGAGAATTTGCCTCCGGCTTGATCCTCAATAGATTCGGTAGCATGGGCGCCGGCAGCTTCGGGCAAGGGGGGCAATTCCCCCACCCCTGGATTTTTGTATGGAGTGTTTTCCCGGGAGTAATTTCGTAAGCGGATGTCAGCTATTTTTGGCGACTTTTTTTGTCGCCAACACCCGCTACTTGGCGCTTTTTTTTGATCGCCCAATTTTTCACGTCTGAAACACCATTTTAGAATACGATAAATTAATACAACACGGTGAGCACTGTCAGCAAAGACAAAGCATTTTAACACATTAAAATTGCACAGATATTCCACTAAATAAAAATAATAAAACAAAATACACCGTCCACAATTAACACTAAAAAACGTCAGCAATTTCAGTAACAGGCAATTCAAAATGAGCAAACAGTAAACCGCTTTTAACTAAAAAAATGTCAGTATATTAAGCAATCTAGTTCTACGGCTATGTAAACTAGGCAACCAGTGGACCGTTTTTAACAACAACAAAAAAAAAAAAACCTCAGTAGATTCAGCAACCTAGTTGTACAGTTATGTAAACTAGGCAACCAGTGGACCGTTTTTAACTAAAAAAACCTCAGTGGATTCAGCAATCTACTTGTACAGCTATGTAAACTGGGCAAACACTGGCCCGTTTTCAACTCAAAAAAACATCGGTTGATTAAACAACCTATTTATACACCTCATATAAAGTCACATAGCACTGATGAAAACATAACAACATCAAATATCCATTTACAATTCACATTGAAAACCTTAAGCAATTGCAAAAATTCTTTAAAAAAACACTTACCTTTATTTTAAGAAACTTCTCAAAAGTATCCAAAACACACAAGAGCTAATAACATAACACCAAAACGCTTCCTTTTATTTAACTTTATACTCACACCCTCCTTCAAATAAACACACATTTCCTTTCTAAACAAAAAAATAATATTCACTACACTTCAAGCAACACAACACATTTCCAAATAAAAAAATACACCTTATAGTCTCCGAAATAACTTACCAAACACCAAACAAGAACTCACGCATCGAATTCAAATTCAGCTCCTTATAAAACTTCGGTTTACTGATTACAGTCAAATTGCCTAAACCAATCACAAAATTCCTTTACCAAACATCCTGGTATCGTTTAATGAACCCACCGAGTGTTTTTTCATCAAACTACAGCACCAGTTAACAACTCAACTCCAAACACAGGTTGCAACAGATATCTGAAACTATCGCTATCGTAAACAAACTGTCCAACGAACTTCAAATTTAGCGTCAGATCGGCACTAGGCGAGGACACCTGCTAACGAAATTTCCCCCGTTTTCCCTTGCTTTTTTGCTCTTTCCAACATGGTAACCATATGTTGAAGTAGTCTTTGCCCCTCCCCCTGGAAAATATTCTGCCGGCGCCCATGTTCGGTAGCAGGGCCGGCCCAAGGGGTGTGCGAATGTAGGCGATTGCCTAAGACCCCGCGCTTATAAAGGCCCCGCTCCTTGGCCCTTTTATTGCTATCTCATAAGACATGATAGAGAAGAGGCCCCGCTCTTGCGCTTCGCATGGGGCCCCGCGCGCCCCTCGGGCCGCCTCTGTCGGTAGTAGTTTGAGGTCTGATTTTTAAATAAAAATATTTAGCATAAAAAAATTTAGTTTACGCCTCATGATTTTGAAAATAACTATAAAAATAAATGTTGGCATTGCATGTTGTAATCTCTGTCTAAAGCTAAGTCATCAAACGTTAGAATAGTGAAAGATCTTCATCTTCCAGAAATAGTATGTATAATAAAAATGAATTTTGTAAATTTTGATTTTAATATTATTTGACTTCACAACAGATGGCGACACCAAATATTGGGCAAACCGTGTTTCATTGAAAGTACTCAGCATCACAGGCGAAAGAAATCGTGTAAAAATTAGTACTCGGCATGAGAAAACGTATTCCCTTTGATAAACTAGGTTGGAGTTTAAAGTAACTTTTATCTTTAAAATGTAATGAGAATTTACATTTCCAAAGAAGCTTTAGGAAGATTTATGTACACTTAAAAAGTGAACAAATATTAATTAATTAAAATTAAAAAAACTAAAAAGTAATTTTTTTAAAAGCACTACTTTTTGCCAACAGACTATGAAAATACTGTTATAGAACAAATATCCTTTACCCCTCTGAAGAATAAAAAGTTAAAACACAAGCTGACGAGTGCAACAGAGCGGACTGGAAATTGCGATTAACAACATGTGCATTTGCGTTTACATTACCTAAACAATTTGCCTCACCATGGCACAGCGTGGTTATGTCAATAGTAGTGGTAGATGGCCGAAGTGTGAATGTTCCGGGTTCGGGTACTATCGCGCGGTTGTCGAACTAGCGATCTGAAGTTTTGGTAGGTTTTCTCCAGATGTAACGTGAATACGCGTTAGAACCCCTTAGAAAGTCCTCCTACCAAGGCACCCCCCCATCCTTGGCAGATCGCCCTAGCATAGCGTTTCCATAACCACACAAACGAACACTTCGGTAATGTAAACACAGACTTCTACCATAGAAAAACAAAATTTAAAAAATATATAAAGTACTTCTGAAGGCTAGTGCTATCCGAAAAACAGATAATAATCAGTAGCCTTTAGAGATCGCTTTAGAAATGAAGCAACATCTTTCATTTTAAATACAAAAGGTGCCTTTTCAAAACGCGTACACGCGACAACAGTCCTTTTCGGGCAAACTGGTTGACGCCATATGCTCGTTCCCCGCGGTAAATTTCCCCTGAATGCATGTACGTGGCGCTCGTACAGAAAGGGTTAATAATCGTACGAGGAAGTCATGTGCTGTCCATGTCAGATATCTTCATTTTTACGTTATACGTAGGTATTCATGTAATCAGTGAGTGTAGCTAGTTGCATGTTTCTACATTCTATGTTATGATTTGTTTATTTTTTTACATTATAGGTATTTGTGCGATCAGTGCGTGTAGCCTGTTGCATGTCTGTCTATAGTTATATTTTTTTTCTTTTTTTTTTTGGGGGGGGGAGGGGTATTACAGGTTTTATGCAATCAGTGCGTTTAGCCTGTTGCATGTTTATGCTGTTGTAACATGTATTCGGATTTGTGTGCTTGGTCACGTGGAACCGCTTATAAATCCACGTCAAAGAAAGGCCAAACACAAGGGGGGGGGGTGCAAATGCCTTGGGGGAGGACTTTTCTAGGTATTTAGCGTGTATTCACGTTACATCTGGAGAAAACCGCCCAAAACTCCAAACCGCAAGAGGACAGAACCCTGTTCCTCCACTTGAGCCATCTACCAACGTCAGTGGCTTTAACGACTGTACTACCCATTGGTGCATGTTTATCTATACTTTCTATTTATTTATTTATCAGTGCGTGTAGCTTGTGTTGCATGTCTGTCTGTGCTTATAATTTATCTTTTTAAGATTATAGATATTTTTAGGCTGCTTGAGTACTTTACGTGTTTATGAATTATTTAAATTTAGGTGCAATTTTTAATTTCTATTACCAATTTTTACTTATATTGTGTGGCTTTTATACAGTTTTTGAATGTTGGCAAATAAAAACTAATTAACTGCTTTTTACACGGCTTTTGGCCTCGAGACAATTAAAAGCCACCTCATTCGTTGGTTTTTATGTATTTTTGGCTTGATGAAGACTTAATTGTCTTCAGGCAATCAGAAAAAGCTAGTTACTGCTTTTTAAAAGGCTTTTGACATCAGGACAAATAAAAGACGATTCACTGTTTGCATTTTACATGCTTTTTAGCTTCGGGGCAATTTAAACCGACTCACAGTTTTTTGCCCGAGGACATTCATTAACTGAATCCGTGTCATTTTTTGTTTGTTTGTTTTTGACAAGAAATGCCATATATGACTAAAAAACTGAAAATTTTATCAATTTGCACATTAATTTTTAGTTTCATGGTTTACGGAATATTTCTAAGATGATATTTCTCAATATCAAAACAAACACGTACAGAAGAATCATCCTTAATCGGAGTTAAAAACTCTTAGATGGTTGACTTGAGAGAATAGAATGAGGTTCGACCCGGAAGTGTTCCTTATAGTATGCTTTCATAAGGCTTTTTTAATTACATTTATCAAAAAGCAAAGCAGAAATGAATATTAACCACTGTTTGTTAGTGGGTGCAAACGCATGCTATGTATGTTGTGGCGTGCATTGTGAAACGGAGACCCCGTACCAAACCCTAGTAACTGTCGTTTTTAAAGAACGGTCTCATAGTTTCTTTATTAACATCAGGCCAATTTCTTCACTCACCTTTTTTCTCAGACAGTATTGTTCAGAATCTTTTATTCGTCCTCAAGTACTGCAAATTTCAAATCATCTATCTGTAATAATAACCACAGTGTGCGTGAGAGGGGGGGGGATACGCTTTGGCAGTTTAATTTGCACGAGTGCCTCAATGAAAACCAAAGTCAAGATAATTTTGTAAAAATTAAATACATACTGATTTTATTCTTCGTTACTGCTGCTATCAATGTTAAGCGTCAACGGCACATATAGGATGTAATCAAAATGCATGTTCAATGTTTGGAAAATTGCACACATGCGCAATGTTTTTAAAATTCATACTCACTTTGTGAATTGGTTGTGAAAATAAGCCACGGTACGAGGTCAGCAAACATCAGCAGACATTTATTTTTCAGAAAATTATGCCTTTGTCTAATGCTCCGGGCCAACGCCGGGTTGCGTAGCTAGTATACAGGGTGTCCTAAAAAGGTGGTAACACGCTTTATACTTTACCTTCAAGAGATAAATGGGCTATGTAAACTGAAAAAAAAATGTTCAAAATAATGCGGGGAAAAAAACTACGTTAAGAAACAATTGCTCTCTTTAATTTTCAGAAAATTACGCTTTATAAATTTTTATACGAACCCCGTACAAAAAATTACCAATTAATAAAATATGCCCCATATGATGGACAGATATGATGGACAAAATTTCAGCCTTTCACCATAAAACGTCTCAGATATCTTTAATCAAAGGTCATCGGGGGGGGGGGGCTATAACAGATTTTAAATGTAAGTGTTTATTGCTAGACAGGAAAAAAAAAATATTTTCTTTTGTAGTTTCTGTATGAATCCTGAAATGCCATCATTCGACGTGATTTTTTTTTTCTCTCCGAGAGCCATTGAAAAGTGGTTTAAGTCAGCATATACAAGGTGGTCTAAAAGAAACTTCCCCTATATGTGAGTCCCTAGTGGCCGAACCGTTCAACCAATCGAAATGAAAGTTTAGATATAGTTATTTGAATGTATGGGGTCCAGATTGTGATGATTTAAAACAATAAACCTCTTACAGTTACGGTTACAGTGACAAAATTTCGAAACTTTCGAATGGCAACACCCACTTTTTTAGCGCGCAAATTGATCAGAGCATGGAAAAACCTTAAATGGCGTTAGAACGAGACAGGTATGGCGTAAATTGGCGGCGTAAAGCATTTGCAAAGAAGAGCATCGTAAAGAATCAATCACAATAAAAGGGAAGGTGTAATGGATGCACTTTGCATAATTCACTGGGCGAGGCAGTAGAAGCATCCATCACAGAGCACTCTTGCAAAGCAATGCTTGTGATATAAGCAGTGTGGGAAGATTATTTCTTCATGTTCGTGCTAATCCGTCTCGTTTCGTTCGATGAAGATGACACTTTCAGGGAAACAACGAGGGGAATTGATAAAGCTTTTTTATCTGAACGGAGAAAATGCTGCCGAAGCATTGCGAGTAGAATCCTAAGCTCCATCGAAATCCTAAGCTAAAACGAGGCCATGTTCCGTAAAAAGTGTACGTAATTTGGTAAAGAAATTTGAAGAAACGGGATGCACATGTGATAGACCGCGATCCTGTTGAAGTTGTTGCGGAAGTGCACGGTACGATTACAGGTCCACTGCATACAGCAAGAAGTGTTTCCCGCAATTTGGATGTATCGGAACCCACAGTTATCCAAATTATGCGCTCTGTTTTGCGGATGTTTCCTGATCGATTCCAACGCGTACAGGCATTGGCACCTGAAAACAACCAACAGCGTATGTCGATTTTGCGAATTTTTTCCTAATCAGATATGATGAAGATAGCAGGTGGCCGCTGCGTATATTATGGACGGATGAGACACATTTCACCCTGACAGGGAACGTAAACTCCAAGAACTGCGTTCATTGGGCGGAAGAAAATCCTCACGGTTTGGCACCAGTGCCATACGATTAAACACGTGACTGTGTGGTGCGGCGTCGCAGGGACATTCTCTCTGGTCCTTACTTCTTCGAAGAAGTCACATCCAGTGGTATGCAAACGTGCTCCGTCACAGGTACTCGCTATAAAGCAATGTCGGAGAATTGCGTAATTCCAGAATTGCAGCAGCGAAATGTCATTAATGACATTGTACGGAAGCAAGATGGTGCTACTCCACACATTGCCAGATGTGTTCGACAAGTGCTGCAACAGCACTATGGTGATAGAGTCATAGCAGTTTCGTGGCCACCTCGTTTCCCCGATCCGATAGATTTCTGGTTCTGGGGTTATCTGAAATCAAAGGTGTACACATCAAATCCCCGGAATTTGTCATAAGACGGGAAGTTCTACAAATTACTCCTGCCATGATACGTTCGTCATTGTTATCGACAATCGCCCGCATACAATGCATTATCGTCTGCGAAGGTGACCACGTTGAAAACTTGTAATTCGAATAAAAGTCTTTTCCCTCTCTCCTCTCTTTTGTTATCATTGGTTCTTTACGATGTTTTTCTTTGCAAATGTTTTACGCCGCCAATTTACGTCATATGTGTCTCGTTCTAACGCTATTTAAGGTTTTTCCATGCTCTGATCAATTTACGCACGAAAAATGTGGGTGTTGCCAATTCGAAAGTTTCGAAATTTTGTCAGTGTAACCGTAACTGTGACAGGTTTATTGTTTTAAATCATCACAATCTGGACCCCATACATTCAAATAACTATATCTAAACTTTCATTTCGATTGGTTGAACGGTTCGGCCACTAGGGACTTATATATAGGGGAAGTTTCTTTTAGACCACCCTGTATTTATCTTCATATCATCGACACTATTTAGAATATTCCAAACTTTTTTGCGTCACCTCAGTAGTGTGTAGGGCATATTTTACTAATAGTTAATTTTTTGTACGGGGTTCATATACAAATTTGAAAAAGGTAACTTTTTGAAAAATAACGAGAGTAGTTATTTTTAACGTAGTCTTTTTTTCTCACCTTATTTTGAAAATGTTTTCATCTGCCCACTTACATTGCCGAGTTATCTCTAATATATAAATTAAGATTTGAGGAGTCAACTGTGCCTATCGGGTGACTATTAACATAAATGGACGTCAGTTGAAAAATAATTTCATTTTCTGCGACATCCACTTATTGCTTGCCGACAAATGCCAAAAATATTTCAAATTGATATATCTCTCAAACTATTCACGTAGAGACACTTTCTTAGGCAAAGAGCGAATTCCTCTAAATATAAAGGGTAGGAAAGGGGGGACCGTATAAAAATTAAATTTCTTGTTTTAATATGTATACAACCCCCAGTAAAAAAAAACTGCAATATCTGAAAGCTACTCTTAATATGACGAACTTTTATATTCGGAAGTATGTTTCGATCACTTACGGTTTAAAAAGTAATTGCTTTAATATCTATTTTGAATCACCCGGTATACAGGGTGAATCTAAACTCTTGGGCAAAACATTAAGGGGTGATAGAGCACATAATAAGGAATCAGAATCACATAGCAATGTGGGGTCAAAAACGCAGTTTTCACTTACCCGGTAATAATCACTTTGTGAAAAGTATTGAAGTGTTCGTCTAATTTCTTAACCATGTTTCATGAATAATAGGCTCCTCTCCAAAAATTTCATCCATGAAATAAAATGGAATTTTTAAACTATGAATTTTAGTCTTCTGTTTTCGGTGAAAAATACATTAGTTTCTGACCGACAATGGTCGGAAAGTGCTCTGTTGTTTCAGCTCTTTTTCCAAAGTGATTATTAATAGCTACGACCGCATATTGCCGTGGTAAGACGATGTTGCCGACCGCATATTGCTATGTGATTCTGATTCCTTATTATGTGACCTACCACCTCTTAAAGTTTTGTCCAAGAGTTTAGATTCACCCTGTATACGGCACACAAAAACACAAATCATCCCACATTTTGTAGAATCACCTATATCATGATTTTTAATTTTTTTTTTTTTTTTTTGTTGTTTGCAAATTTTTGTTTGAGCAAATAATTCATCGAAAAGTGTGCCCATTTCGTATGTGCTTCCTTTCATTCGCATTATATAGTACATTTCTTAAAATGAAAATCTAATATTCAGTATCAATTTACGATTCCCTTTCAGGATTTATTTTGGACGGTCGTGCATGCACTCAGTTTCAAAGTATTAATTAAAGTGTCGCGGAAAAGTCTAGACGAGACACGCAGAATTTATTTTTCTTATCTTTTCTTTCGTCCCTTATATTTGCATGTAACTTCTTTTAAGCGTCGGAATTTCATTCCGATGTGTAATAAACTTTCAAACAACGTTTCAGCGGAGAGTTACAACAATATCGATACATGGCTGGTTCACTCTTTTGGCTTTCGTTAGAAAGTTTCAGTGGTGTATTGTGATTTAAAAAAAGGAAAGAATTAAAGTCAAGTTTTGGTCACGAGGACATGGTTTTGTGAATATGGAGGAAGCTTCTCAAAAATGCTTTTCATTTTTTTGCGGGGGGGGGGGGGTACGAGAAGGGGGCTTTTGCTGGGGCGAAATGTTCACATACCTTAAAAAAATGTTGAACTCAAGTTTCACATTTTTATCCCCTCTGTTGAAAAAAGGTTGTATTGAAATCTCTTCTTTCATACAGTTATGCACACCCTCCTTGATTGTGGAGCATTAAGAAAGCGTTATGGAGCAACGCAGAGCACAAAGAGGGATTATGTACTCTTGGGTCTTCAGGCTGAGCGATTGAGTTAACTCTTTGATGCAGAAAGCATTGTTTTATCCACGACACAAAATTATTTATATTTACAAAGCAAATAGTGCCACTGAAAATGAAAACTATATTTTTTAAGTACATATAGAGGCAGTGGTAAAGTGGTTAACCCTTTATAATGCCGTTGTAAGCATACTTACCACCTACTGCCTATTCAATACAGAAGTCAATTATCATTAGTGAATTTTCTAATTTTTGTTCAGTTATATTGGATGTACATTTTTTCCATGCATCTAGATTCTAAATTTATTTGGCTTATGAACTTTTCTTTCATTCGTAATTTTCAAGAAAGCTCGAATAATTACTCGAAAATTGAGCATAAGAATCATCGCTTTTAATTATATGTTTTTGCGTTTAATTCCGTGTAACGGCAGTAGGTAGTTTTTCGACTTTGATTTTGAGACTATAATCAATGTATTCACCTGAAAAATATCTCTGTTTGTTTAATACTTATTTCTCCAATTTTCACGTGGGGTATTACAGTAGTGGGAAAATAGATGAATTAATCCAAAAAAATGGGCCAGAAAACCGCCAAGTACTTTCGACTCTCTGCACATAAACTTGCCTTATAAAGGGTTAAATAACAATTGGTAGTCAAATTATACTAACATGTAATGACTTAGAAAACGCTTGAATATGTGGTACGTTTTCCATACTACTATGCCCTAAAGAGTTTATTGCCGTTTCAGTGACGGGAAGGTATAAGCCCATAAAACCTCTTTCCGTTGCGTATGGCACTGCTATAGATGTCGACCAAAATTTTAGTTTGTGTACCACTAATTGTGATTTCTTTCCAAAATCCATTCATTCATAAAACTTCAAGACTTATATGCCAAAAAATGATTTAAAAAAAATATTGAAATTGTAGAGAAGTTTAAATTCCATAAAAGCACAGACTGTCATGTTGCGATAGCATAAACACGATGTATGTAATACTGACATCTTATCTATATAAATAAAAGAGTGTAAAATGTCCGTTAGTTAGTTTGTCTGCACCTCGCGTAGCTCCGAAACGGGTGATCGCAGACCTACCAAATTTTGTATAGAACTTCTTCAGGACGGGTCCCGACATACCTCGAAGCGATTTTTTCGAAATTCGAATTATTTTAGGATATATCGATAAAAAGCATGTCGCAAAAGGCTAATTTTTGCTCCCCCATTTCACAATTGTAATCCCGCAGTGGAAAAAGAGAGAATATAGCATACCTAGGTTGCCATATTTGGCAAGTTTATTAAATGCCTATCTGTTCTTTTCTTTGAAAATACACAACAGTAAACATTCCCCTAATGTGCCCAGTGTTGCTTCGGGCCGATATTGGCCGAGTGAGTAAGACGCAAAAAAACATGCCCGAAGTGTGAAGGTCCAGGGTCTGGCCTACCGCACGACTGTCGATCTAATAATCTAGAATTTTCAGCGATTTTCTCGAGATGTTACGTTAGAACCTCTTAAAAAGTCCTGTACCCAAGGCATATCCCCTGTAGGCAGATAGCTCTCATGTAGCTTTGCTTAACCACAAAATCGAACCAGGTTTGCTTCCTAACAAGGATGTCCAGTCCATACTGGTACTTTTAAATGAGAAGGGCTTTTGTAACTTATATGGGGCGGGGCTGATCTCTGACTGAAAAACAGTTTACTACTAATACAAAAAAACTTTAGAACGCTACACAAAAGCTCATTGTAGCAACGGTAGAAAAGTGGGGGAGGATGTTCACTCTCCGTTCTGTGTATGGGCTCATCTTTTCGACATTGGTCTTTGAATGCTACTCTGAAAACAAGCTACACGTCAAACTGTCTGATTAACATGAATAAAGTATATACTGTAATGAAACTGATAACCGGCAAAATCGATTGCAGCAGGAGAAAAAAAGCGATAAACAAATTGTTATTTTGCTATGTTTAAATGAACAATTGCATTTATTAATAAAACCAAAAATAACTTTTCACAAATGCTTTATAGATATCAATTTTGCTTTATTTACTTTGATCGTTACGATCCCTTCTTGACCAACAACGCCTGCAGACGCAGAAACAGAGAATTCCAATACAACCAGACAAGAATCTCATTAAAACGAGCGTAAACAATGATTATATTCCCCGAAATGTCACGGAGAAGTATCATTAATCCAATGTGTAAAAGAATATCGATCTGGATACATTATAAATGCATTTAACAAGAGTGTGATCCCGTTTTGGAGGGTTAATCAAGTTTATGATGGAAGAAGAGGTTTCGAAATGAACCTAAAGTACATGTATATTATGTTCCCAGGTTATAGAAACGAGTAGATTAGAATGAAAATTACTGGAAAGTTCGACTGGAATTAAAGTGGTGCTACATGCGAATATAGACCAGAAAATTGAGTTTACTCCATCACATCGGTATGGACATGGTGATTCAGTTCTATATAGGGCCATAAAATCTGAAAGGTGCCCTGGGCACAGGTATGTTATAGTAAGGCTCTGTTAAACCTTGAAAGAACTAGTGTAAAAATAATCCTTTCTGACCCTGCGGCTTGAGAGAGGTCTAAGATCAAAAAGTCTTATTTAAAGACTGTATGCAGACGAAACCGTCATCAGAAATTTGTGTAATTTTGTAGTTCACTTAATATAGACATCAGCGAAAACCGTAATAACGCCCCTAGAGGGCATATTATTAATAAATGACGCATTTAGCTTCACTACAGAGAGCCAGTGCAATTGAAATAAGAATACCGAAAGTTTTTCCTGGTTTTATAACATTTGTGTGACGTCCATGCATATGGGACGATCATCGACTAGCGGCTGACGGGCGATATAGCGTCTGCCTCTAAAAGGAAAATACTACTCTATCCTCTTTTAATGATTAGCTTCATAAGCGTCCTCTAGAGAAGTGTAGCAACGAATCATAAGGCAATCTAGCACTAACGTACGTATGCGCACAATATAAAATAATGATTACAACTCACAGCGCCATCTTACAGACAAATTCCGCTTAGCTCTTTTAGAGTACGTCGATGATCATCTGTGTGATATCCAAGTCCGCGGTGACGTCGGAGAAAACGTGCATTTTTACTACAAGCATTCAAATTAAAACCAAATGATGGTGATATATGCTGCTCATTCTTTTTCTTTTTCTACTGAAATAAATTCCCCTGTCTTTATGAAGTGACCCAGGAAATTTCACAATTTTATGATCACTGATTTCGACTCTGTTGATGGACAAAATTGGGCATTTTAGGTATGGATCCTCGTACTGAGCGAAATAGCATCCTAGGCTAACAAAATAAAATGATAGGATACTTAAAATTTGAAACACTTTCATATTTTTAAATACGCACTAAAGTGCTATTTATTAAAAGCATACCATAATCCATGCGTCGTCCCTGTTTCTCTTCCTTATTCCATTAAGCTGGAAAGTTTATGTATAGTTGTGATGAGACACATGAGTGTGCGGTATTTCTCTTCTTTGTTCTATAAAACACTTCTTTGGAAATTTCCAATTAGAACTGTTTTACAATCGTCGCCAAACATATCCTAACTATACTTCACCTTTATAAATACTGTTTGGGAATGTGCATCATAATCCATAAGTGTGTCGTGCTTGTCTTTCTTGTTCTATAAAACAATTTTCATTAAAATCTATATTAAAATCGCCTACAAAAACTGTTTAACAATCTTCGTCAAGGATATTTCAACTATACCTCACCTTTATGAATATTGTTTGGAAAGTGTATTTTAATCTGTAAATATACCGTATTTGTCCCCCTTGTTCCATAAAACACTTCTTTGGAATTGAAACCTATTTTAAAATCGCCTACTAGACCTGTTTTACAATCTTCCTCTGGCATATTCTAATTATACTTTTCCTTTGTAACAAACTGTAGAGTTTGTTATTTTCTCGTCAAATATGAAAGACATCGCCAAGCTAGTTTCAATTTTGGGGACTTATTTTTTAGTGCCAAACGTGGCGATCAATCATCAAAAATTGCAATTTTTGGGGACTTTCAACATTTTATTCCATCCCCCCCCCCTCCACTCCCACCGTCTGGTAACCCTATTGAAAAATGCAACGAAAACGTGTCGATGCAAGTCGGTCCACAAATTATCTCGATATAAAATCCCAGCGTAAAATAAATAGCACTCTAGTGCTAATAACGTCCATAAGCTTTCTGAAAACTTCTCCTGCTCGTTTATACTTTACCTTTAAAATTAACCTATGGAGTATAAATTATCGTTGAATGAATTCTCGGTTTATTGTTCAGTAACTTCGAGAAAACATTCAGATTGCGACATTTTGTTGACGATGCCATACGGAAGCGTTAACAACAATCGCAAGTACGTCGTCGATTATGATACCTAAGTAAGTGTAGGGTTTTATAGAGAGTTTATTATGATTAATGGAATTTGAAAATTTAGTAATTGGCTTCAATTTCATTCAGTCTTACTCAATTTATATTAAATACCCAAATAAATAATGAATAAAAAATAAAAGCTTGTAAATATGTAGCTCATATCCACTTAAACAGAGACTTCGGGTTTATAATAGTTCTTAAATTAAGGTGAAAGGAGATAAGAATTTAGTCGACACCAGATTGATGCAAAGCTCAGAATGATTATAAAAAGGCGTAGTGTGTGAATAGGATAAAGTGTAATACAGTAGTCGTATTTTCAAAAATGTCCGGAAAAATTATACCTTCTAATATTTACCTCTAATTCATTTAATAGTTCAGTTGTATCGACAAACAACAAAATAATCCATCGTGAACTAGTTAGTTTAACTCGTTTTCCTGAAACTAGTGCGTGTTGTAAAAGCCACATTCGATGCATTTATTTTATAACTATTTAAAAGAAAAATACTGTTCTGCTCTGTTTATTTACAAATTGTGGATCACGAAAAGAAATGATAAATTCTCATTTAGCATTTATTTATTTATTTAAGTTTTCAAGTGCATTATGCAACTCTGTCGCAAATAAAATACTTGACGCTGAAAGAGGAATCATATATAATGACTCTTTAAAAAAGCACATTTGCATTATTGATAAAACCGATGTAAGCAGATAGATCTTCTTTTGGGAGAGAGCAAGCATACGGAAAATTATCGTTGAATGCAACAGACTAGAAAATCTGAAATTTCCTATCAAAAGAAATAATTACGAAAACCAATTATTCCTATTTGGCTTTATCCGTATCATTTGTGGAGTTGTTATTTACGCACGGTGGAAACATTCAATAGTGTTTCCCATTTACTATTTTTGTTTTTATAATGGTTGAATTTTTACAGCTTATGAATACTTTAATAATCTATTTCCAAGAGAAATCTGCTAATTTTTACTTCCTTGTACGTAGTATAAGGAAGTAATGTGATCCCGAAAAATTTTGGGGGCCAAATTTCGACAAAAAAACCGATTTTGACTACCTCTAAATTTAATTTTAAGAATTTTTTCGATGCATCTCATCGTAGGCTAGCATGCACGATCATATTAACGCGTCTGCAACTCATTTTGACCAGCGGCGAGTCTATTGTGGTCAGTTTTTCCATGCCGTCTGTACGTACGTACGTATGTATGTAACTCGCATATCTCAAAAACTATTGGTCGTAAAATGTTGAGATTTGATATTTAGGATTGTTCTATGATCTAGTTGTGCACCTTCCCTTTTGGTCGCAATCGAATGTATAGTTTATGTACAGGACCGCCCAAAAGATTCGAAATACATTACGCTCTATGGGCCGAAATTCATTAAACTCGCCTAACTCAAAAACTGTTAGGCGTAGAATGTCGAAACTTCATATTTAGGATTATTGTAACATCTAGTTGTGCACCTCCCCCTTTCGGTTCCATTCGACTGGACAGTTTATCTACAGAACCGCCTAAAAGATTCGAAATACATTACGCTCTATGGGCCGACATTCATCAAAGCGTTTTTTTAGAGGTTTTGGGCTATTTCGAACGACTCAGGAGTGATATATGCTGTAAAGAGTTAGAAAATGAATTTCTCCATTGAAAAAAGTGTCTTTATCATTTACAGTTCTGCTACAGGAACACTCAAAAGATTTCCAATACATTACGGTCAATGGCAATTTTAGGGGCATTCATCCATTTCAAGCACAATACCGTCCTACCACATAAGTTAGGTAATGGTCCGACCACGGTCACGTGCCTCCCTCAAGAACTATGCCAAAAGTCGCCAAGCTTGGCGACTTTTGGTGTACGTGTGTGCATATTTAACTCTCAAATCTCAAAAACTATTATGAAATTTCATATGTAAGATTGTTGTAACATCTAGTTGTGCATCTCGATTTTTGGTTCCAATCTACTGGAGTTTCTTTACAGGACCACCAAAAAGAATTTCAGTACTTTAATGTCTATGGAAATCTTCAATATAATACAATTGTAGTCAGTCATTGTTTGGTACATGCCCAAAATCTCGCCGTCTGTCCTCGACCTTGGCGAGTTTTGCCGAAATGTCGCCAAATTTGGCGATAGTCAGTCATTTGGTCCATGCCCAAAGTATCGCCATTTGTCATCGTTCTTGGCGAGTTTTGGCGAAATATCGCCAAATTTGGCGATAATCTGTCATTGTTGGTCCATACTTAAAATCTCGCCAAATGTCGTCGACATTGACGAGTTTCGCCGAAATATCGCCAAATTTGGCGCCAAAAATTATTTCGTATTTTGTATAACTCTAAAACTTTAACCCGTAGAATTTTGAACTTTTGTATTTAGAACTATATTATAATATCTAACTGTTTTCAATATCTTTTTTGACAGCAATCGACTAGGAATTTATTTACAGGGTGAGCCAAATGACTTTTAATACATTAAGGTGTATGGATGCATTCAATTCATTGAAAGTCAGTGGTCAATGACCACTTTGGCTATCCAAAAAATCTCGCAAACTATCTCAAGTTTGTCGGCTTTTGGTGAAATATCGCCAAATAAAGTGTCAGAAGGAAATCTTTCAAATTGAACTCAACTTGGCGATATCGAAATATTTGGCTAGAAATCGATATACCTTACTATTATTGATATTTTATCTCTTTCAAACAAATAAGTTTAGAGGAAGTGCGTAAAAAAACATTTTTGATTTAATAGACGTGCAAGGAAGTCATGTGTTGGACACATCAGATTTTTTATGTATAGTTTCTGCACAGCTATTTATTTATTTATTGATTGATTTTTAGTTTTATTATTCCAAAGTTAAAAGGATTTTGCTTAAAAAGTTTATTTAGCTAAGTTCTAGAAAAGACGTTGTGAAGACTGTTTAATTTGTTGTAGAGTAAAAATCAGTATAAATCAAGGCTTTTTTTTCTGTGTACTTAACTATACTGTCGCAGCCTAAGGGTGTAACGGTTAGCAAAACTCGCTGCCATCCCACAGGTCCGAGGTTCGATCCCGGTCTGGGTAAGGTCGACTCAGCCTTTTATTCCTTGAGTGAGTCAATAAAATGAGGACCAAGCTTGCTTGGGGTAAAGCACTGGGGGGATTTGCGTCAGGTTGACCACCTGGCTGAGGCACGTGCATCCGCACGGCTGCCCAAATTTAAAACACAGTAAGTGACAAATTCAAAATCAATAAAACGTATTTTCTTTTAGCAGCACGAAATGGTATTTTAGCACAACAAATTAACCGTTGATTAATGTCACAGATTAGGATGACAACATGTAGAAAATAAAATAGGTTTTTAAAATTGCTGAAAGTGTTACTTCGTTTTAAATTTTTCAAATAGAAAAAAACGCACTTACTAGATTTATCAATTTTGATATCTATACGAAAAAATTAAATTCTTGAAAAGTACCAAGTAAATCATGTTCAGACGACTCTCTTAGAACAAAAAATGCTAAAAAATCCATTTTGAAAAATTTGTCCCTTACTGTGTTTTAAATTTGGGCAGCCGCGCATTCTAGAGCCCATGGTCGCGAAGGCGCGGTTCGGTATCGCAGGCCTTGGCCCCGCAGAGGGGTTGTTGAGCCAATGTTTGACTTCTAACTGTACTATCCAAAAGTTGCTTTTAATCATTTATAGTTCTAACTTTTCACATTGTTAGAGAAGCATTGTTATAACAAGCTCTGTCTTCAAGCTGAGATAACTCCTCCAAATTTAATGATCACTTCAGATTCCTTCAATTTAATGATCACTTTTGAGTAAACATCTATTCCAAAGAGGGTGACAAAAGACTTTAGTGAGCGTACTGTATATTTGATATTTCTTACGAGTAAAAAAAATTATATTTGGCTTTTCCTTATTTTAGAATAAAATAAAAAAAAATATTTGTAGGAACTCAGACTTTTTTTATTCTTGTTTTCAGCCGAACTATTTTTAATTACATTCAGTTCTATAAAAATGACAGTTTTCAGGGCGATTAACGTACTGTGTGATTTTTCAACAATATCGAACCGCTCGAAAAAGGAAACACAATATTGCAGTACATATAAAAAATACTCAAAACATTTTTTTTTAATTAAAGAATGCTATTAGCTATTAAAAAACTTGCTATTATCTGAAAAATCACGTGAAAAACAAAGTTTTAAAGCCATAAAAATCGCAGGCTTAGTACCTAATGCACACAATATATAAAACACCATACGAAAATACCTATGAGGAATCATGCAACAGCAATCCGGTTTCGGTAATTGCAATTTACCATCTTTTCACGCTGAAGACGATAAGCCTCCGTCACTGAAATCGCTCTGCGGCTGCATGATTCCTCATTGGTGCTATCTTATATGTATATATTGAAGAAATTGCTTATGATTTCGGTACGTTTGTCTGTCTGTTTATCTGCCTGAACTGCTAGTAGCTGAATTGCAGTTTTAATGAAAAGAAAAAATAAATAAAAGAAGAAAAATAATCATGAAATTTCATTTTTTATTACATTTTTTTATATTCATTTTCTTTTTAATGTTTTACAGCTATCAGATAGTAACGCGAATAACATCTCCTGATTATATCAGGTCTTTTCTAAATTGAGAAAGAAACTGTTAAGGGTTTCTGTCTACCTTTTTAAAAATACGTTTCTCGAGAAGTGCATGCATGCATGTGTGTGTGTATACGAGTAAGAAATCAATAGATGTGAGTGTTTTTGCTATTTCTAAAAATAAATATTCCAACTACTCGGGGCAGTTAAGAACATGGACATACGTAAACAGGATTGGGCAGTCATATAACGCCCTCGGTTGAACCGTGAATTACAGTTTTCCTTATATTTATCATCCAGAGATGCTCTCAAGATACTTTTTTCAAGCCTTAACCTTCAGTTCTGATCAAAAATAATTCAATCCCCGGGTATGACCAAAATTCAAACGCCAGTGCTCTTATTTCATTTATAGAAGAATAGATTGCTTAATTTCACTGCATCTTAACTTTGTATGCAGAAAAAGTATATTTACGGGCAAAGAAAAGCTATTCATGAATAGATAGATGTCTGCGCCTTGAAAAAAAAATCGTGTCGGCAACGTAGTAACTTTTGGAACGCGGCGGCAGAGCGCGTGGAAAAAGAAAAAGAAAAAGCTTTAAAATGTTAGCTATAGCCTTAACAGCTACTGAAAGCCATCACGTCGATTCTGCGGCATTGCATGTTCGATGCGTGATAGCGAAAGTGCCCGTATATAGAAAGAAGATGCATTGCTCAATTGAATCCCCCATCCTTTTCTGATTAAGTTGCATGAAATGGTGGAGTTTAAAAAAAGCTGTAACTTTCCGCACTGTCACATCAGATGCCTGTGCTTATAACTTTTTATGCGATCAAAATTGTAGTTAAAATGAATTCTGAGAGGCAACAAGAATAAATATAGCTCTTACCACTGCGCTAACTGTAACAAAAAAGTAGCTACTATTTCGGCTGTAGATAGTGCATTACTTTAGTACTTTATTAGAACTCTAAAATTTGAGATTTTCTTTACTACTTTAGTGAAGAGGTCGGACTCGCCGAAAATCTGATTTTGAAATGTCTGGGCTATGTGTGCAAACTCATGAGTGCAATGCAACTGGATGACATCGTAGCTGTCCTTTCAAAAGACAGAACGAAAAGTAATATCCATGTTCATGAGTGAATTGAAAAAATCCGTCTGTATGTTACAAAACTGAAAACCACTTTTTATATTTCACTCCATCATCACACTTAGGGCAGAGAAAGAAGTTTATAGGCAAGGAAAGTATTAAGCAAGCGACTTTAAAGTGTCATCACTTTAAGTTCAGTGATTCATGAAAACTATATTTTTATTAATTGAGCCTCAAATTTAATATCTATATACATCTGACAAAAGGTCTGGCCAAAATTCAAAAGGCAGTGCAAAGAATAAATGCTTGTTCATGAGTGACTTAAGAGTCAGTCGATATGTTACGGAAGAGAAAGCCCCTGTTTATATTTCACTGCATTATAAATGTCAATGCAGGGAAAGGAGTTTTACAGGCAAGGATGGGAAAGTTAATTGAGTCATTTCAAAGAATGCAATGACCAATTATAATCAGTGCCTAATAAACAATCTACAAATATACTGCTCGCCCAAAGATAAAAGGGCGGCTTTGGCGCGCTGCCATAAAAAAGAATAGATGCTGCGATTTGTTTCATAGGAATGATGAGTTCAGATGTGCAAGGACTCTTAAAATTCTATACGGTAATAATGTTTTTTTTTTTATTTGAGACATTTGGACTTTCATTTCCGATTTACAAAATAGTTCCGTATTGCCAGTTGACCAAAATCTAGCCAAAAAGTGGCTAAATTGGCAACACTGTCAGCACATACTAGAGAGAGAATTTCTTGCACATCTGAACCCATCGTCGCAGCATACATGTTTTTGGCAGCGCGCCAAAGCCGACCTTTTATCTTTCGGCGAGCAGTAATTTTTTTAAAAATGTCAGTCGTAGGACTGCACGTAAGTAGTGAAACTTCTTGTCAAGCTTTCTAAAATTTATATTTATGCAGTTAAACAGGTTTTCAATCATTATTGTACATTTATTAACAAAAATTAAACATTTATTCACATTTTTGTGTATTTGAAATTCTTTGTAAAAAAAATGTTTAAATGTTTCTTAAGGCTGTAAGGGCATCGCAGACTTATTTACGATATTCTCACAATTTTACATATTTTTGTACGGTTGTACACGTTTTACAGTAAATTTCACTAAGCTATCATTGGTCATTTTTGATTTTTTAATTTAATTGCATTTCGAATTTCGCCCTCGATTTGCGTGCACAAAATTGAAAAAGTGAGAGGGAGTGCGCGCGCAGGCCGATATGTGACACAGCCGATATATGCATTTGGTATACATCAGCGGTACACACTTCACCCTACGTGTTGGATTTTGTTCAATTTAATTAAAAATATGTCCATGAATTTATTAATTAACAATAATTATGTACTTACCTTGGTATGAACAGTAATCCTATATTTATTTGTAATAAATGATGGATTTATAATTCATATTCAAATGCACTGTAGTATAACACTTATAATTGAAATAATGTACAGTATATAATTATTAACACTCTCCACATTATCAAATTAACTTTATTGCACAATAACTATATAGCTATCCAAATTAAGAAGAGTTTATTTAATAAATAATCGAAAATTATAGCACCTACCCAGCTAGAAAAAGTCTGAACTTTTTTTGCAAAAACATATAGATTGTACATAATTTATACATAAAAAGTGGATATTTTTGAATATTTGAAAGTATACACTCGTTATGCAAATTATATGCAGTTTTTATGCATACTATAACAAAAATTTTCGCATTTTGAAATGAATTTCAGAAAAATCTCAAAATCTAATCAATTTTTTTTTAATTTGACGGCTGTTACTTAAATTGAGTGATTACCTATCACGTCCCCAAATTTCATTTCTTTCGCTTTAGTCGTTATTACGTGATGTGCGAACAAAAATTTACGCAACTTGAAACAATTTTCGGAAAATCTGAAAATCTAATGAATTTTTTAAAAATTCGACGCCTATAGTTTGAGTGACCACCTATCATGTCACCAAATAGAACGCTCGCCTACCACGCCCTGGGTCTACGGTTAGATACCAGTTGCGGAAGCCAGAAGGACGCAGTTTAAAAGTAACTAGAAGTTCTTACATATGATAACAGGTGGCAGCACTAATATTCAAAAAAGGAAGAAGAATCCCATCAGGCAGGAGACGACGCATGTATGATGTCACAATCCACGCCTACTATTCGACGCCTATAGTCGGACTTTTTCCCCACATGAATCGGAGCGTGATGGTCACGTGAATTCAGTGTTTTTTATTCATCCCAAAATCGCCCAACACGTCTAAAGAAGTTTTTACTATCAAAAAATAGAAATTCTGCAATATAAGGGAGGTAACGCAGTCATAATGAAAACGGCATGTACTGATCTTTTGATTTTTTTCTGACTTTTTTTTTCAGTGGCGGCCATTTTTTACTGTCTACACAATAGGGTGGTGCGAAAAACAATTTTTTTTGAAATTTGAAACGTCGCCATATGCAATAGTTGCGATTTTGATAGTAAAATTAAACCCTGAAATTTGGATGAAATCGTTTAATATCTTAGGCCTCCTCAAGATCCACGAATTTTGGAAATTACAGGAAAAAAATGCTTTAAAATCAACTGCTCTTTTCATTAAAAAATAATAAAAATATGAAATGTCACCAGGTTATTTATTTGCACTTTTGAGTATATAAACGTTTGCAAAAAGCTAGGCGATGTAATGTTAATTCTTAGGCCTCCCCAAATTCCTTGAAGTTGAGCGTTTTTCACTGAAAGTGGTACGCAAAGATATGTAAATAGAGAAGATACTAGCCTGACCTTCTCATGTAAGGAGTAGGTTATTTCACTCAGAAATCAGACTTTTTTTCAAAACATGGCATTAGCTTCCTATCGAATGTTTTTGCTCGGATGAAGTCATCTCTTGCATGAAGGCCACACACATGAAGGGCAGATTCTGTCACAATCCTAATCATCCTCTCAACTGCTTGGGAATGGCAAGGTATTTTTAGAAATTTATCGCAAGAACTTGGATGTTTATCCGATTCTGTAATTACTGTAACACACTATTTGTCAATTTCTTTGTGATGGGAGGCTCAGTCACAACACATTCTTGCCAATGGATAAGGCCAATGTAGTCATTACTTTCGAAATTTACCTTTGGAACCTCAAACCTTCAAATGCTCATTGTTTGTTGCGAAGATTTTCTGGCCTTTATGATACGCCGAATGGCAAGCTGATGGACAGATATTCTGTCGCCGAATAACATTGTAGCGAGTACATTTTCTGCATGAGCAAAATACGCGTTGTTTTGAACAACGTCTTTTATTATACCCTTTAAATTATCTGGGAGATACTGAAATCGAGATATAAAATATTGCAAATTCTTTGGGTCATCCTCAAAGGCACTGTTACACTTGATTCTAAACCATGTTGGCACGTATACTTTCATTACGAATGTGGCTAATACAATAAGTTATGGTGTTGGATAAGATGTTCCAAAATGCAAACGCAAAATGGGATTTGCGAATGATAGCCAGCGAGAATGAGAAAGTTTTCCCAGGGTCTCTATTTGCTAGATCTTGAGGGCAATAACCAGACGAAACAGCCTTACAAATTTCCCACAAATAATGTTGATCCGTGCTAAGATCTCCAAAGTCAATATCGGACTCGAGTAGAGGGCTAGTAGAGGGTCCCCTCGTAGAGGGGAACGAAAATACAATTTCCTGGAACTTAATAAAAAAAGGTTAGTGCACGTCTTCAGGGACTTACCAATCAATCCACTGAATGCTCTTTGTCTTGATGTTTTCCCGTCGACTGCTTCTGTAAGGTGGCATAAAGGCAGTTTATTAAAATGAAATTGATATATTTGTCCAATGCACGTTAGAATTGAGCTTTCCTTCAAGGCGTCTAATTACAGGTGCATTTTCACCGGTATTAGTCACTTCCCTATCACTTCCAATAAAGGCTAATTCTGATAAATCAAAAACTTTCTCATTTAATAAGCTGAAGATAACATCGGAAATGTCCTTTGAACTCTTACTCTTCGGTGCAAAATGTCCCAAATAGACTGAACCGGGGTTTTCAACTAGTGTAATATGGTCCTCCCATACTTTTCTCTTATACCACTTGCTGTCATCCATTTTCGTAATTGTAAGAGTTTCATTCCTTCTTCCGTGAAAAACGAAAGCTATGATCTTGTGACCAGACAGTGGCGGATTAATGCAAGTTTGTCGGTGGGGACAGTTAGTTAGAAGATTGACACCCATTTTATGGTAGTGTTCTTTTACATTAATTTCTTTTTTCCGGGTGGGGGGCGGTCGTCCCCTCCACCTCCCTTTAATCCGCCCTTGTGACCAGACCTATTACCTCACCTTGAATTGCTTGACGCGTCTTTATCCTTTGTCGCCGAATTTTATACTGATCAATAACAGGTGTACTGTTATCTTTCGTCTGTACTTGTATATGTCCACTTACATCATGAAGCTAAGCTGACGCATGATCAGCTGTAGCTCGATCACTGAAGCTATGCCTATCTCACTTTCTGGAAAACACAGATAATTTTATTTGAGACTTTGGTTTCAAAATCAGCTGAAAGCGCTGTGGAATGAAATCAGGATCTTCTGGGATAGAATTGGGGGGGGGGGGAGGAGTAATAATTTAAAGAAGAATGCAAGCTGAAAATCAGGACGATGTTTACAAAAAGTTTGTGAGAGGGGAGATTTGTTAATATCAAGCTCATGTTGGTAATGAAGTGGATGTAGACGAGTTTGTTTATCCAATTCATCGAGCCATTTTTGGAATAAAAATGGCAAACTTCAAGGGATTTGGGGAGGCCTAAGAATTAATTTTACATCGGCTAGCTTTTTACAAATGTTTATATACTCAAAAGCGCAAATTAATAACCTGGTGACATTTCATATTTTTTTATTTTTTTTTAATGAAAAGAGCAGTTGATTTTAAAGAATTTTTCCTATAATTTCCAAAATTTGTGGATCCTGAGGAGCCCTAAGATATTAAACAATTCCATCCAAATTTCAGGGTTTAATTTTACTATCAAAATCACGTGGAGGCATGTGTTTGTAATAAATTTTGTGGTGTGAAATTGTTCTCTGAAATAAAGATGCTCTTGTACTTAGAAACGACCGAGATGAAAGTGTAAAAATAGTCTTTGATCTTAATACACTCTTTTTACCAAATGTTGTGTTGAGGCAAAGCTGAACAAAGACTAGCCGAGTGTGTGTGTGGGGGGGAATGTAATTGCGTAGGGGACTTTTTAAGGGGTTCTAGAAGTAGTCCAAAGCGCTGGACCTTCACACTTCAACCGTCTAACATGTTCGTTGCTAGAGAAGGATGAATGGGTTTACTAACTCAAAATTGGCCGGTATGCCTTACGTGCATGATACCGCGAATGGGAATGGACGAAAGACTGTACAGTTGTACTTCGAACCCAGTGTTCGCAGGCGTAGAAGGGAGGGAAAAATGATGTGAAAAGAGTCACTTTTATTAAATGACTTATTTATTAATATGACTTCCCACCTGTGGCACCATACACGTAATGCATGTCGCCGACATGCGTCCTAGGCTGAAATGATCACGCTTCTATAAGCTTACGAACCTTACCTTCTAGCGGTCACATTTGCATTTTCAGATCAATTTCCTATGTAAATCTTGTTTGTCATGGCATAACAGACCAGCCTGTTACGACCTTTTGAACCACTCTTACATCATTTCCGTCTTCAGGGAAACAGAAGACGAATTTTTTGACTACATTTATTCACCCCATCATTCCCGCTATGCTAAAACAACGCTTACGGTCAGTGTAATCAACTTTTCTAACTTTTATTGGTTAGCTTAAATTATATTGAGATCGGGCTCTGAGTTAAATTACCTGTCTTGGTATTGGGCGGGTTCGGATTACAAGTCCTCAGATTCGGTTTTTAGAGTGAGAACGAACTCATCTTTGAAAGACACGGGACATAAAAAGTTTCGAGACTGCTAGTCACGCTTCCTTATGGTGGCGCCTAGCAGGCTGCTGATCAACTTTGCATCCAAAGAAGGTACAAAAGAAATGACAACCAAGCTTGAGTCTATAATCGAACCCGAACTCGTAATAGGGTGCATTAATTATAATGAGTTGGGTAGCTCAACTTGGACATTAAAAGTTTGATTTTTCTTTTTAATTAAACTGGAAGACGCGGAAGGTGTCTGGCTCAAAACCAGGTCGCATCCGCCAACCTAACCGTTCGGAGTTAGCCGTGGTTTCCTCCGAAACTTAGAGTAAATACGGATTAAAACCCCTTAGAAAGACCGCCAAGGAGGGCAACCCACACCTCGGCCTAGAGCCCACGAGTAGCTAATTGGCCGTAATCCCACAACAAAACACAACTTTTTAATTAAACTGATAACATTTCTAAATATATGTTGTTGCGAAGTGTTTGAAGTAATCTGCTCTTCGGGGGTTAAATGTAGTCTAATATTCATATTCTACGCATGAAGTAATTAAAATTTGCATTTTGTTGATGGAAAATCGGTTAACTAGAGCGTCAGATGGGGAACATTGGATGTTCAAGTTTTTTAATATCGGGTTTTCTCGAGTTCTCGGGACACGGATTTAACGTTCACGTACAGCGCTTGTACACGGTGGTCTTTAGTGGTACGTAGGTATCGAACCCGCATACCTTCCGGTTACGAGTCCAACGTCTTAACCTCTAGGCTACCACGGCCCTGACGCTATTGCTTGGCTGACTTCAGTTTTGGGGACTTATTTTTGGCGCCGAATTTGGCGAATTTCCTGCAAAAGGTCGCCGAGCTTGGCGACATTTGCAGGAAATTCGCCATAATGGGACCTTTATTAATGGGACCTGTAGCGTTTGCTTCCCTGTATTAGTACTGCGCAATTGCCTACTATTGCTCAATTGCATTTCTATTGAGCTATCAAATAGCTGGAGACTTCCGGAAAATACTGCTAGTCGAAAGTGGAGGAATCGTCTGCGGAATTTATAAAAGAGCAGGACACTCCAGAGCAGTTCAGTTGAGCGAATGCTCGTGCAAGTTCACTGTAGAGATATAAACTTTCCAGTGAATGTATTATGTGCTTTTGTAAGCGATCTTTCGCTTGTTTCGAGAAGTCTGTTTTTGAATTCTTCATTGTTATATGCTAGGGAACAGTTGGCAGTTCTTTTCGAGAAATTACTTCGTAATAGTCGAGAGTTTTAGACTGTGGAAGGATTTTATTGCGTGAGAAATCTAGCACCTGAGAAAGTTTCTTTGATAGTGGCTTCTATAAAACGTGTTATTAATTATCAATTTCTATGAACTGTGTACTGAAGATTGCTTGCCGAATTTTTAGAGTCAATAAAATTTGTATTTCTTCCTGTAACTGTACTGTTTACAAGCACTTTCCATATACCTGGACTTTTAAGTTACGAACCAACAAACTAATATAGCCTAATAGTTTGAACCAACAAACTAATATACACCTAGTGATATATATAAGCATCACACTTCCATATGTATCACTAGGTAGAGAATCGATGATGTTTATGATATATTCAGCAGTATATTTTATCATCCTCAAACAATCTTTTGCTCTGGACAAAATTGTTATTACATTGGCTCTTAAAGAAAGATATCCATTTTCGAATTTCTTATGCGTATTACGTAAGCCATTTATCTTCAAAAGGGCTTCCTGATCAACGCTGTCAGCATGGTCTATCAGTCTTATTTCCCCTACCTAAAAAAAGAACAGATACAAATAAATTCTGAAGTTTTCCACAAAAATCTACATAGTTTAACCGTAAAACGTATGCAAAACTGGCTTTCATATTAATCTACTCATCGATCACTATTGCATTGAGCTTAGAGCACACATATTCGATTTCGATTCAAATTCAGTGACTTGAATTTCAGGTGTTTGGTTTAGAAGCAAATATATAATCTACCGGAGAGTAATGCGAGTCAGGGCGGAAGATATAACTTGAAACTAGTGTGCATTGTCCAATGATGCCATAGGATGGCAGCTTCTGTCTAATTCAATAATCAATGCAAAACATGTTGATTATGAAGTTATTTTTTGCTTAAAAGATGCGTGAATATATATACATGCAGCAATTTTTACTTTTCCTTCGGTTAATACTGTGCAAACAAATCTATATATTGAAAGTTACTGCAAATTATAGAGATTATTATAAAGATTACTGAGTCATTCTGCCTTTTCGGGTCAGAAATCTCGTATCAAAATTTAATACTATAGTAAATATTAAAGAAATTTCAGCTGTGCAAAAGTTTATTGTACAGCATTTCAAAATTAGCAAAAAATGTATAAAACCGTATATAATAAGAAAATAAATAAATACGTATATTTATTTCTTTTTCGTGGAAATATTCGAAACGTCCTTGTGATTTTAATTGCAAAAAAAAAAGAAAAAGAAATAAAATAAAATAAAAAAAGAAACCCTTTGTGTTCTTAAAACTTTGCGATGTTTCGAAAATAGCACTGAATTATTGTGAAAGTTCTTGCAGTTGTTTTTTTCAGCTTATAGTTACTAAAAATAAAACAGAATCAACAATTAGTTAATAGTAAAAAGTCACTTTTATTTACACTGCTCATTTACAGGAACGAATGTGTAATTAATTAGAATAAACAATGGAAAATTTTCCTGCCAGTCTTAAAACAACTAGCTGGAGTTGTAAATACAGTAAAACCTCGATACAACTATACTCAAGGGACCCAATAAAATTACCGTTCTAGAGGGATGCATCGTTATATTAAGGTGAAATTGTATTGTATGAAAATTCCGCGGGAACACAAAATTTTATCCTTATAGAGGGATTTATCGTTGTATCGAATAGTGTTATAGTGAGGTTTTACTGTGTAAATAATGAAATTATTTGCTCTTGTTTGATAATAATTAAAATGAAATGTTGTTGTTTACCCTAATGCAGAATTCCATGAGAAATATCCCTTTTCTGACATAAGTTTTACATTTAATGCAACTTTTAAATCGTAGTCTATATAAGTTGAACAAAATGTAAGATGTTAGTTCGTTTGTCGACCGCGAAGCTCCGAGACAGGTGATCGTAGGCCTATCAAATTTTGTATGGGAATTCACCAGGACGGGTCTCGACATACCTGGAAGCAATTTTCATTTTTGAAATTCGAGTTAGGACATTTTTTTATTTGAGTTTTGTGCCATTTTCTCGAAATTTAGTGCATTAATTCCTTCATAATATATTAAAGATTACGCCATAGGGGAAATAATAAGCTTCCACATTATCCGATAGAGTGAAAAGTGAATTACGTGAGATTTATTTATTTATTTATTTGCCTTCAGTAATTAAAATTATAGATCGCAAGTGAGATTGACGTCATTCTGATGTCAGGAGATTCAGTTACATTAGAAACCCCGTTAACTGGCTTTGGCGTAAAGATTATACCACGGGCTATATAAGGAGCATCCACATTATCCGCTAGCGTGAAAAGTAAACTACGTGAGATTTATCTATTTATTTATTTTTTGCTTCCAGTAATTTTCCAGTTAGATATCGCAAGTGAGATTGACGTCGTTTTTAATAGTGGGTTAAAATCAGTGGTGTTTATAAAATAGTTACAATAAAATAGTTAATCTCTGTGTATGTGCCTATGTTTCATTTCGCGAACGAACTATAGCACACGCAGCTATCATATCCGGTAGGTGTTCACATTCCTCAGGACTTCTTTTCCTTTCCATTTTTTGATATCCTGAAAGAACCGCAAATATATCCAGAAGCTCTTCAGAATTAATATAGGACGAAAGTAATTCGTACTTTTTTGTAGGCTTTTTATTATTAAACCGTGTTATTTTTTTAGCCATCTTAATTTTAAATTCCATCCAGAATCTGAAAGATTTCAGTACCAAGGAAACCGGTGAGAAATAAGATTCTCTCCAAACAAGAATTTATTAAGATGGCGAATCAGCTGGTCACTGGAGGCGGCTAGTTGAATAATAATAATGTTAACCACATTCGAGATTAAAAAAGGCTCAATTTGAAATTATGTTTTTGCCAAAAACTGATATCAGCAAATTTAAGGGTCTAAATAAACCAATCTCTCAAATAAAAAAAAATAAATAAAAAAGATCAAAAATCAGATTTCCTTATACGCAGGCGAATTTGAAATAATTGTTCGACGGCTTCATTTTATGTTATACAATCTTAATTCAATGAGTCACGTGACAAACCATCAGCATGCTTTTTTTTTTCACGGCGTGCAAAAATACAACCTTTTTCAGCTAGTAGATCTGCAGCATTTAATATACATTTGTAAGAAACCCACCGTATCATTTATATTTTCATTGCATTACATCCAGAAAAAGGATGTTAGTTATATCAATTTAATTTTGTTTAATCCCACTCATGAATAATGATAAAGGGAAGATGCATGCATTATGATACGCTTTTAATATATAGCACTTTAGTGCGTATTTAAAATTTGAAGGTGTTCCAGATTTTCTTATCCCCCCCCCCTCCCTTTTCGTTTCTTGATAACGGCCAATATATCCAGAAGCTCTTCAGAATTAATATAGGATGAAAATAATTTGTACATTTTTGTAGGTTTTTATCATTAAACCATCTTATTTTTGTAACCAGGGGCGTCCCGACACGGTAAGAAAGGTAAGCACCGCATTGGGGCGCCGGCTTCGAAGGGGCGTCATTTGGAACTCAAAAACTAAGTAGAGCATAAAACGGGCGTCTTTTTTACTTTAGCAGGGGGCGCCACTTACCCTAGGGCCGCCTCTGTTTGTAACCATCTTAATTTTAAATTCCATTCAGAATTTGAGAGATTTCAGTTTCTAGGAAGCCGGTGCGAAACAGGATCCTCACCGAACAAGATTTATTGAGATGGTGAACCAACTGTTCGCCGGAGGCGGCGAGTATATATACACTGATAAATTAAAACACATTGACTGCGGCTGGTACGTTTTACGCAAAACGTCAGGTCAGATTAATTTAAACACGCAGACTTTTAGACTTTTTCCAATGTCTTCAACTGTAAATCATTGTCAGTTGATACTCATAAAAAACAGTGAATTATGAGAATACTAAGTATTATTGAAATTATTGGGAAAATTTACCAATATAATCCATGGAAATACAAACCTCTCTGTGACATTAACTGTTTATATGCTGTATTTTATTTCATTTCTTAAATCGTTTTGCTTTTGTCCGTTTAGACTGTTTAGTTAAGGTCTTGAAAAGCTCTTAGCTGTTGTCCATTATATACCACGTATTTTGACATTTTAATAAGGTTGTAAAGTTTTGCCATTTTTTTCATAAGAAATTGCCTATAATTCAATTCTCATACAGTTTAAACCTTTACAAAAAATTTTTATTTTATCATAGGCATTGAATCAAAAAGTAAAGGATAGTTTCAAAAAAGATTTCATTTCAGGATACATTAAAATTCAGATTGATTGTAATTATTTTTGTTTCAATTGCCACTTTCTCCACATATAAATAAATTACATGGTTTTATCCCCTAAATTTAAATTGATAAAAACACGATTTCGTTTTTCCTAGAAAGTTTAAATTAAATTTAGAACAATCCTATTTAGAAATACATGTAACCAATTGATTTTAAAGGAATCTACTTTGCATCCTCCCACTTAAATCTACGTATTCTTTAAATCATACCTTATCGTCTCATTTGTTGAATATTTCTAATCAAATTGTTTACCTAATGAAGTTTTGATGTAAATCGAAAAATCTCATTACATTTTATATTTGAAACCGAAAAGCATCATTAAGCAGAGAAAGAAATTTTGAAAAAAATTATATTCTCCAGTCAATTTTTGATTTTCAAAAAGTACGTTTACAAGTTATTGTTCTATCAGATAATTAGCTTTCTGATTTTTTTTCTTTTTGGAGTTCTTATTGCTAGAGGGTGTTTCTAAAACATTTGGCAAAAATGAAAAGGCAAGTACAAGAGATCAAAATAGGAGGAATTTATAAGGTAATATGTATTCAGATATTCCAAATTAATTGATAGCATGTAAAAAAGTATGAACAACAAGTAATTGAAAAGAAAAGTTAATGCATGATACTCTTATTGCATATTTTATTTAGAACTAGGCGAAATACCCGTTCTTCGAATGGGAGGAAGCAAGCATTTTTTCTAACACTCGTTATTAAAATAAGTTTATTCGATCGGAGCAGCCAAATGGTTTCACTTCTCATTTTAACGTCTGCATCAGAATAGCTAACATAAATAATAATAAACTTCACTTTGCTTTGTAACGCTTTACAGTAGTTTGCTTCCTGAGCTGCTTAGTTTAGGTAATCACGCATGGATAAAAATTAATAAAATTTAAAAAAGTGGTTTCAAATAATCCGACATCAGGGGACGCTAACTCTGCTAGGGGCTTTTGCGGTTTGCGTATGTAAAAATCATATTTCAATCAATACATTTAACATCTGTCCACTCAAAATAGATGATTAATTCCATATTATATTCTTGACATTATAGTTACTTTAGTATTTGAATAGCGCGTTGCCACTTAAATTGTCAAATTTAGCCATCCTACGAAAAATCATTTCTAGAGTTCTTAGACTCGGAAGAAAGAAATACTTAAATATGAAACAAATAGATAATTAACTTGCAGGCGCTTTAAACGTACTAGGAGTTTCAATGCATTTCTCGCTATTTTGCATTTTATTTTCTTCGCATGCAGCTTCAGCTTCTTCATAGAGACAGCGATGACTATTATCAGAAAGATTGGAGAGGCGTTTTGAAATCTTAGCCGTAGATCATACCTAATCCTGAAATATTTAATCTATGCATGAATCAATAGTCAAGGATAAGTATCTGTCTTAAAAAATCTGGAGTGACTCCACTCAACTTTCCGAACACTTACGATTAAGATCATTACCAATCATTTAAATAAATTTTAATCGATGAATAATTCAAACATATATACCAAATTGAAGCTCAATCGAATGCACCATTTAAACGCTAGCTCACTTTCGGGAATTTCTCCCCATATGCCATAATGTAAAAGAAATCTTTGTCGTAGCTCTATAGAAAAACTGTAAGTCCTATACACATCAAAATTAATATCGATCATACGATGGTGGCTTATAACATACACCCAATTTGAGCTCAATCGAATGCCCCGTTTAGGAGCTATCGTGTTCACTCACATACATACATACATCTCGTAAAAATAGCATACATGAATTCAGAAGACCTCAAAACGTGTAAATACACCGAAATCTCGAAGTTGAATTTTTTCATGATTACAATACTTTCCTTACATGGTACATGTTCGGAAAGTAAAAACCCGATGCCAGATAACTCTGTTTAACGCAGGTTTGGGAACAGAAGAGCGAATGTGCGACTATATTTTACGATCTGCAAATGCTAAAAGCAATCTTCTAGCAGGGCAACAACTAGATGCGAATGGCATCTAGTTGTTGACTATATTAGCATAATAACAATAACATATGCGCAAAAAATCCAAATCAGCAGTTCAGTGACGTCAAATGAAGCAAGTGTATTTGTTACTGGTTACTTTTACTGACGCAAGCAGCAGCTAGATTACAAAATAGGAATAATGCATAGAAGAAAATGCAAGATCTTTCTCATATTTTCGTAGCTTTAATCGAATTTACAATACCTACCGCGTTTATCGCACATAAAAAAAAAAGTCGCAGTAAATGTGGAAAAAAAATACTGCATACAGTTTTCACTGTGTTCCCAGTTGGGAGCATGAGTCCAGAGCCTGATTATCACACGGGCATACGGGACAATAGCCCGGGGGCCCGGAAAAATAAGGGCCCCCAAATCTTTCAACTAAATTTCCTTTGTAATATCTATAGCATAATTTTTAACAATAGAAGGACTTAAGAGATTTATTTTCTGTTCTAATTCAAGGGTCTTTAAGACTCATGGGTGAATATACCAGAAGTTAGGAGTTTTTGAAAACGTATGCTATGGCCATATATATGCTCGTCACAAAATATCCATTAGTAAACATTTTTTATTTCACGATGAAGGAAAGAAAATTTGAACTTTTTGGTGCATCAAGAAACTTTTTGGGGGTGAGAAACTTTGCTCCCGTGCCTCGTAATTGCCATTCCTTGAATTAGCGCACCCATGAGCTAATAAACAAACTAAAAAAATATTAAAATCACTTTTAAATAGTCTTGTTCTAAATAAGTATAAATAAATAGGTAATTTTTAATTCAACTTTAGTATTCTTTAAAAATGTTTTATTTTTATGTCGGGAAAATGCAACAGCAAACAAAAATAAGTTAAAATGCTTATGATAATTGGGGCCCCGACCACCTATGATCAGGCTCTGCGTAAGTCATTTCTGAATATACTTTTACATTGGTTTCAAAAACGGAATACACTTTTCTCAGTTTTTGAGTTCGAAATGGCGCCCCGATGAGATAGATACTTACGTTGCTTATCATGTTGAACCGCCCTGAAGAGATCCGATAAATCGTATTGGAGGCTAAAGAAACATGTCGCTGGCTTCAAAAATGCGGAACAAGGGCTACTTCTTCGTTTAATCTTCTTGATGGCTTCACGCTTATGGATAAAAACAATTTTATAATGCCATATTAAAAAAGAAGAGCTTCCAGAAAAAGGAAAACGTAATGTAAAATTTTAAGAATTTCAGTTTTAGCAGATGATATTTTGAACTTCAGAGGAAATAACTATTCTTGAGCCTTTTTTTTTTGCATCGTACAATTACGACAAATTTGAAATTAGAATTTGCAAAATCCCTCTTGTGGTAAAAGTTCTACTTCACAACTTGTAGCCATGATTGAATTTTAAAAGCATTTTTAAGTCGTGACATCAAAGTGACATAAATCTCACTTACGACCTTTAACTTACTTAGTTAGTTGGTTCACTCTTTTTATTCGCGGATATGGAAGAAGCTTTTAAAACCGAAAATAGTGGCAAATAGCAAAAAATCGGTGAATATGTAGATTTTTTTTTTCTATGTTTGTCTGCATATATGTACAAAGACAGAAGAAATTTCAAAATGACCCATCCATTCGTTTAGTAGTAAAAGTTTAATATACACTGCACACATACAACTGTTCATTTTCATTTTCATAGATAAATATATCTACAAAGAAAATCGTTTAAACATGGAAGAGATTTTTTTTAATATCAGCATCTTATCATATCTACAGAATTTTCTGGAATTCTGTAGAAAGGACAATATTTCTCATTGGCTTATTTAAATCGCAATAGATTTCCAGCGCTGTATTCCAGCTCTAGATATAGTGTGAAAATGGGATTTAAACTTCGCTCGTGAATCATGAGTCAAAATTGATTTCAGTAAATCACCCCTATAGTTATACGCATAAATTTCAAGCAGCCCCTTTTTAGATTACATAATATTTATAGAAGTACTAAATTCTGTAAGACATTGAGTCAAACGCCCGTATTAGAAGTATCGTAAGATGGAATAAATCTCAGAATTTAAAAACAAACATTGGTAAAAGGATATAAAATGACACAGATTCCTAAAAATACCCTCCGCGGTCAAATTTATTTTTACACAAGAAGCATCAAGCTGAACTATCGTTGGAAAATTAACTATTATGATTAAACTTCAATAGTTGTCATAAAAAATGTACATTTTAGCTATAAAAATTTATTAGTAATTATAAAAAAAGAAATTCTCGAAGCTGTCCTCAAAATAATTTTTTAATTTATTTTATAATAATGTTTGTAGTTTACTTACTTTAAAATAAAACATAGATAAAATTAACAAAAAATCAATAGCTGATATAAGTAAGGACTTCTCAAAAAGTATATTATGTGTTCAAATAAGTACAAAAAATCTATAGTGACTCCACTCGACTTTTCGAACACTAACCAAGCGTTTAAAGAAATTTCACTCAACTCAATCAGATCTTGTGTTCAGGCACTAGAGCATTTAAAATAATTTGAGTGTATAGGCCGCAATGTATAAGAGTACGTTTTTGTAGCACTGTAAAAAACTGTAGAAAGTATAAATTTATGCAGTATGTAATACAGTGACCTATAATATGAGTACCTGATTTTTATGTCAATCGAATGCGCCATTTAGATACTAGCTCACTTTATATGATTTGCGCCATCATGAATAAGAATTACTTTTTGCAACCCTGTGGACAATCAGCTCTTCACACACCAAAGTCTACGCAGACTGTGACCTGTAATGTACGTACCAAATTCGAGCTCAATCGAATGCACCTTACGCTAGCACACTTTCAAGAATTTCCGCCCATACTCCGTAATGTAAAAAAATATTTTTCGTAGCCCTGTAAAAAGTCCCATATACATCGAAATCAGTACCGGTCTTGCGGCGGTGGTTTATAGCATACATATCAAATTTGAGCTCAATTGAGAGCATCGTTTAGGAGCTATCGCGTTCTCTCACACACACTCAAATACACACATACATACACCGTAAAAATAGCATTAATGAATTCAGAAGACCTCAAGACGTGTAAATACACCAAAATCTCAAAGTTGAATTTTTTCATGATTGCAGTACTTTCCTTACGTGGTACATAGTTGGAAAGTAGAAAAAATGTATTATGCATTTAAATATTTGATACTATGCTAACGCTAACGCTTGATACTATGATATTGTTACGAATTTTCGGGGCAACCCGCTGCTCTGGGGCTTAAAATGGTTTAAAATTCGTATTCTACGCTTCAAATAGATAAATTTTGCTTTTTGTTGCATCAAAATCGGCCAATTAGAACCGGAGATACGGAGGTTTCGCTTTCCCATATGTTTTTCTATGGGCTTCTAGAAAACTCGAGAAATATTAGTCCTAGAGCTTAGATCTCTTCACTTTTGAGGACTTATTTTTGGCGCCAAATTTGGCGATATTTCGCCAAAAGTCGCCAAGCTTGGCGACTTTTTGGTCATTTCGCGCGATTTTCCCAATGGGGCCTGGAAGTTGTTTTTCCTGCATTAAAAACGCATAATAACCTAACATTTCTCTTCTATGACGTAATCAAAATTCACGCTTTATGTAGAACGCTCGAGAAATTGACTTTTCTGGAAACCTCTTGTACCTCCTGCGTCGGCTATTTATAGAAGCGGGCATCGCCCCGAAGGGAGTCAGTGCGAGCTGAACGCTCGATGTGTGAAGAGCTTTCAGTACGCGTGCTTTGTAAAGCTGTGTTTTAGCTTGCTTTGTGAAGCTGTTTTTGAAGTGCTGTGTGTAAATTCTTCATTGCTGTGTCTTAAGGGATAGTGTACTATATCCCTTGAATATTTCCACGGAATTTTTGCCTGTGAAAGTGACTTATTTTTGTGTGAGAAATACAGCATTTGTGAGAGCTTCTGATCCAAGCGGATTGTTAAAAGCACGTTATTGCTAGATTGTGCTTGTGAATTGTGTACAGCTGATTGTTCTACGAAGTTCTATAAGCAATAAAGTTTGTGTTCCATCCTGACAAGTGACTTTTTACTTGAACTTTTTACACCAACAGGACTTTAGAACGACGAACCCCAGGAGTAGCAGAGTAATTCCGCAACATTTGGTGTCAGGAGTGGGGTACTAAAGAAGGACTTTAATTTTCCAGTTTATGGTTTTGACTAGACAAAAAAAATGGAAGAACAACTTCAAAAGCTCATGAATATGATGCAAGAAATGAAAGCCGGACAAGACGAGATGAAAGCCGGACAAGACGAGATGAAAGCCGGACAAGACGAGATGAAAGCTGGACAAGAACAGATGAAGGCGGATTTAGAGAAGAAAATTGAAGCAGGACAGACAGATTTAGAAAAGAAAATTGAAGCCGGACAAGAAGGAATGAAATTGGGATTGGAGAAAATGGAGACTGCTTTGGGAAAATTAGAGAAATTCGAAAAGAGTGTGCAGGAAAATCAAGAGATAATGGAGAAAAGAATGTCGCTCATAGAAGAAACTCAAACGAAATATGAACAAAGAATTGAAGGAAAAATAGAAGAAAATGTTAAGGAATTGCAGCAAGATATTTGCAGAATGCGGGAAGAATTTAAGAATAAAATTGAGGAGAAACTAGACTGGAAAGAAAATATAGTTTCGAAAATACATGAAGAATGTGAAGCTAAAATTGAAGAAAAATTGGACTCTCTCGTAAAGCTGGGAAAGTTACCCGAAAACATCAGGTTATCTTCACACCGCCCAGCAGTGAAACTTACTGCCTATGACGGAAAGACTCCCTGGGAAGCTTACAAGACCCAATTTTCGATCATCGCCAGAGCCAATGGTTGGAGCGAGTCCGAGAAAGCTAATCAACTGGCCGCTTCCCTTAGCGGAGATGCAATTAATGTATTGCAAACTATCGGAGCGACGAAGATAGGAGATTTTGACGCCCTCGCAAGTGCCTTGGAGATGAAATTCGGAGAGAAGTGCCAGAAAGAATATAGTAGAATCCAACTTAAAACAAGGATGCAGAGACCTGGCGAGACCCTCCAAGAGCTTCCGACATAGATAGGCTGTGTCATCTAGCCTATGGCAGTTATCCTGATAATGTTCGAGAAGAAGTTGCAGTACAACATTTTATTGAAGGCCTCGTGGACTCTGAAATTCAGAAAGCATTGATCTTGGCGGATTATAAAGATCTCAGGTCTGCCCTCGTATTCGCCATGAAGCTAGAGGCAGCTCAGCTGGCCGTAAGAAAAGAGCGGCATAATGTTAGAGCTGTGTCATTCCAGGAGCCTACGGATGGAGAAATGGAGAGATTAGAGAATAAATTAAAGACCCTGGAAAATCTGGTGGAACGACAAGAACAGTCAGAGCCAAGAAAAGTGAAATGTTGGAGGTGCAACAGCGAGGGGCATTTACGAAAATACTGCGACGCACAAAAGAACTCTCGTCGTAAAGATCGCAGTTATCAACGCACCAGAGAAGCCCATGAAGGAAGACAGAAAAGAGACGACTTTCAGGAACAGAGGCTGAGGGATATTCAAAAGCCCCGTTTGAAAGTCTTACAGATTTCATCAGTGAATGGCGGCAGTGATGGACTCTTCGTACTGGGATACGTTAATGGTTCCCCATGCCACATGGTGATTGATACTGGAGCGAAAGTAACCATCTTAAGGACGGATCTGGCCAAGAAATTAAACTTGAAGATTTTCTGGATTCCGCCCTCGCTGACCCTCCAGACTGTGACAGGTGACAAGATCGAAGTGGGCGGAAAAGCGCAAGTAGAAATCACGTTTGGAAATGCCAGATACGACCATGTGGTATATGTCGCCAATATTACAGACTCTTTTATTCTCGGACTGGACTTTTTAAAATCGCACAAATTTAATTTGGACTTTAAGAATAATGAGCTTCGTTCAGACTCAGAAGAAATAGCTGCCTTCGATATTAGAAATGAAACTGTTTTGCCTGTTCAGCAAATAATAGCTCAGACTGATATCACTCTACCTCCCAGAACTGATTCAATAATTTCTGGAACAGTAAAAGAAAGCAATAAATTCCGTTTTGGATTAATCGAACACCCAAACAATAGTGATTCCGTCAAAGGAGTACTTGTGGGAGCAACACTTGTGGACTTGTCGAGAACAGAAATTCCAGTTAGAGTAGTAAATGTGACGGACAAGTCGAAGGTGATAAAGAAAAATGAAGTGTTGGCGACATGCACTCCTGTTACCTGCATTAATAAGAACATCAACCAAACGACAGCTAAATCTTCCGAGTGCCTGACGAAGGAATTATTACAAGACGTGGAGTTAACGGCAGAACAGAGAAGCGCTGCGGAGAAAGTAATAGCTGAATTTGAAGACCTCTTCTCCCGAACTTCGGGTGACTTTGGCCGTACGAGCTTAACTCAACATAGGATAGATACAGGCAGCCATTCTCCCATCAAGCAACATCCTAGGCGGCTGCCGTTTGCTAAGCAAGAAGAGGTGAGCAGACTTTTAGAGGAGATGCAGCGTGATGACGTCATCGAGCCATCGACTAGTCCGTGGGCCTCGCCAATT
Organism: Cheiracanthium punctorium; assembly: GCA_038373885.1. NCBI lineage: Eukaryota > Metazoa > Arthropoda > Arachnida > Araneae > Cheiracanthiidae > Cheiracanthium > Cheiracanthium punctorium. Next base: position 419,524 of record JAWZYV010007758.1, read on the forward strand.
GTTTTGGTCCGAAAGAAGGATGGTTCCACCCGGTTCTGTGTTGACTACAGACGTCTGAATGACATTACCAAGAAAGACAGCTACCCTCTTCCCGGGATAGACGACACTTTGGACACTTTATCGGGAAACGAATGGTTTTCCACTCTGGATCTGAAAAGTGGTTACTGGCAAGTGGAAATTCATCCCGACGACCGTGAAAAGACAGCGTTCACCACGGGACAAGGATTATGGCAGTTCAAAGTTATGCCTTTTGGACTCTGCAACGCACCTGCTACATTCGAGCGACTAATGGAGACAGTGTTGAGAGGACTCTCCTACGAAGCATGCCTCGTCTATTTGAACGATATCATCATCGTCGGAAGGACTTTCGAAGAGCATCTCGAGAACATTCGAAAGGTACTGCAGAAATTAAAAGAGGCAAACTTGAAACTAAGTCCATCGAAGTGCAATTTGTTTCGTCGGGAAGTACGTTACCTCGGACACATAATATCCGCCCACGGAGTCCGAACCGATCCCGAAAAGACGTCCGCAGTCCAGAACTGGAGTCGTCCCGAGAATATCCATGACTTAAGAAGTTTTCTCGGTCTGTGTACTTACTATCGAAAATTCGTGAAGGGCTTTTCTCAAATTGCAAGACCTCTTCACAAATTGACCGAGACTGGACAGAAATTTCTATGGACTGAGGAATGTGAGGACGCATTCAACGAACTGAAGACGGCTTTAACATCTTCGCCGATCCTGTCGTATCCTCACCCTGACAAGCCATTTATCCTGGACACAGACGCAAGTAAGGAGAGTGTTGGAGCAGTTTTGTCCCAGGAGATAGATGGCCAAGAACACGTCATTGCTTACTGGAGCAAATGCCTTTCGAAGGCGGAACGTAACTATTGTGTTACGAGAAAGGAACTTCTTGCTATCATTAAAGCCGTGGAGCACTTCCATCATTACCTGTACGGCCGAAAGTTCCTGCTCCGAACGGACCATGCCTCTTTTACCTGGCTTCTAAATTTCAAGAATCCGGAGGGCCAAATAGCCAGGTGGATACAGCGATTACAAGAATATGACATCGAGATACGTCATCGGAAAGGGGCATCTCATGGAAATGCAGATGCTTTGTCAAGAAGGCCCTGTATGGACAGCTGTCGCTATTGCTCCAGGGCAGAGAAAAATTACCATCTGAAACATCCCGTTGTCCGCCAAGTTACATCATCGACACCATCCCAAGATCCCTGGAGTGACGAAAATGTTCGGGCGGACCAATTAGCAGACAGCGACATCAAACCTATTGTGGAATTTATGGAAAAATCCAGCGCTAAGCCCAGTTGGCAAGAAATATCATCTTACAGTTCGGCAACAAAACAGTACTGGGCTTTATGGGATTCGCTTCGCCTGAAGAATGGAGTCCTGTATCGTAAATGGGAGTCGGACGACGGCAAGATGCTCCGATGGCAATTAGTACTCCCTCGTTCGAGGATTCCGAAGGTTCTAGAAGAACTTCATAATGGCTATACTGGAGGCCATTTTGGCGTAATGAAGACCCTGCAGAAAGTTCGCGAGCGCTTCTACTGGGTTAGGGTTAGAGGCGACGTCGAAAAGTGGTGTCAAGCTTGTGACGCCTGTGCCGCCCGTAAAGGCCCGAAGAAACGAAGCCGTGGAAGACTACATCGTTATAATGTAGGAGCGCCTTTTGAGAGGATTGCCCTCGACATCCCGGGACCTCTTCCGCGAACTTCGGATGGCAACAAATACATCCTAGTTGTAATTGACTACTTCTCTAAATGGCCCGAAGCGTTTCCTATTCCCGATCAAGAAGCTACGACCGTAGCAGAGGTACTGGTGCAAGAATGGATTTCCAGATATGGAACCCCTCTGCAACTTCATTCCGACCAAGGAACGAACTTTACCTCTGCAGTCTTTAAAGGACTATGCCATCTTCTCGGAATGGACAAAACCCAGACTACGCCTTTACACCTACAATCCGACGGCATGGTGGAGAGGTTCAATCGCACAATTTTAAACAACCTCTCGCTTCTGGTATCTAGGAATCAAGAGGACTGGGACAAGAAACTCCCCCTCTTCCTGCTGGCCTATAGGAGCGCCGTCCATGAGACTACCGGCTTCACACCTTCCCAGATGCTGTTCGGCAGAGATCTTCGTCTTCCCGCCGATCTAGTGTTCGGCCGCCCCCCAGATGCGCCTTCATCGCCAGAGGAGTACGTGGAAAACCTTCGGGCACGGTTTGAAGATGTACATCATTTTGCTCGGGAGCGGATCAACCTGAACACGGAAAAGATGAAGACTCGCTACGACACGAAGGCTACGGGACACGAGTTCAACGCAGGTGACAAAGTTTGGCTATGGAATCCTACTCGACGGAAAGGCCTGTCTCCCAAGCTGCAATCGCCGTGGGACGGTCCTTACACAGTCCTAAACCGGCTGAATGACGTCATCATGCGGATTCGTAAGTCACCAAACTCGAAGCCAAGAGTTGTACATTACGATCGGCTAGCCATCTACCGCGGTTGTAATTAGCTCAGACTATGGTCACTATGGCGTAATTCCTCTTTTCTTTCACCTCTCATTCCTTTCCTGTCTTTCTCTTCTCTTCCTCTTTCTTCAACTCTCTTTCTCTCACCACTTACGCCATGTTTAGTGTGCATATTTGTAATATATTGGATTTTACTAATGTGTATTTGTTTATTACATTGATTACTTATTAGTGTAATTGTTTATTATGTATTTTATTTATTTATTAGAGTGCATTTGCTCACTGTGTTTATTGATTATTTGCTTGAATTATGTTGTTAAGATCCTGATAATGGTTATATACTGCAGATATTTGTGAGACCTCCTAACTGGGGATTGTACTGCCCGGGACGTGCAGTCCTTGGGAAGGGGGCAATGTTACGAATTTTCGGGGCAACCCGCTGCTCTGGGGCTTAAAATGGTTTAAAATTCGTATTCTACGCTTCAAATAGATAAATTTTGCTTTTTGTTGCATCAAAATCGGCCAATTAGAACCGGAGATACGGAGGTTTCGCTTTCCCATATGTTTTTCTATGCTTTAAAAAAAATCAGGAACGAGCTTGTTCAGATTCTCATCACTGCTTGCAAGTTAATATCTTTCAAAGATCATCTCTATTTACTTTCTTGATATTCAATCAAGAAAATCCTTTCTCCTAGATATATGTAGACCCAAATATAGAAAACATTTTCCCAACAAATTTCATAGTACATAAAATTTTTCATCAGATTATGATTTGTAAAATTCAACTAATGGCAGATCATAAAACATTTATTTCACAGTATGATCTGATTGCATGTCAGGAAGTTCAAGTTTCAGATCCTCAAGTATTGTGTCAATATCAACAGTGGTGGGATAAGACAGCAAATTGAATTTATGCTCAATCTTCTTAAAGTCCTGAAATGTTTTTCCAACCTCGTCTTTTAACCTCTGCAGACAATCGCTAATCTTAAAATAAACACTTTTATCTAAGTGCACATTTTAAATTAACTTTTAGGTCAAGATGATAGTTATTTTTTGCGGAAATCTCAGTTCAAAGGAGATTTTCTTGGCGGGCCATAAAAAACTTTTACCGGGCAGCATGTGGCCCGTGGACAGCTATTTGGCCAAACCTGCTCCATAACCATTATTTTAACACTATTTCTTCATGCGTGTGGAAAGCATGCTGTTAAAAACATTAATGGAATTCACTAATTTTAGCATCTCTAATGTTTTTAAACAATTACTGCTTTTAGTGTGTAATGCATTATCATTTAGAGTGCTCCAATAAAAGACTCACCAATATGATACATGCACAATTTTCAAGACTATATAATATATAAGCATACATAAATAAATTTTCCCGTCAACCGATGCTTACTTACGGCAGTTATACCTCGAAAAGCAGACACGATGAAATCATAAACATTTTTTACTGAAAAGTAATAAAAATTTTTTTTTTTCCTAATTTCACTTGCAAAGTAGTTCATTCTTTGTTTAGCTTACTGCTATAAAATAAAATTACTAGAGTTCAGACATTACGTTGATAAAAAAAATAATGTATGTGAATTTTAGTTCAGTCTGTTATGAATAATTTAAAGTCTCATCTTTCCCGTATTTATTTTCTAAGCAAACTATATTGTTTTTCTTGTCTTCGTATAAACGTGTCCCGGTACCTTATGTAGTAATATTATCCAATTTTTCTTTTTCTTTTTACTCAAATTACAATACTAATATTTTACATAAGCATGAAAATTGCTTTCAAATATCCTGAAAGTTATTTAGATTTAAATAATGAACGTTTAAAAAAAGATTTAAATAATTTTCTATCACTTTTTTAATGCAATAAAAATGCTAATACTGTCCTTGTATTTGAGGTGAATGTTTGAAGTTTCTTGTGCAGATAATTGTTCTTGTAATGTACACAGAGTTTGTTAATTAAAAAAAATAATCAAACAAAAATTGCATAAATTTAATATTTAAAGCACGTAGTTATTAATGAACAATATCGTGTTTCATTATGTCTCTTGATTACTAGAACACAGCAAAAATATTAAAGTCTAATGGCATGATGAAAAGACTTAAATTCAAAACATTTAAAATAAAATTAATATTTAAATAAACATGAACTTTAAAGAGTTTAATCACACCGGTGAAAATTTCTACTCTTACTTGAAATTCAATATTAAAAATAAATACATGATGTAAAATTTTCCATAACCCTTTAAATATGTAAATGGTATCAGCTAATGTTCACTATAACATGAACCTACTTTGATTTACATAACTGTATTCTTAAAACTGTAGCTAAACGTTTGCTATATTACCCTCTACATTAGCTGATTAACATGTGTTTTATCAGGGAAATATCCATAACATTTTAAAAGCATTTTTTAACGTTGGATGGAAGTTTTATTTTCTATTGCTTTGAATTTTTTTTTTCTTTTCTTTTTTTTTCCTTTCTTTCTTTCTTTTTTTTTTTTTTTTTTGAGATCGTTGGAAAAAAATAAATCTAGAGTACCATATACAAATTTGCTAACGATAAATCAAAATATCATTAAAATATAAAATGGGTGTTCCACTTGTTCGGGTATTTTGAAGTTGAAGAATCCAATACTCCAACGTAATAGTTTCTCTGCCTCACATCAGCCGCTCAAATAACTGAAAAAATTAGTGGCTAGTAATTTTCAGCAGCAGATGGAGACTAAATGTGTGAATTATTTCTATTATTCGATAGTTTTAGGATGTTTTAAAACATTTTTACAGGGACAGAAATTTTCTTATTATTTTAAGTGTTTTAGCAGTTTCTCACTAAACAAGTTGGATAGCAAGAAAGGTAGTGCATAAATAATGTGGAAAAGACTGTTCATCAAAAAATTGACTCGCATATTTCGAAAGAGCGAGTCAAAGTTTGACTCGCTGACTACAAATTTTGGTCCATTTGTATTGATACAAAATTCATTAAAATTGTCATTTCATATTGTCACACTCGTCATCATTTTACTTTTAGAGATAACCATACTTACAAAAATAAATCAAAACTAAACACAGAAGAAGAGACACACACCAAATCAGTGTGATCGGTGTAATTCTATTTCACGGTTTTTTTTTTTTCAATTCTGACATCTGTTCTTTATCCCAGACAAATAAAAAACCTCTTTTTTCTAATTCGATTCCATTCATACAAACGAAATGGCATCCACAAATTTAAAATTATTCAGTTCCAGAAATAAATTACAACGTTTTCATAGATTAAAAGAAATTGGAGAAAGAGTAATAAAATCCATAAAGTTATTCCAAAATTTATTTTACTGCGGATGGAGACTAAAGCAGGAGCTCTTTCATTTTCTAAGCACACAAATTATGATTATCATAAATCTTTCAGTTCCGAGTCATGAACAGTTTTATAAAAAGTTACTTTTTACATAAACGAATTCGGACTTCGCAAAAAGAAAATACCGCAACTTCAGTTGTCTGTTTTGGAAAAGCAAACCTTTTCAATTGAATTGAGCCCTTAGACTGAATTCGAAGAAAATAAATCGCGTTGTAACAGCTTTCTCAGAGATGATAAGAATGAAGTGAAATATTGCTTGAACTTTTGTCTGGATAAGTGCTCTAAATCTATATATGTATATTAAATTCAATAATTTCTCTCTTCCCCTATAAAAGAATACTTCAAAAATTTGATCTCGTATTTTCAAAATATCTTTTATAAGTCCACGATGGATCTCCAAACTCATTACAAAGTATTAAAAGAATTTTTTAACAGCAATTGGAAAATTCACGCTTAAATGTACCATTTCAGCAGAATTATTGCTATAGCTGACTTATTTATTACGAATTCACTGCTTTGCAATCGTTTCAATAAAGTTCTATGAAAAAGAAGCATGATAGGAACTATTGTAAATACACTAGTGTGCAAAACTTAAGCAACAATGCAAATTTTAATCAGATTGTCTTGAAATTGCAGAAAAGGGATTCTTGCGACCAGTACAATGTACAAGCAATTCAGTAGAAAGGTCATGCGTATGCAAATGGCAGAAACAAAAGGACACTGGTGACGTGAACATAGGCAAAACGCGTGCGGTCGGCGGGCTCAACTCAAGTAATATGTTATCAACCTGAACTATACTTTATTAACGGTATTTGACTATATTCTATAATATAATGGCATAAGTCAGCAATTCTTTAAATAATGAAAAAAAAATCCGAATGTAGTCAATCAACAGTTTACTTGAAACTGAGTTTAAATTGATTATTTTTAAATTTAAAAATTTTGTTTTTTTAAATTGTTTTTATTTATTCTTTACATCACTTTTATTCTACACTACAAAGTGCTTACACTAATTACAAATTATACATTGGAGTGCTAACCGCCGATTCCACATAGAGGACAGTCCACTTCATTCACTGCGCTATAGACTTCTCCGTCTTCCTTCGTTGCGCATTCTGTATGTACGCTGGCCGCCTACAGCGTACATGCACAACTGCTGACCATCTTCATTCTCTTCAGCTGGGCAGAAGTGGATGTACACTTTCCCTCAAAGTGTACATGCACAGCTGATGGGAGTCGAACCGAGGACTGTGCATTTGACTACTCATCCAGGACTTTATCTTCGGGGCTGTCCTTGCCCCAACAGTAAAGGATGATAGCGTCTATAGGAAGTTTTGTCTATTGTTGTGAAATTCATATACACGGGGTGACAGTATTGGAGTAGTGCAACAATGCTTTAACCAGTGTCTGGGATACCATCATGGAATAGTGGATAAGACACTGTACATGAAAGTTGGCTGATGTTTGAAGGTCTGGTGTTTTCGCCTTCTACGAAGCTGTGCATCTAACGGTGTGTAGTTTTGTGTGGTTTTTATCTAGATGTAACGTGAATGCACATTAGAATCCCTTAAACGGCCTTCCGACTAAGGATTGAATTGCACCAACAAATTTAATATTTCTTGAAATTGTGTGATATCTGTCACTGATTACTGCTACTCGAACAGAATCAGTAATCTGTTAATCGAATAGTGAATATTCACTATTTATACTATTCGAACAGTATTCACGATTTCTTTTCGAGCAGTATTCGCGATTATAATTATTGGAATATCGCGATTTTGCTAGTGGAATGGTATTTACGATTTCTATTCCAATATTATTCGCGATTTCTTTTCGAATAATTTTCGGAATTTTTACTGTTATATTAGTATTCGCGATTTGACTATTCGGAATTCGGAATGTCATGTGCTTATCGATCAAATGGATTATTCAGATTTGGTTATCTTGATTGCCCTTGATAATCGACTTACGTATTGGCCGGAATATAACGCGATGTTTTGACTGATCAATTTCCGTTAAAAACCTGACTCGCGCTAAATTCGAGGTGTAAATATAGGATTTTTTCTAATTATCTTGGAGGGAAATTTTAGGTTCGCGTTATATTCGGGGCCGTGATGTATTCGAGTCAATGCTGTAATTCGAATTGTTTCGGAGGCGGGCACCTGAATGGAAGGTATGTATGCCTGTAAAACTACTTTCCCCGTTACAACAGTCTGTCTGCCGGCAAGCAGCAGTTACGCTCCGCGTAAGCTTTGAATTGACGAGGGAATGAATGCTGAATCCCCGATTGTCGATTCTATCGCCAAAAGTGGACAAATTAAGAACATTTGAGGCTGTTCTCTTGAAAGGAAGTCAATCAAATTTTCAACAATTCTTTAAATAATTTAATTGTGCTTGGAAACATTTAGAAAGCCTCTTTGCAAGCTGTACTGTGAACTGTTGCAAACAATAAACCTACAGGAGTTACGAAACACTCGGTAGAAAAAATGCTAAACGTACGGAATTTTGCAATACTTTCCTAAACAGGTTAACCCCTTTGCCCATTTTGGAAGGCAATTTTTGTGTTTATGAATTTTTTTCCGAAAGTTGCCTGACGACAGTTGCTAGCTGTTACTGTTAGTATTAGTCCATAGTGCAATAGGCGGAGAAACATTATTAATTTTTTCGAGTGTTTAACATCATTGGTTTGTTATTAAAGCTGTTCAAAAGTCTTGTGACGACGTTCGCCCTTCAGATGGAATACCCTTAAGGTGTTTCTTTTAAAAAAAATACTGAAAGTGTTTCTTTTGAAAAATGAAAGGCAGCGCGGGATTTTTGAGCTGCTTTAAAAACAAAGAGATAATGTTAAACACTCGAAAAAACTAATAATCTTCTTCACTAACTGCACTATCTTCTGTAATAATAAACTAATATTAACAACCAACCCATATGTCTTATGCAAGGCTTAGAAAGAAAAAAATTATGAGCAAAAACTGGCCAACGAAAATGGGACGAAGTGTTGGGGAAATGTTGTAAAATTAAGTATGTTAACATTTTTTTCCTGATCGTTTTTTAACCCCCCACTCTCGCCAACCTAAAAAATTGCCACACTTTGGCGAGCTTTGCAGTCATGGATCTCTAGGAGTTAGGCACAAGTTTCAACTCCTCCAAAAGAACTAGATGAAAACTAAAGTGAAAAAATTAGCGATAAACACACAAGTTAAGGAATTTGAAGACACTTAATTATTAAAACTACATTAATTGGCCACCCAAAATAAATAAAAATGTAACGGAATTCTGTACTTACATGTTGTTCCAAATCGTCATTTTAATTCTAAATTACGATTGTCACATAAATACAAAATATCGTCATGGTAACTGATTATGTTTAATTATCGCCATCTTGGCGAGAGTCGGGGCGTTGAAGTAAGAATCAACCCAAGAAAGAAAACACGGCACACTCATGGATTATGATGCACATTCGAAACAATATTTAAAACGGTGAAGTATAGTTGCAATATACTTGCGAAGATTGTAAAATAGTTTTAGTAGGCGATTTTAAGATAGATTTCGATTCCAAAGATGGGTTTTAAGGAACAAGGAAGAAAAATACAGCACATTCATGAATAATGATACACTTTCCAACTTAATGGAATAAGGAAGAAAGTAGGGACGATGCATAAATTATGATACGCTTTTAATACATAGCACTTTAATGCGTATTTAAAATCTGAAAGTGTTTCAGATTGCCTTCCTTTTTTTATAAATTTTAATTTGTATCACTCTTAATGGAAAACCCTTTATAATGGACATAATTGAGCAACTCTTCCAATAATAGGGAAAAAATGGCTCCGTATGTAGCCAAACAACAGTTTAGTTAATACTAAAAAATGACTGAAAAGTTTAAATTAATTACTTTTAAATTTAAAATTTTGTTTTTTTATTGTTTTTATATCACATTTATTTAACGTCATCAATATGCTTATTCTAACTACAAATCATCCATTGCAGTGTTAACCGCCGATTCTACATAAAGGACAGTCCCCTTCATTTACTGCTGCATATATATACTTTTCCGTCTTCCTTCGTTGCGCAGTTCTGCATGTACGCTGGCCCGCCACAACGTATATGCACAACTGCTGACCATCTCCCTTCTCTTCCCCTGGGCATATGTGGATGTACACTTTCCCTCAAAGTGTGCATGCACAGCTGATGGGAGTCGAACCGAGGACCGAATTCGACTACATACATCCAGGACTTTATCTTCTGGGCCGTCCTTGCCCGATAGTAAAGGATGATAACGTCTATATGAAGTTTCTATTGTTGTATAAAATTTGTATACATGGGGTTACACCACTGGAGTAGTGCAACAATGCTTTAATCTGTGTCTGGGATACCATCATGGCATAGTGGATAAGACACTGTATATGGAAGTTGGCTGACGTTTGAAGGTCTGGGGTTCTGGTCTACCGCGAAACTTTTGATATAGCGTATGGAGTTTTGCGCGGTTTTTTTACTAGATGTAACGTAAATGCACATCAGAATCCCTTAAAGAGACTTCCGACGAAGGATTGAATTGCGCCAACAATTTTAATATTTCTTGAAATTGTATGATTTCTATCACCGATTACTTCTACTATAAAAGAATTCGTAATCTATTAATCGAATAGTGAACATTCGCAATTTATACTATTCGAATAGTATCCGTGTTTTTACTATTCGAACAGTATTCGCGATTTCTATTGGAATAATAGTGGCAATTTTCACTTTTCGAATAATAATCGCCGAGATTTCGAATGCCTTCAGTTGAGCTTTCCAAATCGATTATCGCGAATGCCCTTAATAAATCGACTAATTCGATGTTGAGGTGACTACTGTCGACAATCGACTAATGTTGATTTTTTCCGATGAGGGCACTTGATTGGAGGGAATGTATGTCTGTAAAACTACTTTTCCCGTTAGAACAGTCTATCTGCCGGCAAGCAGCGGTTACGCTCCGCTACGCTATGAAATGACCAGGGAGTGAAGGCTAAATCCGCGACCGTGGATAGCAATAAAAGCGAAAAACTTAAGGACTTTTAAATCTGTTCTTTTAGGAAATCATGCAACTTTTGAACAACTCTCTAAATTATTTAATTGCGCTAGAGACTTCGAAAAACTTTAGAATGCCTCTTTACAAACTGCACTGTAAGCTGTTACAAACAATAAACCTACAGGCGATTCGAAACACTCGGTTGACAAAATGCTAAATATAGGGAATTTTGCAATACTTCCCTAACCAGGTTAACTGCTTGGCCCATTTTGGAATGCAGTTTTTTGTGAGGAATTTTTATCTGAAAGTTGCATGAGATGTGCAGCTTAACTGTTAGTGTTAGTCTATAGTAGATTGGGTGGAGAAACATTTTTAATTTTTTCAAGTGTTTAACATCAATGATTTACAATTAAAGTTGTTCAGAAGTTCTGTGGCGGGGATCTCTTTTAAGATGGAATACCCTTAAGGTGTAAAGGTGTTTCTTTTAAAAATTCCTGAGAGTGATTCTTTTGAAAAATGAAAGTCAGCACGAGAGTTTTGAGCTGTTTTAAAAACAAACCAATGATGTACTCGAAAAAACTAATAATCTTCTTCACTAACAGTAGTTTCTTCCGAATTGTAAGCTAATCTCAAACAGCCAACCCATATGTCTTATGCAATATTTAGAAAAAAAATTTATGTGCACAAAAATATCGTCCTAAAGTCGGACGAACTGTTACACATTTCGGGAAATATTGCAAAATTAAGTATTTTAACAATTTTTTCCTGAAATTTTTTAACTCTTATTGGTTTATTGTTCGTAATAATTCGTAGTACAACTTCTAAAGAAAAAAATCTAAATTTTTGTAGCCCCTAGCTCAATTCGATTTTTTAAAAAGCTGTTCAAAAGTTGCACGATTTCCAAAAAGAACAGATGTAAGAACTTTTAAACACAAGGGAAAGTTGGTTCAATTTCAACCTTCGAGACAGACCTACTTTGGACCCGGTCTCGTTCAAATCATTCCTCTCACAGACTACGTAAGACAAGTTTAAAAACCGCGACATTTTCATTTACTTTATAAGCCGTATTATTTATTTGAGGGAGCGTAAGGTAGCGTCGTATATCGTGTGTGAGTATATTTCCTAGCCAAAACTACTGAAGCTAATAGAGCATGTTTCTTTTACAAAGAACCTCTCGATACGGTAACACTTCGTTATAACGAAAATTTCGTTGGAATAAAATTACGTTAATTTGAATAAAACGGTAGAAAGTTATACGTATGCACATTCTGCTGTTATTTTGAAATAAAACCACGTACAATGCTTACATATAAGAAAATTTCATTAACTACTGTGATAAGAAAGTTGTAATAAGTTGATTGCAATTCACGGAAATCAGCCAGAATTTTTTTTTCCAATGAATTTTTTTAATTCTGAAAAAAAATGACTTACCGCTTTAGGGAAATATCAGCCTTTAGTGAATAAAACCCGAAGAAGCGAAAATATTTTATGAAATCTACGATTTTCTTCTGATCGGAGGTTGCTGTTGTACGTGAGGTGCAATGGCAGACCTCAATTTTTTTTTTTTTTTTTTAAGTAAAACGTCTTTAGTGGCGACTAGGGAAAGTCAGATTTTTTTTCAGACGGAAGTAGCGCTCAGTTAAGGAAGTGACGTGCACGCCCAGAAAAAGAAGCACCACTGAAAAACCTACCTTTTCGACCTACTTTCGCCGTTCCCCGAATTCATCGTGTAAAAATACGCGGAACCTGTTAGAGAAAAACATTCAAGAGCCGTATCTTACAGACATCAATCTTTATTTATATATCAATAAGCGTTTTGAAGTTACATCCAACATAATATTTTACATGCAATCCCAACCTCACAGGAGGTTCTCGATAATCCTTATTTTTAGATGAATAATATACAATACATGGTTTTGGAAAATCACAAAGAAATGGAACCTGCCTGCAATCGAACCGGAACAGTCAGGGACAGATTTATGGCGGGGCATTCGGGGTACGTGCCCTGGGCCCCCGATTTTTAGGAGGCCCCAAAACTTCCTTTTATGTTATCATAATATTTACTAAAATTATCTCTCAAGAAAAAAAATTCTGATTACTTCATTCATCACTAATATTCAAATTTTTTAATTTAATGTAATTTGTAACGCTAAAAATTATGCATTCGATCCGACATTCGATAAAGTCGATATTCGCAAATTCGTTCGGACACATGAGCATGCTCCTCCTTTTATCTTTTCGAAGGTGTGTGACGGCTGTATATACCCATAAAAACATTTCAAAATCGAAAAATTCATATAAGTGGTATCTGTCGTAACATTTTACTGATTTGCAAATGTTTACGTATGGCTAACTTAGGAATGATAATTGGTTTTAACTTATTTTAATTAAGTAATATTCTGCGGAAAATTTTTGTGCAGGGGTCCCCAAAAGTATCTGTGCCCTAGGCCCCAAAGTGTGTAGATCGGTCCCTGGGAACAGTAAATTGAAACGTCAGTTTAAGAACCCTTTTCCTGGATTCTAACCCAACTTCCAGACAGAACAAGGGGATGGAACACCACAATTAAAGGGACAGTGGCTGCAAACGAACCTAACACAGCCCGCGGAAATTTTCGTTTAAGAACACTGTTGGAGGATCATACTTCGATCCCACGAAGGTAAATTTATAGGAGGGGACACTTCTCTTAGAAAGTTGCAAACAGATGGCGCTACGCACACTGGGTAACTGCGCATTTTCTGCTTCTGCGCATCTCAAAAAAAAGTCAAACAAGTTATTACATGCAAATCTGTGAACATTTGTGCAACAGCCCCTCTGCGGGGCCTAGGCCTGCGCTGCCCAACCGCGCCTTCGCGACCGTAGGCTCTGGGGTAAGGATGCATATGCCTCGGCCAGGTGGTCAGCCTAACGCGAAGCCCCCAGTGTTAGACCCCAAGAATGCTTGGTCCTCATTTTATCGACCCACCCAAGGGATGAAAGGCTGCGTCGACCTTGCCCAGCCCGGGATTCGAACCCCGGACCTGTGGGACGGCAGCGCGGTGCGCTAACTATTACACCACTGGGCTTCTCTGCGCATCTCAGGTTGTTTAAATTTCCATCGAGGCGAAGTAAATGGAGATCGTTGCATTAGCATAACTTTAAAAAATTAAATACATAAACTTAAGAACGTGATATATAGTAATTACTGGCTTCAGATGTGTTTTAATTGCATAATTGTCTTAGAATACTATTTCGTAATGATTATAGGCAATAGCTTCGAAGCGAAGTGATATTATTATTTGTCAAATGCCAGTTACACTGGCCGTTAGGCCATTAAACTCCTAAATATTATGCATGTCATGTCTGTTATTATTTTGCCCAAAAGCTGTATTTTAAGAAATGTTAGTAAATTTAGAAGAATGTAGTTTGTGTGAACGCAATATTTATAATGATATATATATAGTGTAATGATATATATATTTATACATAGTAATGATATATATATTTATAATGATATATATACAACGATTTAAGAATACGGGTATGTAACAGCACAAAGAAACAAACACTGGCTGCAAACGGTTTAAGAACAAAATAAAAGAAAGACAAATGGACACTTCGTGGATTCTAACCCAACCTCAAGACGGAGGCGGTTTAACACGGGGATGGAACACCACAAAGAAACGGACCCTGGCTGCAATCAATCCTAAACAATAAACAGAACCTGCAGTTTAAAAACACGGATACAGAATAATAATTCGAAACCTACCAGCAGACGAAATCAATGCTTAAGAATACTGTGATAGAAAAACACACACAAAAAAAATTACACTACCTGCATTCGAACCCAACTAACAGAGGAAAACATCAGTTAAAGAACACAGTTAAAGTATAATACTAGACTATGAACATTCCCCCCATCCAACCTCCAGATGGAACAATGGTATAAGAATAATACTACAACATGGACACTTCCTGGATTCTAAGTAATTATCATGAATTACCGATGATTCTTACTGGAGATTTTAATGTTAATTTTCTCTCTCAAGAATCTCAGCCGTTAGTTGGTTTTTTAAAAGAAAAATTTGATCTAACTATGAATACTTCTCGACTTCAATCAACAACGTGTTTCGGTACAACGATAGGTGCTGTATTTTCAAGAAAATTAGCAAATTTAGAGAGTAAAATTTATGTTTCTCATTATAGTTACCATTAACCTATAATTTCATACATAAAAAGTTATGATGACATTCAAGTACCTATTTTCAATAAATAATATGAATATAACATTTATATAATCTTTGTAAAGTACATGAATAATAAATATAATTAATGATATTTATTTTAAGTTAAAGTTTAATCATTTCAGTGATACGTGTCGTAAACGTCAAAGAAGTTTTACTTCAACTGCGCTTAAGATTACACGCATACACTTTTTTTGAACCAGCTAGTTTTGCGCCCCTCTCCTGCCTATTTTCCTGGCAGGGGCCAGCCTCGCCAACCACGAGTTAGGGCCCTGCGCCCCATTATTTCTAAGTTTAGGCTTTCTGCCGCCTGCTTCCCATCTCCGTCTTTCCGACTGATGCCTTATTCTTTCTCAGTTTCAACGTTTTACCATCCTCTATTTTTCTTTCACTTATCGTCCGGGGTGGACCACACATTCCTACGTCACTACTTACGTACATTACTTTTTACGTACACTACCCACCTTCGTACGTCATTGTCCAGCCTGATTTTAAAAAGAAAATTATAAGATTTCTAACAGGCGACTGCAAATAATGCCGCCAGTTAATGACAGCAGCCAGGCAGCCACAATGTTACTGGTGAAAGAAAAAATTAATATAAGTTTTCATAGCCGAGGCAAAGGAAAATGATAGTATATAATACAAAAATAAAAATAACTATTTTAAAGCCACTTGAATTAACGTCTGTCCGATATACAACCATATTTTTAAAAATCCTCTGTTAGTCTCCTTACAATGAATTCAACGATAAGGATTCTGCCGCCCCTAGCAAAGAACGAAGGCAGATAGGCCCATGGAGAAGGAACAGAAGAGACGCTCCCCTGAACAAATATTTGGACAAGATAACATGGTCTTTCTGACAATGATGAGATATTTCATTTAATTCTGAATAAGTACTCAATCTTTGCGCCTGGCAGAAATTTTTTTTATAAATCTGCCCATATCAAAGGTACGACTTTTTTCTCTGTCTCCCAACTGACAGCAATAAATGATCGTTAATTTTCTTTAAAAAAAAAAAAAAAAAAAAAAAACTTTTTTTTTTTTCAAATTTTACGTGTTATACAAGTAGATAATGGTTAATCCAGGCCGGCCGCCCCTTTGAAGTGCCGCCTCTCTGCATCATAGCACGGCACGGCCCTGAAGGGGAGGGCATTCTAAAAATTAAATCACGGAATTTTAAATGAAAGAGGTTTGATAACTGTAGTGCTTTGATAATTTTAAACTAACGACGACTTGAAGTCCATTTTAATTTTGCTGTACTATCAACGTGCTTATAACGTATTAAATTAAATGAAGAATCATTTATTTCGTCATTCGATGACGGATTTTTGAATAATATGGTTAGCCCCAATGGATAGCTGCAAATATCCAGTCGCTGAAAGCTTGTAAACGTTATTACAAACATTGTTATTTCATAAATATTCACATTAATACAATGCTTTTAGCTATAGGCATTCACTTCGCTAATGGTGAAATCAAAGCTCCATCAGTGGCTAGAATTCTCCTCTTTCGTTGTGTGAGGATAAAGTGTATTGCATTGTGCATTAGGGCAAAGCTACTCGAAGACTATGTGCCTAAAGAGGGGTGCCTCAGGTGGGGGACTTTTTAAGAGATCCTAATGTGTCTTCACGTTACATCTGGAGAAAACCGCCCTAAATTCCAGACCGTAAGATCGATGGTCGCGCAATGGGCCCGACCCGGGACTTTTACACTTCAGCCATCTGAAAAATTCAGTGTCTTTATCCACTCCGCCATGGTGGAGCCGCGGATAAAGCGCCAATGTGATGAGCTACTGTTTTGGTCCACTCACTATTCTCTTGTTACGCGATTAAAAAAAAAGAACTAAATTCGTTCCGAAGGAACTAAAATAACTCCGAATGATTTAAAACCGGGACAAGTTTGTCTCGGTTTTAAAACCTATTTTGAAACGCGTACAGTTGTTTTGGTTTCATTAACCCTTTTTATATCTATTTTTATAAAAATAGCCTAAAATTACACTCAGGGATTACTAAAATACAAAGTTCTAAATGGCAGCTACTCCTACGTCAAATAAATGTTCCAATTTATATTAAATCTCAACTCAAAATAAAAGTTTTAGTCGATCAAAATGAAAAAGAAAATGTCGATAAAATCAATGCCTCATCATAAAACCTGAAATCATTCATGTAATATAAGCTATTGATTATTCCACTCAAACAATTCACTTTTCTTTCGACTGACAAAGAAAAAGAAGAAGCCTTCTGTTTCTAAGGTTGGCAAATATTGTTTTTTGAGTCTGTAAAGTTTATAGCGGCTATGAAACTTCTTTGTCCTTCTCAAATTCAGTTTCGTAAGCCGTATCTTTACAATGCACTATTTTGAGTGCGCTTTTATTTCTATCAACAGCGAGTGAATTTTTACACTAACTTTTGTTTCTTTTGTCCAACGCTTTTCTGTCTTGGGAAAAATTGAATGCTGCGCGTGAATGCTCTATAAATATTTAAGCGCATTCCGTTCAGAAAGAAGATTATTTGCTGGATAGATGGTCCTAGATTTTATCCTGTTTTCAGTCTGTGGTCTCAGATTTATTCCAAATGTTTCAGACTCGGTTTATTTTGGAAGATTTAAATGGTCTTTTTTATCTAAAATAAACAACGATTTAAATGGAAACAGTGCTACAGATCTCAAGAATGTGAAATACGAACTATTTTCGAACGCTGTAATTCCTTGTCATTGGCATAAAATAGAATGAAGAGAACTCAAGAAAGTTGCAATTTCTTTTTCGAAGAACTTCCGCACGATTTTTTTTACTGTAATTTTAAATATCTTTAGGAATGCTATTTAAAATTTGAAGCACTGTTTAAAAAATTAAGTTACTCCGTTCACTGCTGTCCATTTAATTGTACAAGATATACTTTGTGTATTAAAAATCTTTCGGTGTAAAAAGCTCTTCAAAGATTGTTCTTAGAACTTATAAAGTTGGAGCTAAAGCTTATAAAGAAAACTGATTCATCTATTATTCTGTTTGTGCGTATGATGTCTGATAAATAATAAATGTTTCCAATGAATCACTCTATTGATCTCTTGTGTGTCCTTTCAGGTATTCTACCACTGCTACCACCCTCCCCCCCTTCCACTTCTTCCCATGATGTTTACAGTCATGGTTTGCTACGCAAACCTCAATCCTTTTTTATGATGTGCCGTACCTCCCCTCAAAGTTCACCGTAGTATTTTTGAAATTAGAGATGAGACGGGCTCAGTCCGAGCCCGAGCACCAGCTCGAACTGGGCTCGGGATCTGAAATTCACGATTCTGTTCGGGCTTGTGAGAAATTTCTCCCTTATTGAACATACTCCTTCTTGTAAACAGATTTTAAGTAATTCTTGAGAGAAATAAATTAATTATTATTATTTGATAAACTGGAATATAAAGAATTAGGAAGTGCATTAAGAGTTTGATAATTATATTTGTCTTTAATTTGCACAAACGGCAAAATTTACTATATCCTGTCAATGAAGTAATTAAGTAATTGACTTTTATTTATCTAATAGCTTGCTTCGGGCTTGGGCTCAGGCTCTAACTTAAATAATGTCGGGAGAGCTCGAATTAAAATTCCTCGGGCTCGGGCTTTAAAAAATAAGCCTGAACTCATCTCTATCTGAAATGTCCTGTGTATGCAGTTTTGACTAACAGGGGAGCATGGGAAGTGTGTTATTGCATGAAACAATATAATATATGCTCAGAATTTTATTAATATGTGGTCAGACCAGTGGCTGGGTGCATAGCGCTATCAACTGGGGGACGGAAAGTGCCTGGTTCAAACCCACGTCGCGTCCGTCGACCTAGCCGTTCGGAGTTTTTCGTGGTTTTCTCGGAAAGTTCGCATAAATACGGATGAGGACTTCTTAGAAAGATCCTGACGGAGGGTCCTCTTCTGCGTAGATCCCACATGTGGATAAACGGCCGTAATCCCCTGAATCAGACCAAAATTATTAATACGTTGCAGTACCACCTCTACACCAGAACATGTATTGAACTATTTTTATTAGTAGTTTGTTAGAGTAAGTATCAAAGTACTTTTCTAAGCATTAGGGTAAGTTTTTTTTTTCCATATTAAATAAATGCTTGATTTGTTCCTTTGTTAACTCTTTCAAACAATGGTTTATGTTATAATGGAGCTTCAAACCTAATTGTTTTTCATTCATTTTAAACCAGTATTTTGTGTCCGTGGTCAATAATTAATTTGCAGTAAGGGTAAACGCAATGATATAGAGCATGGAATCCAACGGGACATTTCCTAATGCGTCTAATGGGATTATTCAAAACTCTCTGAATATAGAAAGTACAATATGCTGCATGTAATATTTATTTTAAATTATTTTTCCCGGTAAAAGCAATTTAATGTGAATCATTCTTTTATTTCTATAACTTTTATGCCATATTTTAAAAGTGTGCTTTCCACAAGAGCACAAAATAATTAGGGTTTCAAAATTAATTGTTTAGTACGATTACATTATGACTGTTTAGTTGAGCGTGGAGCATCTTGCGTTATTTCTCCCGATAATAAAGCATGATATAATATACACTGATGTCTTTTGTTATAATACTTTGAAGTTAAGCAATAGATGTGAAATTGGTGGCATATAAAGTTGTTTAAATAACATGTCCCATTAGATTCTTGGCAAGTTCCATTTGATCCCAGAGTTGGGGGTCTAACATAACGAAATTTCATTTCACAAAAATTACGAATATTTCTTTTTAAATAATTAAACAATGACTTGAATTTTTATCCAATAGGAGGTAACTACTTGAAATAACTGTCTGCAAAGAAAAAGTTAGATTTTTTTTTAAATCACATTTTTCTGTTGCAGAAAATGTAAAATTCTCCCCAATTAGCTCCTACTCTGCCCTATCTCTGTTGTCATAGCAAGACAGTGTAAACAATTTATTAGTCTGTCAAATGTATTTTTTTGGTGGCATTATAAATGATGATACTTCTACAAAATGACTATATGAGCTTTCTCCTTTTCTAGTTTAAAATGCATTCATGAAACTCATCTTCTAAACTGAAGAATCTACCTCTTATAAAAGAAAAACTAAACGCAGCAGTAATCTCTATACCGCACACCTATCATTTTTCACAAGTGTATCCAAAACCTTTTTTATATTTTGAAGCAACAACTAATCTTCTGTCATGCAAGCTTAAATACTACTTTAAAAACAGTTTAATAAAACTTGAAACACGCTTAAAAACATAAAAATTCTATTAGATTTTATTTTTATTTTTATTTACTTATTTATTTATTTATTTATTTTTGGGGGGAGAGTATCGTAATTACTGTAAAGCACATACATTTTCTTCTAAGCTTATCAGTTGAAAACTGTTGACAAATCATGTAAGTTACGGTTTGTTTCAAAAACCATAATGAATTTTTAATATGCATACATGTTATATATTTCACTATGTTTATTTAAGTAACGCTTAATAAATTTTAGTGGCTTTCAGTTTTCAATAATTAGTTCTAAAAATAATACATTACATTATGCTTCGTCTGGCACGCGTAATCTTATATGTGCTATATGTGCGTGCCTTGCATTATTTTCTTTTTTTTTTTTTGGACTAAAATAATTAGGTACAAACAGTGTTATTTCTCGAAAAAATTACCATAAAAATTTGGTTCATTTTTCTGTTCTTTAATTTGAAGAATGCTGCCTTCAATGATGTGAGGTGAATCTGAACTTTTTCACTGGTCTCTATCGGTCATTGTCTTGTCAATGAGGTACTTTTATCTCTTTCTTGAACCAAAGAACTAAAAATTAAAGCCTTTCAGACTAATGTGAATCTGAGTTTCAAAACAGTGCTCAGGCGCTACTCATATCACTATCAGTAAACTTCTTCGAGAAAGAGACAGAAGGCTTTTCGGCTCTGCTTGGATATTTGTCACCAGACGAGATGAAATATTTCATGGGGCTAAATGCGTTAATCTTCCAAAGATTATACATAAGAATATAATGGAGAACTGTTTTAATGGCAACCTTTATGGGAAATGTTCATTGATTATGCGCATGCGTAAATCGACAAGTCGTTTAAATGTGCCATTAGTGGCAAATATCCAGGCTGTTTTAGGTTTTCTACCAATAAGAAAAGAAATGAATTTCCCATGCATAACAGTCAAGACATACATTCATTTCAAGTGCCATATAATGAGCATATAGACGTTTATATCAGCTTACTCTTTGTTGAAACACGAAAATGGCCTTTAAAGGTCTTTTACAGGGTTCTGCAAAGTTGCATGAATAGTGATGCAGCTTTTTTGGGGTTATGCTCAAAATCTTGACAAGCTTCTCGACGACAGATCGCCAAATTTGGTATGAAATAATACAGTTATACTGGAAAGTGTTTTACAATCAGTAAGTTTCGCATGTTTTATCTTTATCTTTCTTTCTTTCTTTCTTTCTTTTTTTAAACAAGGACAAGGACATCCTGAAATGTTTCAATCCATTAAAGCCTATGGGCAGTAATCACTGTTAAAAATGCATTTTGAAGACGATCGGTTTTCTTTTTTTCTTTCTTAAAAAAAAAAGAATAAATTTAATATATATTAGTGAAGTTTATAAAAGAAAATTTAAAAAGTCCGATGTGGACACCATATGACTTCCTTGTAAGTCTATTAAATCATAAATATTTTCGGCGCACTTCATCACAACTTATTTTGTTTGAAAGAGATAAAATACTGCAGTAATATACTAAGGTTTAGCGATTTCTAGCAAAATATTTCTGATATCGCCAAGCTGGGTTCAATTTGAAAGATTTGTTTTTGACACTTACTTAGGCGATATTTCGGCAAAAGCCGACAAGCTTGAAATAGCGAGATTTTGGTCATAGCTCAAACAGTGATGGACAACTTTTTATAAATTGAAGGTATCCATAGACCTTAATGTATTTAAAGTCTTTTGGGTAATCCTGTAAATAAATTACTCAGTCGATTGCAATCAAAAAAAGAGATGCTCAGTTAGATGCTACTATAGTTTCTAAATACAAAATTTGAACATTCTACGATTAAAAGTTTTAGAGATGCGAAATACATAATTCTTTTTGGCGTTAAATTTGGCGATATTTCGGCAAAATTCGCCAAGGTCGATGACAAATGACGAGATTCTGGGCATGGACCATATAATGACTGACTGCAGACATAATATACTGAAGATGTCGCTAGACATTAATGTATGGAAATTCTTTTGGGTGGTCCTGTAAATAAACTCTCTGGTAAATTGGAACCAAAAATCGAGGTGCATAATTATATGTTACAACAATCTTATATATAAAATTTCAACAATTTGCGTCCAGTATTTTTTGAGATATGGAAGTTACATACACACATACATACACCAAAATCGTCAAGCTTGGCGACTTTTAGCGCAATTTTTTAAGGGAGGCACATGACTGTCGTCGGACCATTATCTAAATATATGATTAGGATGGTACTGTGCTCGAAATGAATGAAAGACTTCAAAACTGCTATTAACCTTAATGCGTTGGAATTTTTTTGAGTGTTCCTATAAAAGAACTATAAGTGATAAAGACACAATTTTCGATGGAGAAATACATTTTGTAATCTTTAGCAACATATATCACTTTTGATTCGTTTGAAATAACTTAATATCGCTAAAATACACTTTAATAAATTTCTTACCATAGAGCGTAATGTATGGAAAATTTTTTGATTGGCCGGGCTAATAAACTATCCCGACGATTGGAGCCAAAAAAGAAGGTACACATTTAGATGTTACAAAAGTCCTGAATATAAATTTTCAACCTCCTACGACTAATAGTTTTTGAGCTATGTGAGTTGAATACGTACAAACGTATGTACGTACAGACGTCAGGAAAAAACTGGTCAAAATGGACTTGTGGTCGGTCAAAATGGATGGTACACGCATTCATATGAACATATACACATACAAACATGCGTACGATGAGATGTCTCGCTAAAGCTTAAAAATATATTTTGTGTCTGTCAAAATCTGGATAATGTAATTTTTCGCAATCACATTACTTCCTTATACTTCGTACGAGGAAGTAAAAAATGGTGAAAAACATTTATAGCTCTTTTATAGAGGACAACAAAAATGTCCCTTAGATTTATGTTGAAAACGCACTGATTAGTGCTATATTGACTTTAACTTGTTTCATCTCATTGCCGCAAAGACATGTAAAAAGCTATTCTTCTTTTGTGCCCATCGTTGCTTCCCATGTAGTGCCCCGCTATGGCCTAGCGTTTGCGTGAGATGCACTGAGCCGCATCAAGAGCATTCAAAGAGAGTCATGCTATTAAGCGATATAGGCACAGAAGTTGAATTGCTGTCGTCGCGTCCTTGCAACAATGGAAGAGGACAGGTTGACTATGCGTTAAGCAGTAGTACAGCCCGAATAATATCGTTTTGCTTTATAACGTGGTTTAGACAGGGTTTTTTTCTCCTGTTACTTTCCGAACATGTACCATGCAAGGAAAGTATTGTAATCATGAAAAAATCCGACTTAAGATTTTGGTGTATTGACACGTTTTGAGGTCTTCTGAATTCATGTATGCTATTTTTAAGAGATGTGTGTGTGTGTGTGTGTGTGTGTGTGTGAGAACAAGATAGCTCCTAAACGGGGCATTCGATTGAGCTCAAAATGGGTATATATATATTATAAACCACCGTCGCAAGACCGGAATTGATTTTGGTGTGTATTTGACTTATAGTTTTTCAACAGAGCAACGGCAAAGACTTATTTTTACATTATAGCATATGGGGAGAAATTCTTGAAACTGCGCTAGCGTTTAAACGGCGCATTCGATTGAGCTTCAATTTGGTATAAATATTTGAATTATTCATCGATTAAAATTTATTTAAATGCTTGGTAATGATCTTAATCGTAAGTGTTCGAAAAGTCGAGTGGAGTCACTCCAGAATTTTTTTTTTACATAGGAGAGAGGGTAAACTACTATAATATATGTTACACTCCAAGTAATGAACAACTCGCATTCCGTATTTTTCTCATTAACTACAGTAAACTTGTATATACCAAACTTGAACTCAATTGAATGTATCGTTTAGGAGCTTCGTGATCGCACCATGTGAGAGAACACCATGGAAATCTAAACTAAACTAAAATTTGGCACAACAGACCATTTGGGGCTATGATCCGCTTCGTGACTAAGGGGTCTGGGTATGGAAATATATGCCCCGAACCGATGGTCAGCCTGACGCTGAGCCCACCAGTGTTTATTCCCCAAGCAAGCTTGATCCTCATTTTATCGACCCGCTCCATAGACGAAAGGCTGAGTCAGCCTTGCGAAGCCCGGGAATCGAACTCCGGACCTGTGTCATTTCAGCAGAATGTGCTAACCATTACACCACTGGTCTTCTTTATCACTATTTGGTAAAATAACATACAAACCATAAGTTGGGGAAAGAAATGTAGAACTTTCTTACTTATTTCAGCAAGAAACGAGTGAAATATTTAAAGATTTCAAAACTGAAGCAATGAAAAGTAGCAAAGACTAAGTTAAATCGTCCTATTTCCTACTATGAGGAGACGAAATATTATAAAAGAGAGGAAATTCACTAAAGTTACGAAATTGAAAACAGTTAAGAAAGTCGTAAAAAATTTTGGGGAATGAAAATATTTTTTCCTAACTTCCATTAGAAACACTTGTAATAAAAGTAAGTTCTGAATGAACAAGTATTTAAAGCTCGAATAAATTAAAAAGCTAAAAACCTACTACTTTTCTTTTTGTTCTCCAAATCGAGTTTCAAAATGTTTTTGCAAAGCGTTGTCTAAATGTCTGTCCGATGTTCAAGTTTTATATAACATAAAATGTTTTTACAAGTACATATAATTATTTTTTGTTGAATCAATTAGAAAAAAGAGATAGATATTTCATGTAAAATGTATTTTTTGTCAGTGACTTTATATATGTGTGTGTGTGTAATATAAAACAACTAAACTTACATAATATGGATATCCTATTAATCCATCGAGCAAGAGTACCCACAAGACAGAAATAGCAAAATAAATAAATAAATAAAAAAAAAAAAACCATAAACTCCAACCAACCAACCAAGAGCTAATAAAATATTCAGCCTTCAGCTGAAATTAGTTTCCCCTCCGCTAAAGAGGTTTTTTGACAGAACCTTTTAATTTGTATTGGCAGCCATGTACAGGATGTATTTGCATGTAAATCAAACGGGGAGAAACCAACCGTTCTTCCAGTGGTGTCAAGTATTTTAAACAATCCGGTATTTCGGGGAATTCGAAGCCATTGCTTATAGCTAATTGTGGTATTGTCAATTTAATCAAACAATCGTAACATGTTCTGCAAAATTTGCCAATATCACCGATATCTTTGTAAAAGACTAGTTTTATAAAGTCCGTTGTCGCTCCTTTGGACAGTAAAGTTGTTTTGGAAAGGGTTCTTATTGACTTTTTGAACCACAGTCGATCACAACAATAGCATTGGTGGATTGGACCATCAGCAACAGCTTCGAAAAATTTCTCAGCTAATTTACGAAATTCTAGTTCTTCACACCTTACATTTAGATCAGTATCTGTTCTTGGTCTTTTCGATGGTATATCTAGACAGAGTCGTAAACGTTTTCTGTCTTGTCTTCTGGATTTGGATTCCGCTTCTTGAGCACGAAAATCTGGATCTTCCCTTTTTCTTTGCATAAATAGACGGTTAATTTCACGATGACTTTCTTCCGGATTAGACAACTGGCGAGGACGGCCAGCGCGGCCTTGAACAACAGTCCCGGGTATATTCTTCTGATATTTAACGATGTAATACTGAACAGTAGAGCGTGAAATACCAAGCCTACGAGCTATTTCACACTGCGTGAGTGGTGTGTCAGAAAAATAAAGCGATATGATTTGGTCTTTAGTCTCTTGAGAAAGCACCATAGTCTCAATCAATCACGGTTAATAGCTTACTTTATTTACTACTATCAATTATCATCCACGACCTTTTTTTGTCTAGATATATTACACCTTTCAGCTACATAAATTTGTTTAGAACAAAAAAGTTATTTTTATTCTAAACTATCGTCCTGGCAACCAGCGAAAGAAAAAGAGGAAAAGAATCTTCGTTGCCATCCCCGCAAACACCTTGATGGAATATACGTAAATTATTTAATTACTTTTAATTCATAGTTATTAATACAAAACTATTCGTAAATCTTTTGTGAAAAATTGCTCGAATTTATTACTTCATCCTTTTGTAACTAACGTAAAGCTAAATGTATTTTTGCGTATACACTAAAACAATAAAGATTTTTCATGTATTTTATTGATCCATATGATGCGAATTTCAAAAGTGCATATGCTTACTTTATTTACTACTATCAATTATCATCCACGACCTTTTTTTGTCTGCCAAAAACTATTACCCTCTTTAGCGGAGGGTAATAAATGAACTTAAAAAAAAAAATCCGGAACGAAGAATAATAATTGAGCTATAGGCCTTAAATGTTGTACACAAACCTATGTAGCAAAAGTAAACAGAGCTATAAGAGCTAAAAAAAAAATAAAAAAAAGATGGATTTATTTACAAAGTAAAATCTCGTGGGCATAAGCCTAACTACAAGAACCCAGTATTTTATTTCGGGGTTTGGGGGGGGGGGGGTGGCTGGATATCAAATTGTAAGTTAAAAGTTTAATCGTAAGCCAAATGTCAAATTGTAAGCTATGTGTCCCATTTCGTGTCGGGGGGGGGGGGCTGGATATCAAATTGTAAGTTAAAAGTTTAATCGTAAGCCAAATGTCAAATTGTAAGCTATGTGTCCCATTTCGTGTCGGGGGGGGGGGGAGGGCTGCAGTCCTGAATACGCCTCTGCGAGAACCCAAAAAAGTGGAGGTGAACTGGAAACTAGATTAATCAAGCTCTAATCGCCATGTACCAACACTTGAATTAATCTAGTTAAATGGAAAAACAGAAAAATAGCTGTAAGTTGCATGGTAAGTTTCTGGAAGTTGCATGGCAAAAATGAGTTATTTGAATCGACCTAGCAGCACGACCATAGCTAATGCAGAAAAAACAAACATGGTAAACATCCAAACACGGAGGGAAAATCTCAGAGATGATG
Source organism: Cheiracanthium punctorium (assembly GCA_038373885.1). Classification (NCBI taxonomy): domain Eukaryota; kingdom Metazoa; phylum Arthropoda; class Arachnida; order Araneae; family Cheiracanthiidae; genus Cheiracanthium; species Cheiracanthium punctorium. Next base: position 446,701 of record JAWZYV010007758.1, read on the forward strand.
CCAATGCGTGATGCGAAAAACGTGATGCCAGCATAGAAATTTAAGTGACAAAAAAAGAAGCAAGATTCAAGGAGTAAAAAAGAGAGAGAAATTAAACAACCAGATGATATTGTAGCAAGAACAGTATGTATTTAAAAAGAGAGAAAACATAACAATAGCAGTAACTGTGGGGGGGGGGGGGAGAATTGTAAAATACTTAGAAACAAGTATAGCTAACCAATGGGCAAAATAGTATAGGCTTCAATAACTAAAGAATACTAAACGGATTATAAATTAATATAGAAAAATAAATAAATAAAAGCAATGATAAAATATTAAATAAAAAAAGAATTTTAAAATTAAATTTTAAAAAATATATAGTATTTTTTTCAGTATATGAAATTAAAATATTTAAAATTAATAATAATAATAGTAATTAAAAAATATTAATTATATGTAATTAATTATGTTATTAGTGCGTATACTACTCGATAATATATTTGTAACAATGCACTAAATGTTGTTTATGTCTGGATCAGTAAGCAGAATGAAAAATAAAAATAAAGAGAGAGAGAGAGAGAGAAACACCCAGAAAAGAAAAATGTACCAGTAAGCAACAATTCTTCTATATCTATATTTTTATTTTTTAAATATAAAATATATAAAATATATTTTTTTGTATTTTGTACATTTTAATAATTTTTCATACAGATTTTATGTTTCATAAAGAACCATCATCCATCCCCATCCTCTCTATCCAAAAATTCTTATTTGGACATACAAAATTACTTACCACATAGAGAATATATGATTGCTTTCAAAAATCTACCAGGATATTGATATTTTAGAGCTATTTTATATAGGTATGTTACGTTATTAAATAGCTTAACTCATTTTTTTTTCATACAGACTATTCTTATGATTATTGATTATATTTCTAAAAACAGAAATCTGCAAACACGAAGAGAATTGAGTAAATGCATTATCAAGAAAATTAAAATCATCTCTTTTATTAAGTATATTGAATGATACACTCTTTACATATCTCTTCTCTACTAATTATAAAAGAAGATGTCTATGTGTGTGTGTGTGTGTGTGTGTGTGTGTCGGCGGCATTACAGACAAACGGCTACACTTAGAATTACTAAAAATCTGGTACTCAGGAAGTTCTAAACATGAAGCTATGCACATTGAAGCGAATTTTTCAAAATTCGAATTCGAATTTGGGTCATTCCACGTCAGATCAAACAGTGCAGTTCACCACACCAACTCGGATTTTTCTCAAATTTTATATAGATGATTTATAGGCTAAGACATCAACAAATCTCAATTTTGAAGGTTCTAAGATAATTAATTACCGAGAAATTAATTATGCAAATTTTTAAGTTTTCTGCAAGATGCGCCAACTTTTTTCTCAATTCCTTAAATAACTCCTTACCTGTAAAAGTTACTGAAGTGAAAATTCGTTTCTAGGAGAAACTTTTTACGCTGATTCCAAAAATGTTATCGAAATTTGCGTATCTTCTATAGTTTATGCATGAGCACTGCATTTGCTAAAAAACATCATGAATTTTTTTCGGCATGTCTGATCACAGACACATGTTTTAAATTTTTATATGTTGTTAAGATGGAATAACCCTACATTCCAAAAAAATTTCATCTTGGCTTTCTTCTCAGGAGCAGAGAAAGAAAATTGTATGTATGTGCCTATATATGAGGATTTTCATCTGCAACATTTATACTGAAGATGAGAAAATTCAGAAGCGTCAGTCAATTTTCCTATGTCTTTTAAATTGATATCAGAGGTTTATCTACTACTCCAGGCATTTGCAAAAATTAGAAAATATATCATCGGAAAACGTAAAACAAACAAACAACAAAACATGCATGTCAAACAATGTTAAATTAAAAAGAATTCTAAAGTTAAAATTTAGAATTATTTTTAATTTAACCCTGTTGTTTTTGGCAGTCATCCATCAGTCAATAAATGTTTGGAATTATGTATGATATTGAACTCAAAAGAAAGAACAATGTTTAATAAAGCATAAATATGTATATATATATTAGGTCTACCGGAAAGTTCCATCTGTTTTCCGTATGTCAATATTTTGCCTAGCCAGAACTACTGAAGCTAATTACACGAAATTTAGCACGAGTGGGATTTTATAGCGTAGGTTCTAGATTAGAGTGTATTTTCCAAAATTCGTAATTTATGGAGGATAAAGCCCAAAATTTTGTTTTCACATATTCTGTGGGATCTCAAAGAAGAAAAGAGATATCGATAAAATTCTTGCTGTAAAATACACAACACTCAAGAATGCCTAAAAATCGATTTCAGAACATTTCGAATATAATCCTCCTAGGAGGGCAGACGTAAAAGTTTGTCGTGAATAACTGGTTACATGACATTTATTCTGCAATATATCACCAAATGTGCAATTTGACAAAGTGCCTGACATTGCTATGCTAGTTGTTGTAACAATAAAAATTTAATACAGTATACAGTAAAACCTATTTCAAATTGCTGTATCCATCCACAAAACTAGCCGAAGCACAATTTTGTTGGCATTCTGTTAAAGGTAAATTAGTACTGTAACTTACAGGAATTCAATTCTTTCAATAAACTTTGTTCCTTCTATTGACTTGAATGGTATACAGAATTCTAAAGATTTATTGGCTGATGGATGACTGCCAAAAGCAATAAGGTTAAATTAAAAGTAATTCAAAATTTTAACTTTAGAATTCTTTTTAATTTAACACTGTGTGTAACATGCATTTTTTGTTGTTTGTTTGTTTGTTTTATGTTTTCCGATGTCCACTTTTATGTATTTTCTAGTTTTTGCAAATACCCAGAGTAGAAGTTAAATTTCTGATATCAATTTAAAAGACATAATAAAATTGACTAACGCTTCTAAATTTTTTCATGTTCAGTATAAATGTTGCATATGAAACTCCTCATATATAGGCACATACATACAATTTTTTTTCTCTGCTCCTGAGAAGAAAGCCAAGATGAAATTTTTTTGGAATGTAGGGTTATTCCATCTTAACAACATATAAAAATTAAAACATGTGTCTGTGATCAGACATGCCGAAAAAAATTCATAATGTTTTTTAACAAATGAAGTGCTCATGCATAAACTATAGAAGATGCGCAAATTTCGATAACATTTTTGGAATCAGCGTAAAAAGTTTCTCCTAGAAACAAATTTTCACTTCAGTAACTTTTACAGGTAAGTAGTTATTTAAGGAATTGAGAAAAAAGTTGGCGCATCTTGCAGAAAACTTAAAAATTTGCATAATTAATTTCTCGGTAATTAATTATCGTAGAACCTATTAGGCAAGTTGGAGTGTATAGGCTGATTATTTTACCAACTATGCGAAAAATTCCAGAGCTGGGGCTCGAACCCAGGGCTACCGCTTAACGTGCGGGTGCTCTACCACTGAGCTACTCGGGGACGATTCCCAGATGAAATTTCTCGCTTTTGAACCGTTGGCATTTATCATCTTCCTCTGCAAACCACAGATGGAACAGATGAAACAATTAATTCGCGACAACTCCATTACGCCGCGGAAGTTTTATACATTTTTAGAAAGTGAATATATCAACCTTTCAAGTATATTAGGCAAGTTGGAGTGTATAGGCTGATTATTTTACCAACTATGCGAAAAATTCCAGAGCTGGGGCTCGAACCCAGGACTACCGCTTAACGTGCGGGTGCTCTACCACTGAGCTTCTCTGGGACGATTCCCAGATGAAATTTCTCGCTTTTGAACCGTTGGCATTTATCATCTTCCTCTGCAAACCACAGATGGAACAGATGAAACAATTAATTCGCGACAACTCCATTACGCCGTGGAAGTTTTATACATTTTTAGAAAGTGAATATATCAACCTTTCAAGTATAAAAGGCAAGTTGGAGTGTATAGGCTGATTATTTTACCAACCATGCGAAAAATTCCAGAGCTGGGGCTCGAACCCAGGACTACCGCTTAACGTGCGGGTGCTCTACCACTGAGCTACTCTGGGACGATTCCCAGATGAAATTTCTCGCTTTTGAACCGTTGGCATTTATCATCTTCCTCTGCAAACCACAGATGGAACAGATGAAACAATTAATTCGCGACAACTCCATTACGCCGCGGAAGTTTTATACATTTTTAGAAAGTGAATATATCAACCTTTCAGGTATATTAGGCAAGTTGGAGTGTATAGGCTGATTATTTTACCAACTATGCGAAAAATTCCAGAGCTGGGGCTCGAACCCAGGACTACCGCTTAACGTGCGGGTGCTCTACCACTGAGCTACTCTGGGACGATTCCCAGATGAAATTTCTCGCTTTTGAACCGTTGCATTTATCATCTTCCTCTGCAAACCACAGATGGAACAGATGAAACAATTAATTCGCGACAACTCCATTACGCCGCGGAAGCTTTTGCCTATATCATTCTTTAGAAAGGTTGATATATTCACTTTCTAAAAATGTATAAAACTTCCGCGGCGTAATGGAGTTGTCGCGAATTAATTGTTTCATCTGTTCCATCTGTGGTTTGCAGAGGAAGATGATAAATGCCAACGGTTCAAAAGCGAGAAATTTCATCTGGGAATCGTCCCAGAGTAGCTCAGTGGTAGAGCACCCGCACGTTAAGCGGTAGTCCTGGGTTCGAGCCCCAGCTCTGGAATTTTTCGCATAGTTGGTAAAATAATCAGCCTATACACTCCAACTTGCCTAATATACTTGAAAGGTTGATATATTCACTTTCTAAAAATGTATAAAACTTCCGCGGCGTAATGGAGTTGTCGCGAATTAATTGTTTCATCTGTTCCATCTGTGGTTTGCAGAGGAAGATGATAAATGCCAACGGTTCAAAAGCGAGAAATTTCATCTGGGAATCGTCCCAGAGTAGCTCAGTGGTAGAGCACCCGCACGTTAAGCGGTAGTCCTGGGTTCGAGCCCCAGCTCTGGAATTTTTCGCATAGTTGGTAAAATAATCAGCCTATACACTCCAACTTGCCTAATATACTTGAAAGGTTGATATATTCACTTTCTAAAAATGTATAAAACTTCCGCGGCGTAATGGAGTTGTCGCGAATTAATTGTTTCATCTGTTCCATCTGTGGTTTGCAGAGGAAGATGATAAATGCCAACGGTTCAAAAGCGAGAAATTTCATCTGGGAATCGTCCCAGAGTAGCTCAGTGGTAGAGCACCCGCACGTTAAGCGGTAGTCCTGGGTTCGAGCCCCAGCTCTGGAATTTTTCGCATAGTTGGTAAAATAATCAGCCTATACACTCCAACTTGCCTAATATACTTGAAAGGTTGATATATTCACTTTCTAAAAATTTATAAAACTTCCGCGGCGTAATGGAGTTGTCGCGAATTAATTGTTTCATCTGTTCCATCTGTGGTTTGCAAAGGAAGATGATAAATGCCAACGGTTCAAAAGCGAGAAATTTCATCTGGGAATCGTCCCAGAGTAGCTCAGTGGTAGAGCACCCGCACGTTAAGCGGTAGTCCTGGGTTCGAGCCCCAGCTCTGGAATTTTTCGCATAGTTGGTAAAATAATCAGCCTATACACTCCAACTTGCCTAATATACTTGAAAGGTTGATATATTCACTTTCTAAAAATGTATATCGTAGAACCTTCAAAATTGAGATTTGTTGATATCTTAGCCCATAAATCCTCTATATAAAATTTGAGGAAAATCTAAGTTGGTGTGGTGAACTTTCTCCAGTTTTGTGTTTGATTTAACGTGGAATGACCCAATAAGGGAAATTCCGATATGCATGAGGATTCTTTTTTTAAACTTTTCTTTTTGTGCGTGTGTGTGTCTCCACTCAAATGTAATACAGTACATTACTTCTTTTGTATATTTGTAAATATAATCAATACTCTTAAAGGTATTTTTATGGAAATTTAGGACGAATAGATAAGCTTTTGGTGGTTCTGCTGTAATTTTTAGTAGGTTAAATTACATTAGAAGAATAATTTTCAGACTAGTGGAATATTACTAGTGTTTTCTGTTTTGTTTTTTTTTTTTTCCCCTTCAGTAGATTTTAGTAAACGTACTTAACCATTATAATTCTTATTTTTCCCAATGGCATACACAGGTAAAGCAGAGCCCATGGAAAGCAACAAAATTGCACCTTTTTTCTTTGTAAGAACTATACCGATCTCTTCGTTTGTATGACAATTCTTTGTTCCATGGCTTGTGTTTGGTCATTGATTAAGCAAAGGAAAAAGCGATCACAGAGTTAAGTCACAACAAATAGTGTCTTCTTGACTTTATCCTGTTCACTCCCATCGTTACAAGGACATCGTTGCTTTCAGACCTGGTTGTTTCAATGCTCTTGGTATTGTGTGGAGCAAGCGATTGCGTTGGGCTACATTGTAGTCATTCAAATGCCCATACGGGGAGCAACGATGGGTACTGAAAAGAGAATAGCCGCCGTCGCGTCCTTGTCACGTCAATAAAAGAAGCGTTTAACAAGTGCGATGAGATCGCACTTGTTAAACGCTTCTTTTATTGCGTCAATCTAGCAATAGAAATCTGCACCGCTTGCATTTCAAGTGTCACACATAACATACGCCTTTTCTGCTATATTTTAGAGGTACGCAACTGACTTCTATTTAGTGATGTCTTAAAGTGAATTTTTCAGAAATAGAAAATTTATTTATTTAAAATGGAGGTCTGATTTTATTTTATTTTTTATATTGTATATATACTTACATTATATCATATCTATTATTAAAAGTGTTTGATTCTGTAAGTACATACAAATATATGTACGCGCTGACTTATTTTCATTTTTACCAAATATAAGATTAAAATAGCCCCCAGATTCATTTTCGTCCCTGGGGATCGTAAACCACAAGTTACGGCACTGGCTCAAAACATGAAAGTTGTTATTGCAGTTGGTGTAACTTTAGAGAGAACGATCGTTGTAGTAGAATTTAGAAAAAAACGCCTTTAAATTTCTGTGACATTTATGTAAATTATCAATTTAACTGCAGCTGAATGAAATATTTGTAAAGGAAATATAATGCAACAGGACACACTATTTTCTAAAAATGAAGATAGACATTAATTCTTTATACACCGTATACTTTTATTCTTATAGGACGAATCAGAACGGAAACCTGTGTAGGGACGTTGCTGCAGGAGGTGGTTTGTTTAACAGCTTCGCTCACAGACCTGAGAGTGTTAATTAAATATTTGAATTTGAAGGACAGAGTGAATCCTGCATTTTTAAAATGTGATATTTGTGAAAATAATAAAGCATTAAAGCATTAAAAAAAGGAGAGAGAGAGAATTATTTTGCGGAACGTTAATAAAATAATAAAAGATGTCTTTGCTAACTCACAAAATGTAAAAATTTGGACTTATAAGTGGCAATGGGCTGTTCAGGAAATATCAGAATTTTCATTTTATTGAATTAACTTATAATTCTCTAGCTACTTCAGCAGTTCTTCAGTCACAATGTTTTATTCATTTAAAAAAAACGGAAACCTGTTTAAGGAGGAGCACATATCTGTGTGTCCTACTCCGGCTACTCGCTCGGCAGTTTACAGCGGATTGATAAAATAAAACTGTTTAAAATTAAATATTTCTATTTCACTTATTTTAAAGGGAAATTCTCACAAGGAAAGAATTTTGTAAAGTTAATAAAGGTTTTTATTATAAAAAAAGGTTAATGATTGTGGCTTCTTCTGGGTTTTAACTTGTCCGTCCCTTCATAGAAGATAACGCTAGCCACCCTCTGAAAACAATCATAATAAATTGGCCAATAAAGCGGGCCTTAGCAGTGATGAATGCTTGATGAGCAAGCAGGGCCAACTGTGTGCAAGAATTTGTTTTGGCGCTCTCTTAGAACTTGTGCATCGGCGGAAAACAGAGAGGGCACAGGCGCACATGCCCCCCCCCCCCAGACGAACTAAGTTTACACTATAGGTGATTGACTTGATTTTTAAATTCACGTGATTTTATGAGAAAATTCAACAATAAATGTTTTGTGCTTCCTCCAGAATTTTTTTCTGGATCCGTCACGTGTACTGAACCTCCTTCCTCCCTCCACAAATAAACAAATGAATAAATGATACGTTTGCTCTATAACTAAAATTTCTTGGAAGCTAATAATTGAAGTTGTTATTTTAAAGGAAATAAAAACCAAAAGCTAAATAAGTAGTCATAAATAGCGAATAAAGTAAAATATTAGGTATCTTTTCATGTTTATTTCTTCAATGATATCATCCACTACTACCTTCTTTAATAGACTTTTTTAAACTTCAAGAGGCATGCTGACTGAGCGTCCGTGAGCAGGCATCCCGAGAGAATTTGGGAATGTTGGTCTTGGTACACAATTTGGAATGAAAGAATTGCACCAGATACTAAAAAATATTGGGTGGTTCTTTATAATCTACCCCACAAACCGAATTTTGAATGTTTCGTTTTATGGCAAACCTATACGAAATGAATATGCATTCGAGAAGGGGGGGGTGTGCCTTGAGCGAGGGACTTGTTTTAAGGAATTCTAATACTGACTTCCGCTAAGTCTCGAGAAAACCGCCAAAAATATTTATGCCCCGAAATAAGAAGATTTTTTTATCGAAACACACCATCAACGTCTTGACGGAATCAAATGCTGGATAAAGAGTTTTTTAATTAATTAATTAATTTTATTATTATTTTTTAATTAATAAAACCTCGACATTCTTTAATTGTATGTTTTGTTCGTTGGGAAGTAGAAACTTATTTTAAAAAGGGGGAGGGAGTGGAGCTTGTTTGACAACTTATTCATGTTAAAATCAACAATGGTGACATGCATCTTGGGCTTGCTTGTATATATATATATAGATGAATCAGTATTGAGTTTGCTTTTGCATTTGCATAGAAACTACAATCAAAACTGAAAATACAAAAATTTTAAACAAAACATCCGTATGAGTGGAAAATATGACTAGATTGTAGAAGGAGGTAAAATTGCATTATTCACATACTGTGTGCGGGCACAGCCAGTTGACGTCAAAAAAGGGTCTCTGGATCTGTGGCACGCGATAAACGTTTCGATCGTCCGCCATCTTGCTGGTAGTTAAGTCGAGCGATGGCAACGGCTGCCCTTTTTTCAACATTGGGCAATCTCTCCAGATGTTCTTGCATTCTTCCATTTTTCAGCATATATCAGTGCTGTTAAAAATAATCGTGACAATTTTTTTACGGGAAATGACGTGCTAAAAAGTAAAGGATTCTCGTGGAGCTATGTCACTCGCAACTATTTTTATAGAAATCAAATCTATTCTACGTGACTGGCAGCAGTCAAAATGTCAGAGTTTGGTGTTCCCAGAGCGGGAACACCAAACTCTGAAGAATTAAGGGTTTAAAAAATTACTTTCCTATTAGTTCAGTATAATATGTATCCTATTGTTTGAAAACTCTGATGGTATTGCATTGTCTAAAGTTTTTGACACGAAGCAATGAATTTTTTGATTCACCAAGCATTGCGGTTACTTTTTTAAAATTTATTTATTACTAGCTGAAGTACCCGTTCTTCGTACGGGAATGAATGGACTTTTTGATATTACGATTTGTGTTGATTACTATTCATTGTAATAAACAGATATAGCAAAGTGGATATCGCGTTATATTGTGTCCAATAATCATGCATACCGAATTGCAAGGCAATCGTTTGTACGGTGCAGAAGGCCATGCGGCGTAGCGCAATCTAGTGGCGAGTTTTAGCAAAATGGATACGGTGAAAATATTTTTCGCATTCAGATATCGATGTATACGAATTTTCATGACTATCGGCTGGACAGTCCTGAAGTTCATGTGTTGACGCGACATCTAGTGGCAAGTTATACGAAAATGGATAGAGCCAAACTCTTCCCCGTGTTCAAATATCTATGTATACCTATTTTCATAGCGATTATTTGCACAGTCAAGAAGTGATACACTGCAGGGCCATCTAGTGGTTCCATAAAGTAATGATTTGCTACAGCGCCGTCAAGTGGCGAGTTATAGCAAAATGGATAACGCCAAAATATTCTCATTGTTCAAATAGCTTGGCGGAATTCCCCCAACTTAAATCAATGTACTCAATTGGCGAGAATTCTGAAGTTAGATCGCTTGAAATCCCTTAATAACTGCATTATTTGTTCGCGGATCATTAAAATTTAACGCTGTATTCTAATAAAACCTTTGCACTTGTTTTCAAAAATCTATTTCCTTAAGCTCTCAATAAATTGCGCCAAGCTGAAAACTGTGCAAACCGCTAGAACTCACTTACTCAAAATCTATATTTCAGCCATTTTATTTTTTCGCCAAACTAAAAAAATTTACACATTAACCTCGGAAATCTTCAATTCTTATTGTTTTGCGTGTAAAGCATTACATTCCTGCTCTGATTTCCCATGCACAACGATATTATAATTAAAAAAAAAATAACCTTACGAATATAAACTAACAAAAAAAAATCATTATTATTCTTTTATTTTTACTTTGAGAATTTAAAACATTTTATTCGGCAAAATCGCCACACATGGCAACCACGATCCTTATTTCACACGTTTTTCACTACAGGGGTTACAATTACGGAAAGCTTTTTGCGTGGAGAGCATAAAAAATCTCTTAAATTCCGGGAACGGGTGGACTTTGAAAGTTTTAAAGTGGACTACGATTTATTCTATATTATTTTATATATCTGTGCTAAATTTCAGGCCGATAGGTCTATTTTTGTGGATTTGTATACGAACGACATTTTATTCGGCAAAATCGCCACACATGGCAACCACGATCCTTATTTCACACTTTTTTCACTACAGGGGTTACAATTACGGAAAGATTTTTGCGAGAAGAGCATAAAAAATCTCTTAAATTCCGGGAACGGGTGGACTTTGAAAGTTTTAAAGTGGACTATGATTTATTCTATATTATTTTACATATCTGTGCTAAATTTCAGGCCGATAGGTCCATTTTTGTGGATTTGTATACGAATCAAATCCACAAACAAACAAACAAACAAACAAACAAACAGAATTTCATTTTTATTTATAAGATTTTTTTTTTTTTGGAGGGGGGATGATTAATATGGTGTTTATTCCCATATATTTAAAAACAGATTTTTGTGTGCAATTTTCGAGAAAATATATCGAGAAGATTTTCGCTTTCATCTTTGCAGTCAAATGCAAAATTATTATAAACAACTATCATATATGTACTTTCATCTGAGATGTATGTATCCAAAAATTGTCTTCTTCGCTAGAGCGTTTTGTTCCTTGCGTGGATGATTTCTTAAAACGCACGTCTCTCAAACTGTTTATACAAGCTGACGTGTAAGGGATAAATCAGGGAAGAAACGACTGCCTGCACTCAAGAAATTAAAGATTTGCACTTAAAGTTGCATGATTGGAGTAAACTTAGCACTACTTCAGAATATGAAAAAGTATATTGCTGTAAAATGCAAGAAAAGTATGCCTGTAAGGTTTCTTGTTTTGAATCTTCATAATGCAAAAACAGAAAAACATCGTGAAGCAGTATTGCGCTATCATTTGAAGCACTTTTTTGAAAATAAAAATTCTGTCAAATTTCGTAGCCAAAAGAAAAACCTTTCACGAAAATATATTATTTCATAATCATACATCCACATAGTTATTTGTGGGATTTTGTCAGCTTTGACAATTAGTTGTAAACAAGATGTACAGGGTGTAATGCAAAGGACATACTGAATTCGAAATTACACATTTCGAAAACAAAGGACAATAGAGGGATGACACAAACGGTATATCTAAATCTGAGTAGTCTGACTAATAGAGGGACAATAGAGGAATTTCTAAACGGTATTTTGCGAAAGCTGCAAAAATAAGTTACGAAGCAGTAGTTCCAAAAACCTCTGAAAGATATCGCTGTAATCGCTGGCCTCTATAACAGATTGGCCTCCATATTTTCCCGATCTGACACCTTCTGACAATTTTCTAAGGAGCATATTGAAAGGAACTGTGTACCAGAACCATCCCAACATGCTGGGCTAGCTTGAACCGTCGATTTGTGTGGCACATGATGTGACGAAGTTCACATATTTTTCGCGTCTTAAAATAATGTTCCTATGTTTCGTCTTTCTAAATCAAAATTACGTATTCCGTATTAATCTCTCTCCACTTTGTTTTTTCGGCTCGATAAAATATTCTTTCCTTTTGCGCGACGCTATGTCTGGGATTTTTCGGGGTTTCCCTTCTAAATTAATTTCGCTTTAGCATATGCTGTGTTAGTTCTTAGCGCCTCCCGGTCTTCCGTCGGTGTTTTCTCACGGGGTTGTAGCCTTACGTATTGGCATCCGCCAAATTCTGGCACTTCTGTCTTGGCATCAATCATTTAATCCGTTTGTTTCAAATTTTTATATTGTTTACGCCTACCGGACGGTGGTTGTCACGTGGGGCAGTGGCTTATGAGTGCTCATATTTTACTCGCCAACCTGTAGAGAGCTGGCAGTTTTGTAGGAAGATTTAAAAAGACTTCTCGATTGCTCTCCGTCAGAGGAGGTTGTGTTCGTTTTTTTTATGGAACTCCGGCATGCCGTGTGGCCGGAACAATTAGATATGTTCCTGGTGTTATTTTTTATGAAGCAATGTGCGGTGCGTAATTGAACTTGTTTCTTTAATAACTGTTTTGTGAAGATACCTACAATAAAGTGCAGCTTTTTTGTGTATTCAAGTGTCCGTCAGTTTTTCTCAAATACCTTTAGTACACTATACGTCATGTAAGTGGCCGAGGGAACGTTTCTCTTAATCGTCCTCCGACAACTCCCTCATACATGAATCCATTTACGCTGAGATATTACCGGCTGAGATGACAATTGTATTATTCGTTTGCGCCACCTCTGTAAATTTAAAGGGTGAACATTTTGGAAAGACTGTTCTGGGCAATACTGCACGGTAGCTGCTATTATGGCTGCTATTTCGAATTTTCTGTAACAATTTTATAGATTGCATGTAAAAACATACTGTTTGCTGCTTTCTTTTATTAATCTTTGAGATTTTTAATTTTGTAATCAGTATGTCCTTTGCTGGACTCCTTGTATTTTTAAAAGTTAAAGAAAGAGATTTATGATACTGCGGTTCTTAACATAAATATTTTGGACAGTCAAAATAGTAGCTCGATTCGTACATTTCTGGTGGAAACAAAGGGTGCCTCCCCCTTTTTTTCAGTTGCAAAAAACTTTCAAACTTACACACATACAAGAGAATGAGAATTCTCTTTCATGAGTATCATTAACGGATATTTTAAAATTTTCGATAGTTTTTTTTAAAGAACAAAAAAATTCATTTTCGTTTACATATTTTGTTCCTTAAAAAGTTAGGTCTGCTTTGCTTTACTTACAAAAAAAAGTCTTTCTAATTTTGAAAATTTAGTATAATCTCACATACAATACAAAAACAAGGATTTTATATACCTACGTAGAAAAGGATCCATATTTCTTCAGCAGAAAGATCTGGAACTCATACACAGGCAGGAAACTGAGTAACTTTTACAGCTCGTATTTCTGCATAATATGTGCTTACACAAATATTATTATTTTTTTTTTTCAAAGGGCGGGCACTTGTTCATAAAGCATTCGAAACTACTAAGACCAGAATTACTGGTCATTCTATTATGGGAGCACCCAGTGGGCGGCCAACGTTACTCCCTATGAAAGGGTGGACAAGTTAACACCCATGCCCAAACCGAGATTCGAACTCCGACCCAAGGCTTGATAGAATGGTTCTTTAGCCTCTACACTGTAAAAAAAAAATTCGGAGACGTTACCCCAAAAAATGGGGCAGCTCTTGTAGTTTAAAATTGCGGAAACGTTTCCGAACCATGCGGGTAAAGTATTTAGAAACGTTTCTGCATATGTCGGAAATATATTTACCTATTTTCCTGCATTTTAGGTAAGGTTTCTTGAAAAGATGGGTAACGTTTCTGTATATTTTGGTAAAATATTGAGTAACCTTTCCGTGTATTTCGGAAAAAAGTAACATGCACTCGATGAAGAGTTTCGAGTATCTTAAAATAGATGGCAGCACCAAACTCTATCGGAAGGAGCGGTCAGGACTATCGACCAGAATCGAACGCTGGACCTAAGCATTCGGAGGAGAGCACGGTACCACAGCGCTGCGGTTTTCTTGCCGAATTTTCCTTTAAAAGTAAACTGACTGCTGCAAAAGATATTTGTGGTACGGCTTGTTTTGGAAACTTAAAATTTTCTTGAAGTATTTTGTAAATGGTGAGAAAATACCATAATTAATAAATATAAATTAAAAATCTTAAATCTTTTTTCTTACACATAAATTATTTTCAGGAGATAATGTGCTGTTTTAAGTATTCATCCGGCGACGTCACCTGGTGACTGGTCACAAATAAACTTCACAGTGACCACACAGTGAAGTTACATCACTCACAAGTTACCAGACCCTTATTATCGCATGGGCAATTCGGGACTTTGCCCAGGGCCCCCAGTTTCAAATGTTGTTCTGAAATATTCTTTTATATGTCAAAATATTATGAAAAAGAAAACAAATTTTATAGATGGGGACCCCCAAATTCATCAATGCCCGGGGCCCCTGTTGGTCATAATCGGGCTGTGCAAGAAGTTACAGTGTGACAGTCCTGTGACAATTGTGACCCTCTGTGACGTCACAGCGACTCTTTTGTGACCATCTGTGCTATTAGGGAAGACGCGTTCACTGTTATCCCTCTGTCTCTTGGCACTTGGCGCATGCGCGCGAAGTCCCAAATAAAGATTTCCTTTCCCCCGTAAATACTTTACCCCGAAATATGGGTTATGTTTCCGAAATCGTGAGTTCGAGTAGAGCATCGGTAGGTTACGCTATACTTTCGGAAACCTTTCCGCTGTAAGTATGTAACGTTTCTGAATTTTTTTACTGTGTACACCACACGGGCGGCTTTACACGAGTATGTATTCTTAATTTTTCCTTGACACCAGCTTTTCTGAGTGCTTTTATTAACTTCTCAATATATTTATAAAAACTATATCAAGTTTAATAAATTCATCAATAATCGAATTTATTTCCATAACAATGGGGCACAAACTCGTTTACCGTAAGGAGTCATCATCAGATCAAACCATATTCCAAATGAGACGTTTGACACCAAATGTTATGTCATAAATAACTAATGACAAATGACAACCGTCAGTGGCGTAGAGAGAAATTTTTCATCGGGGGGCTACGACTGCTGAAACTTATATGATGTATGTGTGTGAAGAAAATACATTTTGTATGAACAATACAATTTTTCATGGGGGGGGGGGTGCTGTAACCCTTAGCCTCTCCCATAGATACGCAACTGGAAACAGTCAATACTAGCTGCAAAGTAAATTTAACAAATATTTTTCAAAAATGCTGTAAACGCTAAGGTTATGCTTGTGTAAAACAGCTCAAACTGGCATTACGGAATAAACTATGAAGCATGAGAAGTATTGAATTTCATCACAATGTATAAAAACTGTTCAGGTAAAACGAGGCATATTTTTGAATAAATTAAAACTATACAGAACAGATGTGGTTAACTACCGAGGAAATTTGAGTGCTCTTGGATGAATTATTCATTCTCATGTTTTTAAAAAGTCAACCATCAGATGTTATTTAACATAGATATGAATAAGCAGATAATACAAATACGTAAATTAGTTTTAAGCATGTATGCACCAGCAATATATATTACGCCATGAAAAGTTTTTTTTTATATGTTTTTAGTAGCTGATTATTTTGTAACCTGCTTTCAAAGCACAGGAAAAAGCAGCAGGCATTTAATTTTAGATGACAGGAATCAGGTGAAACACGAAAATAGTATTTAATGGATTGTATTCTTTTCCTTATCTTTAATTACTACTTAATGAAAGAAAGCGAATTGATGAGATACATTACTACTACAAAATTCTTGGAAACTTGCACACTGAAATTTACCTAATTGTCTAACAAGATAATTAGTAGCTGAGTTGCAAGCTCTCGGAATTACTTGATACGAAGGGCAAAAAACGCATTAGCTGTTTCTTTAATATTAATTAAAAAGCAAGGTTTATTCACTATGCACTAGAATTATTATCTGTCTCATGAATCAAGTGGGAGGAAGAGCATTCTTAACTTAATATGGGTAGCAAATACCAAATTTAAAATTACTCACGAATTACTCAAGAATTAATTTATTTATTAAAAAATATAGCTTTTTTTTAACAACATATTTATTAATTTGCAAATTGAACTGCATTTCCTTCTTTTTTATCAAACAAATTCAAAACTCTTTGTACAGATTTTTAAACAAACAAAAATCGATTTCAACAAAAACGATATTTAAATTTTAAATGAAAATAAAATTCTGTAAATCGGATTTTTTTTATTTACAAACTAAAGTTTTATTTTATTTCATTTGTATTTTCAAAAACCATAATATATTTTACAATACAGAAATATAAAATTGTTTTCTCTTTTAAAAAGAAAATAACCACACACAGTTTAAACAAAAGGGAAAAATCCTTTAAATATTGACACTTAATATATGTAAACATATAATCCCTACTAAAAAATAATGCAGAACAAAACAGACTCCCCTGCCCTCCCCCTCCAACCTCCATCAACAAAGTTTTTATTCTTATTATTATTTTAGTAGCCGCTTGTTCTTCTAAATTTAGTATATTTTAATATTCGTTTTCTATTACTAGTTAAAATTATATTTACGCATTAAAAGTCAATTTTTTTATGAAATTTCAGATTTGGAACATACGAATATCTCATCTGAAAATGTCTTTTTAATACTTTCCAAACAAGGTTGAAAAGTGTTTATGATTTTCCGTTGGTTCTGTCTGTCCGTTCGTCTATCCATCCGTTCGTCCGTGCTCTGAACTCTCGGTAAATATGCATTCGATTACTTCGAAAATTTATATGTTATACCAACGTACAGTACCAGGTGCGCTATTGAAAATGGTGTGCCAATCATTTATTGTTAGAATTTTTAGATTATTGTTAGATAGTGCGTAGGCGTAGCGCTAGATTTTTTACAGAAGTACTCAAACCAGCGGTTCCCAAACTTTTAGCATTGTGCCTCCCCAACCCTATGAGGGATAACATCATATGATAGCGCCCCAATCCAGATAATTTAACACACATTCCTTGAAATCTCGCTGATTTTTATTCTTCAATAATGAACAACTAACTTTCGTCTTTTCTACAAAATAATGCTATCGATAAAGTTTGAATAAATCTTATTAAGCGAAAATAGATATATTTTGGTTGTAAAAAGAAGGATAAATAAAAGATTTTTTAAAACAGGCATTATCACTTGCTTTTTGCCTATTTTTCTCGCGCCTTTCCTAAAAACGCTCTGTGCTCCTCAGGGAAGCACGCCCCACCGGCTGCGAAACGCTGCTCAAAGAAATTCAATGTATTACACTCAACGGGCAATTATTCTTTAAAGCGTATTTTAGAGGCATTCGGATATTTAATACGAAACAAAATTGATATATGCTACTAAGGATTGCAAGATAAAGCTGTCCAGCAAAACTTGTGCGTCTATCATTAACAGTTCTTCTACAGAAACACTCAAAAGAATTCCAACACATTGCTGTCAATGGCGCTTTTACAAACATGCACTCATTTGAAGCACAACACTATCCTACTGTATAGTTGGCTAATGGTTGAACGACGGTCGTGTGTCCTCAAAAATTGTGCTACATACCGCTGAGCTTGGCGCTTTTTGGAGATAAATTGCCAAATATGACACGAAAAAATATTTAGAAAAATAAACAAACCTTGGCAATATTTTCCACTTTTTGTGGAAATCAAAAATTTTCCGAAAGTGATGTTATTAAGATATGTCGATTTCAACAAGAATTTTGAAAACCGTAACTTACCCTTCTAATCAAACCGATTTACATTCAGCAAACATTGCGATCTCCGATTATTTACCTCGTTAAATATTTCAGGCTGCTAAAGCTTAAAAGGGCAAATGCCTCGCTCTCTTTGTCCGTGCGATTCCGCTTGTTGTATAAGAGGAACATCTATATTTTTACCACTCTCCAACAAGACTAAGGTTTTTATGATTTGTGTTTGTCCTGTTGATTTGCCCGTACTTAGCTGCCGTAAATAGGTATCGGATTAAGATGAAATTTCTGTATGTTATTCCTATCTGCAGTACCATGGTACCCATTGAAAAAGGGGTATGAAGTATTTACAGTTTTTTTTTTTTTTTTTTTTTTTTTTTTTTTTTTTTTTACAGCAGCACAGAAAAGAATTCCAATACAGTACTCTCTATGGTTAATCATTCTTTGACAGCATTATTTTTGACTTATTCGTCTAATTCAAACAAATATATGTTACAAAACAAATATACGTTATTATATAATGATCTCGATGGAAAGTAGTGTCTGTAGCGTTCAAAAGAATTTTCATCCTTTTCAAGAAAAAATATAGTAAGTATACAAAACGTTTATAACTGTTTACTCTTCAGTTTAAAGATGGAAATAAATTTTATAAGTTCTTATACATTCTCGGCAAAAATAGAAAGAATAGGTGATAAGGAACTTTTTTTAAGATTATT